>CM056956.1:18490719-19036885 GCA_029856935.1 Cyclocarya paliurus | reverse complement strand
GATCATTTTAGCAATTCATTGAAGGATGAGTTCTTTTGGAAATCGAAGTGTGATTTATAGTCCAAAGGTAATTTAAGTGTGATTTATACGACTAATTCTAAAAGTAGATCAAAAAAATTTATCATCCCAAGCACAAAACCGATCGGAAACCACCGAACCAATCAAAACTATTCCGATCGGTTTTTTTTCTCCTTAATTGTTGATTCAACCAGTTTTGTACAAATAAAAAGCAAGTCGATTCGGGTTCAGTTTTGGACCGAAACCAAGCCAACCGGTTCGATTTTCATCCCTACAATTCACTATGGATTACATGAAACGAAAAGTGGATCTAGACCTCATTTCCCATTGCACCTTAAATATAACCAAAAACAAACTAATGATAGACAGTTTTTTTCACCCTTTTCCCCTTCGTACCATTTTTTTTAAAATGACAATACTTTTATAGAAGGGTAATGTTATATAATAGTCTGGAGTGTGTAGTCTTTACGTACTCTCTTTTGAAAACAAAGTAGAGACCAACCATTAAAAAAATAATATTTTTTCATGTGGGTTCTAGATTTATCCACTTTTTTCAAAGGGAGTAGGCGGAGGACTGCACATTTCAGGACTGAAAATATCATTTCTCTGTTATGGATTGTGCAAGCGCCACGTATTCTTTTTGAAAAAGAATGGGTCCACCATTAAAAAATTAATTTTTAATGTGGATTCCATATCGACTCACTATTTTCAAAAAGTGTGTTCAGTGCTTGCATACTCTATAACTTCAAATATCATTTATCTTATAAAATTACTATACTTTTCTTGATAATGAGAGACTAGTAAATAGTATCATATTTACTATTATTCACCCTCTTCCGCTTCAACTTCTCGATAGGATGTCACCGCCACAATGCCAACTTGGATCCTCAAATGAGTCAAATCCCAGCTATGGAGAAACCAAAAACAATTATGAAAACCTACGAGTATTATTATTGCATCAAAACTCCTAAAATTGGGCCCAAAACTCGCAATATCCCATTTTTTAAAGAAGAAAAAGGTCCTCCAATTGAAAAAAAGTCACAATGTGAACGGAAACTGACCAGAAAGGCATATATGCTGAAAGTTAATATCTGTTGTGAGAGTTACGAATCTTCTGGCAAAGCCCCATTATCAACCAATTGTTTAGAGAAGAATGAAGAAAAATTGGTTAGACAAAGAGAGTTGCATATCTTTGATCGTATCTTTTTGCCTGTGTTTGCAAATCTTATTTGCATTGAGTCGAATTATGAATATTAGATTACAGAAAAAGTCTACTTGCAATCGGCTGGGGGAACCCCGTGTAACCGGTTGCATAAAAAAATTTTATTTTTTCCCATTATCTATCTCATTTCGTTCCCTCTCTATCAGTTTTTTGTTCACTCATTCTCCCATTCAAGTTTTTTTCTCTTCTCCCCACTCTCTGATTTCCTCTTTACACAACCATCGATATAGAGCCCTCTTCCTTCTCAATTTTCTCTAGTTTCACACACACACTCCCTCTCTTTTCGTTCACTCATTCTCTCCTTCAGATTTCTTTTTGTTCTCCCTACTCATGTGCAACACAACCCGAGCAACCACCATGAACCCCTAGAGGATGCAGAGGGTGCGTATTTTACTTTAGCTTCCCCAAAATCTCCTCACGAAACCACGAAGCACCACAAAAGAGAACCAGTTTGCACACATTTTTGTTCAATATTTGACTCTCAGTTTGCTCGACATTGTTCTTTGTTTGCCCAGAATCTGATTAAAGCCCTTCGTCGAGTAATGGGGACAATTTCACTGTTTGAACAAGTTTTTTTACTTGAATTTCACTGCGATGGAGGTTAGCAGTGGGTTTGGGTCTTTTGTGAGTGATGGCCTACCATGGCTTGAGGCTGGCTGGTGGTGGCAGTGGAAGGGAATAAATCAAGAGAGAGAGAGAGAGTGTGTGTGTGTGTGTGTCTGAAACTTGAGAAAATTTTACATCTGTTCCTAAGCAAAATTCTGAGAATATTAAAACAGGTTGCTAAATGGTAGTGGAATCGGTGGTTATCGTGGTTATAGAGAGTCAGAGGAAGATAGAGATGAAGGTGGCGCAGTGTGATTACAGAGGACTTGACCAAAGAGAGAGAGGGAGAGAGGTAGAGAGACTACAAAGCTCGTAGAATTACCAATAAACATTCATCAAGTTTCTAAGTTTTTCATTGACAAGCGGAAAAAGAAAGGGACCTAATTTGTAAGCTGGTTATACAAAAGTTGTATATGCGGTTGTACGTAGCATTTCTATAGATTATATGGATGAATCTAAATTCCACTCGCTTAATTATTAGTTTCAAATATGAAGTAGTCAAATACTAATATTAATAATATATCCCAACTGTTGGAGATAATATCAAATCAAGAATTTAATTTGATATTATTTTGATTTGATTTTCATAATGATCCGTATCTTATCTCAATATAATTTTCCTATAAATAGAGATCTATGCTTTGTTTTTTAATAACAAATGAAAATAGCGAAGATTTAGCACTCAAATTTGCTCTCCTCCATTTTCTTTTCTATTAGAGTTTATTTTCTATCATGGTATCAGGCCTTTGGCTAACGTTGGCTCGATCCTATGGATTTTCTTTTCAAAATTCTTCCACTAGTTTTACTAATAAATTTTCATTGTCGTTCAACCACATTTCATTCAAGTCAATGCAATTAGAGTATCTTTACTTGCTATGAGTCTTTTTATTGAATTTTTGTCTATTGTGAGTATTGCTTAAAGCTTCAAACCCATTTAGCATTTTGATTTTGTTCCTTTATACTTGATCAAGACCATAACTAGCCCATTGTTAGCTCAATCTTTCGGCCTATTGTTAGCTCTTTTTTAGTTTTGACTAGGGGTGTAAATTTAAACCAAAAAATCGAAAAATCGGAAAACCGGCCTGGACCTGACCGGTTGGACCGGTTTTGAACCAGTTTGGTCAGGGACTAGTTCTTGTATTAGGGAAACTAGCCGGAACATTTGTAATTTGTTTGATCATATGTTATTAATATAAATTATAATTATATATAAATAATGTTATATAATTTATAAAATAAAAGTTTAATCTTAAAGATGAAAATTTAATTGATCATATGCTTTAAACATAAAAATATATATTAAATTATATTATATATAGTCTAATATATTATATAGCTATACTAATATATAAGTTTATAACTAATACTAATAGTCTAATATAGACTATAGCTATACTTAATACTAATATAGTTATACTAATACTAATCACTATAACTAAATCATTATATTCTATTAAATGTATTGCAAATATATATAAATTATAATTATCGATTTCCCAAACCATCAATTTTTTTTTATTTATCATTAAAAAATAAAAACAGAACCACATTAGGGAAACAGTGTTGTTTCCTCTCTAGTCCACAACACTCTGTTTCCTCTCGAATAAACCTAAAGTCTTGAAGTCTCCAACTGCAAACATCTCTGCCTCTCTCTCGTCTCTGTCTCTCTGCAATCTGCCTCACTCTCTCATCTCTCGTCTCTCTTCCTCAACCTCACTCTCTCATCCCTCAACCTCACTCTCCGTCGCACATAACTTAGCCGCAGCCTACCAGTGCTACCAAGCACAGACCCTCGCCTCACCTCACGATAGTTTGTTTTTGTTTTTTTTTAAATTACTTTGAAATCTCAAATCCGATAGATGGTATTTGTTTTATTTGTTTGATATTTTTGGAATGTTTTTGAATCCGAAATTTAAGATTTTTGTGATTATGTTTGTGTTATTAAGGTTTTGTGATTGAGTTTTTGTTATTAGGGTTTTGTGATTGGGTTTATAACTTTAAGAAAATGGGATAATTTCATTTGGTTTGCCTCATGTTTTCTGCTTCTCCAAGAACAAAAATATTAAAGGTTTGACTTTGGAATGGTGGCCAGTGTTTGTGATTGTGTTTGTATTATTAGGGTTTTGTGATTGAGTTTGTATTATTAGGGTTTTAAGATTGGGTGTATAACTTTAAGAAAATAGGATGATTGCATTTGGTTTGCCTCATGTTTTCTGGTTCTCCAAGAACAAAAATATTAAAGGTTTGGTTTTGGAATGGTGGCCAGTGTGATCATTAAGAAAACAACCCCTAATTCATCATTATCTTGCTTAAGTATGAAATACTGATAGGCAACTCAATCCTTTAACTGTTCAAGTGCTTACCCCATATATATATGGGTATATATAGTTATAGCTACTTTTATTAATTTTATTTTTGTTACTACAGATGGATCCTTCAAATGAAACACCCGGCAATGTTCAACCTTCAACGGAAATGAGTCAAAGGACCATGGAATTAATAGCGACTAATGATCCGCTTTCTCCCAAATCTAATGTAAGTAAGCTATCTACTGGTCCTGGGAGTGGTAGGAAAAGATCTGTAGCTTGGGATTCTTTTACAAAGATTAATACTAAGGATAAGTCGAAACCTAGGGCTCCATGTAACCTTTGTGGGATGACTTTTGCTTGTGATTCTAATACAAATAGCACAAAAAACATGTTAGGGCACTTAGAAAAAATATGTAAAAAGTCTCTACTTAGGAAAGTGGATAAAAACCAATTAGTATTGGGTTTCCAATCTAGATCAATCAGTGGGGGGCTTGTACCTATTGCTTTTAGTGTTGAGACTTGTAGAGAAACCTTGGCAGAAATGTTGGTTGTTGATGAGCTTCCTTTTTGACATGTGGAAGGGGAGGGGTTTAAGAAATTTATGCTTGTTGTGCAACCTAGATGGAATGGTATTCCATCACATGTAACGGTTGGAAAAGATATTTTTAAACTTTATTTTAGAGAGAAAGATAAGTTGAAAAGTGCTCTTAAGGGACAACGCATTTGTCTAACCACGGAACAAGACATCCATGCAATATTTTAACTACATGTGTCTCACCACATATTTTATTGAAGAAGATTAAAAAATACACAAAAGAATAATCAATTTTTGTAAGGTTGAAAACCATAAGGGTGAGACATTAGGTAAAAAATTGAAGTGTGTTTGCTTGAATGAGGGAGGCCCAAAATATTGACAATTACACTCGATAATGCAAGCTCAAATAATATAGCAGTTTCGTATATCAAAAGAAAGACAATGAATAGAAAGGATACAATTTTGAAACATGAGTTATTGTATATGAGATATTATGCTCATATCTTGAACTTAATTGTTCGAGATGGGTTGAAAGAATATGATCAACTAACTGCACAAATTAGAGGGGCTGTGAAGTATGTGAAATCATCTCCACAAAAGTTAAACACATTAAAACAATGTTTGATAATGAGGATATTCCTTACAAAAGTAGTATATGCTTAGATGTAACAACTTGTTGGAACTCCACTTATATGATGTTGGATAGGGCTGAAAAGTTTCAAAAAGCATTTCAACGGCTAGAAGATGAAGATTTGGGACATGTTAAGAATGTTGGAGAGGATGATATTGAGGATGATGAAGGTGTTGGTGAGTTAGGTAAAGGAGGGGCATATCCAAGTTAGGGCCTCCAACCATGGGGGATTGGGATTAGAGTAGGTTGTTTGTAAAATTTCTAAAACTTTTTTACGATGAAATCTTGCATTTCTCGGGACCAATTAAGTCACTTCTAACAATTTTGTATTTGAGCTAGCGACAATTCAAGTTACAATTAATTTGGAGTGTGTGGAAGGACCTCATAATTTGAGGACAATGACATTTAGTATGAAATCTAAATGTGAAAAGTATTGGGGGAATTTTAAAAAAATGAATCTTTTGTTGTATGTTGCGTTGGTTCTTGATCCTCGATATAAAATGCATCGCCTAACATTTATTTTTGAAGGAATATATGAGGATAATAGTTCAAAAGTTCTTATGTTGGTGGATCTGGTTAAAGATGCCTTGACTTATTTATATGATGGTTATTGTGAAAATGACGAAAGTGATGTTGGGGCACAAGATCAAACTATGAGCTAATCAAGCGAGGGAGAGGCTAGTAGTACAAGTTTAATTGCTGGGTAGGTCAAGGTGATTTCAAATCATTTATCAATGCACAAATTAAGAAGTGTTTGGAGTCGAAGAACTCTTTGGAGAGTAAATCTGAACTGAAGAGATATTTATCTTAAAAATTTGAATAAGATGATGTGAAATTCAACTTGTTGACTTGGTGGAAGGTCTACTCCATTAGATACCGCTTGCTTTCATGACTTGAGCGGGATATTCTTGCAGTTCCGATATCTACAGTAGCCTCTGAGTCAGCTTTTAGCACAGCACGTCGAGTTCTTGATCTTTTCCGTAGTAGTCTATCTCCACTTATGGTAGAAGCCCTTATTTGTACACAAAATTAGCTTCGTTCTTCTACCGTGATTAACATTCGTACTTTAATGGATGATGTTGAGGAGTTTGAGAAATTTGATACAGGTATGTAGCATCATTCACATTTTCTTTAACTATCTCTAAAGTGTAAATCATATTTGTAATTTGTTTGAATTATTATGCTTATTTTTTTTTTCCTTTTGTGTAGAGCTCATGGAAAACCTAGGAGTTCTTCAAAACCTACTTCTTTGGTTGGAGATAATTAAATAGGTAGGTCAACTTGTATAACGTCTTTCATTAAGATTTTTTTTTTCTACTTAATGTAATTACTAACTTTTTATTGGAATTAATTACTTGAATTATTTTCATACAATTGCAAGGTTTGTTGAATGGACTATTGGAGTTGGTGGCTTGGTGCATAGCTATTGGTTCTAGTTGTAAAGTTTTTTGTTGGATGTTCTAAATTATTGTAATTTAGGCTTCTAATTTAGATTTGTAATTTGGACTTGTAATTTGTTGAACTTTTAGACTTGTAATATAGACTTTTACTGTTTGGACTTGTAATTTTTTGAACTTTTGGATATTTAATTTAGACTTTTGGACTTGTAATTTGTTCGAATTTTGGACTACTAATTTATACTTTTGAACTTAATTTATTCCATAGGCTCATAACTGATTTTTCTTTTTATTGCAGAGTAGTTATATTTATAAGCTTGTAGTAGATTTTATTTAGTTAAGCAGCTTTTTAGAAATCAGTTTTTAGTAAAGCAGATTTTAGTAAATTAGATTTTTTTAGTAAAGCATATTGTTTTTGTAAAACGGATTTTTTTAATAAAAGTATAAAACACAATTTTTTTAATGACAAACTATCAAACTTACAGTTTAAAAAAATAAAAAATCAGACCGAAAACTGGTAAAATCGGAAGTACCAGTTTATGAGGGTAACCGGTGCGTAATCGGTTTTGAAAAATGCAGAACCGGTACATACCGGGTCAGTTCTAGATGTTGTCCAAAACCGGACCAGACCGGTTACACCTCTAGTTTTGGCCCATTATCAATTCATTGTTGACCCAACTCCAAATTTGATATTTCAGCTGCGAGTCGCTTTAGTACTAGCTCTACTTTTATTATCTCATTGGCAACCAACCAAACAGATATGAAGGCTACACTAAAACTTTAAACTCAAGATTTCAAAATTTTTCACCTTGAGAGCATTCTTAATGGGTTATGTAAAATTCATGTCTTTGTAAAATTTGAAGCAAATAGCTCAATATAGCCCATCCAATGGATTGTGTATTTTATATAGTTTGCTACAGTACCATCTCTACATCTATGGAATACTATTCACACTTGTATAAATATTTTATTCATTTCTCTCTCTACTTTTTACTCTTTAGTCATTTCTTTATCTAGTTTTTACTTTTACTTTATTTGAAATGAATAAAATATATTAAAAAGTATAATATTTAAATGATATAAATAAAAAATAGATAAATTGATGTATAGTATATTATAAAAGTCAGTATTTAAAATAGAAAAAATGAATTTTTGTGATGTATTTTAAAAAATAGGATGAAGAATCTATTGAGAGTGCTCTGAGTTTTAGGGGATGTTGGAGATAATATCACCTCAAGAATTTGATTTGATATTATCTTGATTTGATTTTCATAATTATCAAATAACTTTAATTTGATATTATCTTGATTTGATTTTTTATTAATATTTATCTTATCTTATCTTAATGAAATTTCCTTATAAATAGGAATTTATGATTTGTATTCAATCACAATTAAAAATAGCAAAGATATAGCACTCAGTCATCTCTCCTCCTTCTCTATTCTCAATCTTTTCTTCTATTATATTTTATTTTTTATCACCTACAACAAAAAAATGCATAGAAAACTAAACATTTATAAAATTTAAAAATAAAATTTATTCGTCTTATACAAGTTGATTGTGGGTTTCGCGTGTTGACCTGCAATTGACCTATTTATTAATCGTGTCCTAACAAGTCAATCTATTTTGACCCAAACTTATTTATATCAAACCCAAACCCACTTATTTTGTATCGTGTTTATATCGGATTCTCTGATCATATCATATATTGTCATTCTAGATAGCAATCAACAATATATATATATATAAATGAGTAATTCTACGTAAAGCTGTAAAATGCATAAATTCCGTGCAATTATTTTGAAAAAGAGTGTAATTTACTATTAAAAAATTAGTTTTTTCATGTAGATCCCTTATTAACTCACATTTTTAAAGGGATTTTGTTGCACTTGCACATTCAAGACCGCAAGTATCATTTCTCTACAAAAATTGGGTGATTTTGCAACATTTAATTACTTCTTCCTCTTTTCACGCGGATCAATTGACTCAATCGATTAAAATTCTCTTACCAAATCCTAGTCCCAATGAAAAACCTTATTTTAATCCATTACAAATTCTGTTTAATCTCCAAATCTTCCTAATCCTACTCAGAAACCGCGAAAGCTCATTGTATTTATGTCCAATACGTATCACTACACGACCCTCCAAATTACTTAAATTCAAAGCGTTCCTCGACGGAGAAAGAGAGATAACAACACTTTGTAAATTGAATGCCTGCAATTTGTTATACGGTGGCTCAATGGTGCTGATGGCTACCAAGGGGTCAGAGGCAACATTTGAGGCGTCGGCATGAAAAGGGAAGCAGAGGCATGAAAGGGATTTAGGGCTACTTTCGGATGGGCCTTTGGGCCAATGGGCTTTTCTTAGTTTCTTTCTGTTAAGTCCAATAAACATAAGTCTATGTTAATTGTTCAAGAGTCTAGGCTTGGCCCACAATATTTATTGTGAGCCCATTTATAAGGGACGTCTGTTTGTTATTTCCATTACTGTGCTTTTAGGTAGTTTTATCTTTACTACGAGTAAGTTACAACTTTACAAGCATAAAGCGTCTGTGTATGAAGGATTCTCCTGATTCTGAAAATTATCGATACAAACAATATTCCTTTTCTGTTATCTCTGGAGGTGCTCACCCTCGAAGTTGAGCTATTTTCCTTATTTCCCATCAAGCGTATAACAGTTGGTATCTAGAGCTAGGATATCCTTGGCTGCTTCATTGTTAATGGCGGAAGGCACTAGGATGAACCACTTCCAATTTTATGCAATCCAGAGTGGACATAAGAGTTCCACTAGGACATTCATTCTTCCTAACATTTGGGGTTGTGACAAAACATATAACAAATTTTTCTTTTGAAAACTATACACAATCCGAAATTCATGTGACATGTATTTGAGACTCTTTTTCTTTCATATGCAACTTGAACATGTAGATGCCGTGTACCATGCAATCATGTCATGTTATCAAACAACACATCAAAGAATTTCCATTACAGTTTGAAAATATTTGAACATGCGATTTACTTATCACAAAACATGGGCAATGACAATCGGTGCTCAATCATGGCAAATTGCAATTTCCTCATCATGGCAACTATGCATGGCCAAAACATTTCAAGTAAGTAGGCATGGCAAATATCACATAAAACCGAATACAAGGCATACCATTCTATAAATCTCTTTATTCAAGTGACATAACAAACATTGCAAAGATCACATAATACCAACAACAATGTAAAGTTCACACTGCATATACAAACATTGTCTGAGAGTAGGAAAGAGTAAGCTTACAAATATCCGTAGCAAAAATATAAGTATCACTCAAGCAAGCTGAAAATACAATCTAAACTTTTAGACTTAGTGACAACACCAAAACACTAATCCGAGTAGGTGTGTGTGTGGCGTGTTTATGGTTTACTCTCTCATGGTTATGAAGCTTATTCCAAGCTTATTCCATGTGCTCGGCCTAGAAGAGATCCTTAGGCCGAATGATTTTCATGTTTCCTAACAAGACTTGGTCATGGTGTTGCATGACGTGTAAGAGATGGCACAACCGTGTGTGATCATTACTCTTATGGCCAAAATCCTTTAGAGAATGGAACCCTAGTTTGAACTCAAAATGGTGGCCATGGTCTCTCTTCTTTTCAAAGGTTCCATGCTCACGTGTACATGCTAGTGGTTGTTCGGTCTTCCTCTTGAGGAAAACCCTAGTTCTTCCAAGGTTTAACAATAATCAAATGAAATCCCTAACCACTCCAATCTCCTTCAAGTCTCGGGATGGAGTGTATCTCCCTTCACTCTAATCGAACCCTTTCTTCCCAAGATTATCTCTGTGAACATGTTTGTTTTGATTAAAGGAATGTAGTAAAGATTTAGTGGTTGTTATCGTGCGGGTCTCCTCTCAACGTGGGCTCCTTGCTCCTCTTTCCCACCATGTGGTTGGATGGGTGGAGATTGTAGAGTGTAGGTAACGTTTGGTTGGAGAGAAAATAGAAAGAAAAGTGCTTGTTCTTCCTCTATGGTGGACATCCTAGAGAGAAAAGGGAGGTGAGAAGTTCATGCAAGACACAAAATAACCTTTGGGTGTCTTCTTCGGTGGTATAGGCGCCAGCCCCCTAAAAGAAAATCCTTATATACTTTGCATTTTCCCTCTCTCTCTCTCTCTCCTATCCTTCTTTTATAACATTGGAAACCCAAAAGCCTCTATGCACAGGCGCCATGTGGCAAGCCATTTCCTTCTTGGTTAAAACGTTCTATTTTCATCATGATCATAGATCGTTGTGTTTCTTTGGAAAGCCAAAAGGCTTTTATGACATGTGGTGTGCTCATGCCCTCATCCAAACCTTAAAGTCCCTTTGCACCCTCCTTGTGTGTCTAGGTTCATTGAACCTTTGAGGCATACAAGTCTTTTTACAAAATCCTAAACCACAACCTAGGGTTGGGCGTGTGCACGCTTGCCATGTGGCAAGTGGCTTGTGTGTGAGTTTGTGCCCTTTGCCGTCCTTTTCTCTTCCTCTCTTTCTACAAAGATTCTTCTAGAATCTTGGTGAGTGTATGCGCCCCTTTCCCATGCAAACCCTTCATCTTCCTCATCATCACCTTCTTCTAGAAAAGCCCCATTCTTAGTGCATGTATAACACTTGGCAAGGTGTTGGTTGGTTTCCTTAGGTAGGCGTGAATCCCCTTGGCCGAAACCCTAAGGCCTTCTGGGAACTTGTGTGTGTGGCTTTTGACATCTCCCATGCGCCTCTTCCCCTTCTCCCACTTTTGCAACTAGGTTCATTGCACTGAAGGGAAGGACTTGAATGTGTGCAAAGTGGCATGTGAGTGGGTGAGTGGGTCGTGTGCCCTATGTGTGCCGACCTCTCCATTCTCCTCTCTACCTTTGGCTTCTTCTAGAAGCCTTCATGCATTGTTGCCAAGGGTAAAGTGGTGCTTACCAAGAGTGCCTCTTCCCTAGGTTTCAAATGATGGGATTCCTAGGGAAAGGGGGATTCCTAGGGAAAGGGCAAAACAACCCTTCTTCTTCCAAGTAAGCGCCACATTGCGCTAAACCCTAGTTATGGTTTGCCTCATTCCCAAATTGCATGCCCCTTAATGGTCGATTACCACCTAGTCCCTTTGGGCCTCTATTGGACTTGGATGCCTAGGCTATTAGGCTCAAGCAATTCCTTCACTATTCTAGCACCCTTCGGGCAAAAAATCTAATCAAGCGAAAATTAAAATAAAATAACAAGTGAAGATTTTGGTAAAAATCAGGTCGTCACATATGGAAATCTAGATTACGATGGATATCTGGATTTTTTACCATAAAATTATGAAAATGGAACAATAATTTAGGGTTTCATAAAGGAAATGGAACAATGTACAAGTTGTGACAACTCAATAAACTTTTTCTTAATTTTCTCTCAATCATAGGCGGATCCGCCCACTATTAAGTTCACAATTTTTTCTCGATACAATAATAAAATGCTAATTTGCCTCCTCAAAGTGCCCCCACTTTGCCCTAATGCTATTTTGTTTTTTGAAAAATGCTAGTTTGCCCCCACCAAAATGCCACCCAATGTGAAAGTGCATTGTGGGGGGTTGAGAGTAGCATTGCACTAGGAGCAGGGGGGGTGTTGAGAGTAGCATTGCACTAGGAGCAAGGGGGTGTTGAGAGTAGCATTGTCGGTCGAACTATTCTACATATTGGTATTAGCAAGTTGGATTAAGTTCATTTTGTCACAACAATCTTATCTACCAGTATTTCTTTTTCACTAGCTATAAAAAAAAAATGTTCATATATGACTAGTTATTTGTGACAAAAATGAACTATTTCTACAATTATGTGCATATATAAGTATGAAGTTATCAATTCACACTTAACAGCTAGCATGCATACATATATTCAATCATTTAACTGTAATTTGATCAATTTGATGGATTTATGGGTTCGTATTATAATTAAGTTGCCTGTGCCAGTATTGAGCAATTAACCAACCTTTAAATTTCAGGGTAGGAACCTAGCTCATACAAACATATTCCAAGACGTTAGAATTAAAATTCTTTATAATTTAGATATTGATTAAACTATTTATACTTGCAGCAAATACTTACTAATATTGGTCAATATATAATATTCAAGCCCAATATTTTTGGACTTATCTAATTGCCAAATGAATTTATCTATACATATAGATATATATCATGAGTGGATTGGGTACCTTGATTTTAAATTTAAGTTGGAGATTGATGTGGAGCCAAATTAAACAAACTTTTCGATACTCCTAGTATTAAAAACCGCCCCCGCCCCCAAAAAAAACATATATATATATATATATATATATATATATATATATAATACACACATATAGATCGAAGATACGTATATTATTATTATCATTACTATCGATTGAGAAAGAGATCATAGATATGGCTGCAAGGAACAGTAGATTTATTTTTTCATTTCATTCTCCAAACGTCTCCTTAAGATCCGAATCATGTGATCAAGCTTATTTTTTATATTTTATTTTTTAAAATTTTACCTTGTTAAATACTTGTATTGTTGATTTTTTTTAAGAAATTATTTCGTCTTGTTTTTAAAAAGCTTGAGTTTATCCAAAATCGTAGTTTAATCTGTTTCCTCGATAAATAATTAGAAAGTATATCAAAAATTGAAATTTTGAAGTACTAAAAGATAATGATCCAAACGAAGGAAATAAGGGAGATTGATGGGTTCAAGAGAGAAAAAGTACGCTCTGCTAGGGTTTTATGCAAAGACGATTTTACCCCAGGTTCAACATCTCTACGCAAAGACGTTTTTACGAACTGCTAGGGTCTTGGCTTTGTGTTACTGATGGCCGCCACCGGGCCCATCTAGGACAATCTGCCGCTGGCCCGGCCACGATCCTTTGTGGATATGGTCCGCCAGATGCCGACGTCCCTCCCGGAAGTTGTTGTTCCTTTGAGACAGCCTAAGGTCTTGGAGGGCGAAACGTATATCAGTTTTTCTAAGGAAGAAATACTCAGCTCTACTTTACCATTTAGATACTCTCTTGTGATGAAGTTCCTTCGCTAAAGGCCATCGCTGGACATAATACAAGCTTTTGTTCGGAGCCGTTGGGGACTTCAATCCCAACTCGTGGTCTCTAGCATGCGGAAACCACGGAATGTGTTCCTCAGGCTTTCAAATGCAGAGGATTTCTTGAAGGCGTTTTCTCGTGAAGCTTGTGATGTGGAGGGAGTCTCGTACCATGTGTTTCAATGGACTACAAATTTTAATGAGGAGCATGAACCATCTTTGGTCCCAGTCTGGATTGGACTCCCAGGTTTGCCCCCAAACTACTATCATGAAGCTTTCCTACGAAACCTAACTCAGCCGATAGGTCGATTCATTAGGGGAGATAATGCTACACACTATGCTACTAGAACTGACGGTGCGCATGTGTGTATTGAAATGGATGCAGCCCCCGATCCTATTAAAGGGTTCTGGATAGGAGTACCAAGGAAAGAAGGAAGTCGATTCCAAGAAATCTCCTAGGAAACGCTACTGGCATTTTGTGGCAACTGTCAAATGTAAGGGCACAATGTCCTCACTTGCAAGAAAAATGCTGAAGGGGAAAAACCAAAGAAGCAATGGGTTCCGAAAAACATGGAGGTAAAGGCAACAAAATTTGAGGAAGAACCACAGGTAACTGCTACGCCTGAATGTAATGTTGTCGTAGAGAAAACTTGCGAGCTGAGGGAAAGTAACCAGCTGACCTTACTGTTGACAAATGGTGTAGCTGCTAGTAAGGAAATTGCTGTGCGAATGGAGGAAGGAGAGATTCAGAGTGATGTTGGAGTATTTCGGGAGGTATAGGAAGAGGCCATCATGGAGGAACAGTTAGAGGCTCCTCAAATTAATAGGAAGGTCACTTTTGAAGAGAGAATGAAAGAGAGAACAGAGGAAGTATTTATGGCCGAGGTTGGTTTGAGGGTAGTGTCTTCTGAGCATGAGGATTTCGCCCTTGAAGACCTGGGGTCCCAATCAGAGCCAGGGATGGAAACAGTACCAAAGCATCTACAAAGGCATAAAGAAATCCTATCAGATGCTGAAGTAGATCATCATGTTATTATGAGGGAAATGAGGTCTAAAATTCAAAGCTCTTGCAGGTCCAAAAGCAGGCCTCTTAGGATGAATTTATGATAAATCCAATCCTCTACTAGAACTTAAGAGATCTCGGCACCTATAGAAGAAGACTAAGTAAATTGGTTAGGAAATTCAAGCCAAGCATATTAGCAATTGCCGAACCTTTCAGTTCTGATATTCATATGCTTAGATTACAAAGTCGATTACGATTGGAGGGTTGTGTGTCTAATGAAGGGAGTGGCGGCAAGCTTTGGTTGTTCTGGGATAAAGGTATAAATGTTTCGCTGGTAGGTGTTAATAATCAGTCTATTTCCATTCTTGCAAATGTGAGATCTCAACAATTGCTTATTACTAGTGTTTATGCTAAATGCCTATATGAAACGTAGGAGATTATGGTCAGATTTGTTGGGAATTAATCCTGTTTCAGCCCCATGGATTGTTATGGATGACTTTAATATCATCCGTAGGGATAGTGAACGCAGAGGAGGAAGACCCAGGTCAGTGACAGTTATGGAAGAGGTCAATAACTTTATTAATGATGCGGGGCTATTGGAGATGAATAGTGAAGGAAATAAGCTTTCATGGTGTAATGGCCACCTTGGAACTGCTCGGAGTTGGGCATAGTTGGATAGATCACTAGTAAACGCCTCATGGAACTTGAAGTTTCGCACGGCATCGATTCTTTATCTTCCTAGAACAACTTCAGACCACTCCTCTATGGTTGTAACCATTGCTCAAGACTCAACAAAATATGGCTTTCCCCCTTTTAAATTCCAACAAATGTGGACTGGCCATCCTTCATTTATGGACTGTGTGCGCTCAGCTTGGGACAAGGAAACTCATGGGAATGGTATGGTTCGACTAGCTTCAAAATTAAAATCCCTCAAAGGCAGCCTCCGTGTGTGGAACAAAGAAGTGTTTGGGTGGACTACGGATCACATAAATAGGCTTGAAAAGAGGGCCACTTTGCTCGATGCTAAGTTACAAGAAGAGTTCTCGGAAGACATGGAACTTGATTTTCTTGGGACAAAAATGGAACTAAATACTTGGATGAGCTGAGAAGAAATGAGGTTAGCCCAACAAGCAAAACAATCTTGGTTAGAATAAGGGGAAGCCAACTCTACTTTTTTCAAGGCTCTAGCATCCAGGAAGTATAAGGTCATTCGGGAGATGAAGAAAAGTGATGGGGTTTGGCTAAAATCACCAAAAGAAGTTCGCCATGGAGTGGTATATTTCTTCCAAAACCTTCTTAGCCTCAGAAAACTCTTGAGTCCCACCTGCCTTGAACCACCTTCTAGAGAAGGCAATTTCAGATGAGGATAACTTTGGCTTTCTAAAGCCCCCTTCAACCCAAGAAGTAATAGCTGCCTTACTCTCCATTCCAAGCGACAGTAGCCCCGGCCCGGACGGATTTGGTTCGGGTTTCTATAAATTTTGTTGGAAAATTGTGAGTAAGGACGTAGTAGAGGCAATGCGGGATTTCTTCAAAGGATCCCCATTCCCGAAATTTTTTGCTGCGTCCTTCTTGGTTTTAATCCCGAAGGTGGAAAACCCGAAAGAGTTTGAAAAATTTCGCCCTATCAGCCTCTGTTCTATTTTTTATAAAGCTTGCACGAAGATACTTGTTGGGCGTCTATCCCCTTTTCTTTCCAGGATGATTTCTCCTGAATAGGGAGCATTTATTCCAGGTAGAAGCATCTTTGAGAACATAAGCCTCACTTAGGAGATGATCCATAGTATTAATAAACCAGTCCGGGGTGGAAACCTGGTGTTAAAAATAGATATGGCTAAGGCATACGATAGTGTTGACTAGGGTTTCTTGATTCATGTTTTATCTGCTTTTGGTTTTTCTGATCAGGTCTGTGCTATCTTCAAGCAGTGTATTTCTTCGCCATGGTTCTCAGTGGTAAGGAATGGAACTCCAAAAGGTTTCTTCTAAGGAGATCGGGGACTACGGCAAGGGGATCCTATTTCCCCATACCTCTTTATCGTAATGGAAGAAGTCTTCTCCAGGCTACTAAAAAAACAATTCAAGGAGGAAAAAATAATGCCTTTTCACCACCCGCGCGATGCACTGCTTATCTCCCACCTCTTGTATGCGGATGATATTGTTCTCTTCGCAAATGGTAGCAAAGCTTCAGTAAGAGCCATTGCTAGAATGCTGGAGATATATGAAACATGGTCTGGCCGGAAGGTGAATAAAGATAAGTCCTCTATCCTTTTTTCAACGCATATCACAGCTGCTAGAAAAAGATCCTTGCTACGGATTACAGGTTTCTCCAAGGGATCCCTTCCTTTTAAATATTTGGGTGTTCCAATCATTTGTGGTTGACTAAAATCGGTGCACTTGGAGGAAGTAGTTGGAAAGATTCGGGACAGAATCGATGGTTGGAAGGCAAGACTCCTTTCCAATGGCGCGAGACTTCTTCTTATTAGGCATGTCCTTAGCACCATTCCTATCCATTTACTCTCTATTTTCCAGGTGCCAAAATCAATTATAGTAACTCTTAACAGATGCTTTGGAAATTTCTTTTTGGGGATGAAGGAAGGTAAACCAAAGAAACACTGGAGAGCTTGGGATGGGATGTGTAAAACCATGCAAGAAGGTGGAGTTGGAATTCGAAACATCGCTGAAACTCAGAAAGCACTACACATGAAATTCGCTTGGAAGATTCTAATAGAGAATTTCCAATGGTCTCAGTTCTTCAAAGCAAAATATGTGAAGTCAAATCACATATCTCTGGTCAACCTAACAAAAGGCACAAGATTTAGGAAAATGGTTATTAAAAGTATGACAGGTATCATCGAACACTCAAAATGGAAAGTAAAAAATGGGGAATTGTCCTTCTAGAATGATAAGTGGCTGGGCGAGGATGCACTTGGGAAGCTTCTACCTATTAACGGTTCCCACAGACTTCAAGTAAAGGATTGTTTCTTGGAATCGGGTTGTGATTTAGACATGCTAAATAACTTAGTGGGTTCGGCAAAAGCAAAGGAAATAACAATGCTGTTGAATAAAAGAAAGGAAGGAGAGGACATTCTGGTGTGGACTGCCAATGAGGATGGGAAATTTTCTACGCAAAGTGCTGGGAGTGTATACGTGTTAAATCCCCAAAACAAACATGGGCTGCCTGGATATGGCATGCAAGTCTACCAAAAAATATTGTGACAACCATGTGGAAGGCGATGAACAGTGCTCTAAGTGTGGATGACAAAAGTTGGAAAGTTGGAATCCCAGTGGTTTCACGGTGCAACTGTTGTGTTCAAGGGTATTATGAGGATCATAGCCATGTGCTTGCAACAGGGGAAGTAGCTCAGATCATCTGGTCAAGATGTGCAGCGTTCGTAGGAATGAATCATGTACCATCTAGGAGCTGGCGGGACACAGATGAAGCTTGGTTTACTAAGGCAACAAAATCGTCCACTATGGGGCAGCTTATTGGTATTATTCCTTTCATTCTAACGTGGAAACTCTGGACTAGGCGATGCAAAGTGCGGATGGAAGATGTGGTGGAATCGACTGAGGATGTTTGGTGTAGCTTGAATTACTGGATTGCCAAAATTGCCAGAAAGCTTAAGTCTAAAAAATCTTTGTCAAGCCGAGATATACAGGTACTTGAAGACATGAAAATTCCATTTGACTCAATAACAAGGAAGCCTGTTCAGGTAGTTAAATGGTTGAGACCGCAACATGGATGGTTTAAACTAAATGTAGACGGAAGCTCCCAAGGGAATCCGGGACAATCGGCGGCTGGTGGTGTAATTCGAAATGATCAAGGAAAACTGGTGATGGCCTTTTCTGAGACTCTGGGTCAAGGCACAAGCAATTACGCATAATGCATGGCACTCCTTCATGGGGTACACTCTCTAAAGAACCTATACATCACAATGGTTGAAATAGAAATGGACTCGTTGGTGGTAGTAAACTAGCTAAAATCTTCCTTTTGTGGAGTTTGGTATTTTGAAGAGTAATGGGATAAGATTCAAGTTACCCTATGGTAGATTCAATTCACTTTCCATCATATTTTCAGACAAGGCAATGCACCTACAAATTTTCTTGCTCAAATGGTTCCAAAGGTTGCTCGTACAAATTTTCCTCCTCAAATGACATACCACATCTTCTCAAAGGACTGCTGCGAACAGATTGTTTGGGATTCCCCTATATGAGACAGGATGTTGTTTCTTGATAGGATGTTGTTTTTCTTTTACTTGATAGGTGTTGTTTTCTTTTCTTGATAGGATGTTGTTTTCTTGATAGAATGTTGTAATCAGGGTTTTCCCTCAACCAAAAAGTGAGGTTTATAAATAAAGGTCTAGAGGCGTCGCCCTCGTTTAAATAAATAAATAAAAAAAGAAAAAAAAAAGGAGATTGATGGGTACGTTAATATATTTGAAGTATTAAAGGTGCATATCAGAGCAAAAATCCATCAGTTCTGAGAGAAAAAAATTGGGTATTTTTTTGAATTTTGGTGGGTAGTCGTTCAAAGAGTAGTAGTAAATGATAAATCAGCTGGAAGATAAAGAAAAGTAAATGATAAATCTGCTGCAATACTCATCGGATCCTATTTTGACCACATTTTATTGTCGCAAAGCCTTAATTGCATAGATGAAGACGATATGTATTTTCCTTCGTGGAAGACAATATAACTAGGCACCAAGTCTTTTTTTTTTTGATAGGACGAAAGTGCACTATGTCTTTAAATATTATTAATATGTATCATTTTTAATATATAATAAGCACATATTTTTTTAATAAGTCTTCCAATTCAATTTGAGAAATGTTAAGTGAACCGATAGTTTGACCGATTGCATTTTTTTTTTTTAAATCTTAATGATTGAAGAAATGATTATTAATGAAATTGTGTCTTTTTTTCCTTTTTTTAAGAAACATTTAAAGATGTTTAAAAAATAGATAAAAAAAGAAAAAAATCAAAACAAAAATATATTTATCATCTTGTTATCGATATCAGTAGCATGACTCAATTGATTCAATTTATGGGAAAACTTTATCATCTGTGAAGATGGTTATTTCGCAGCAAGAAAACTGCCACAAAAACCAACTTTTGTTGTATTGATAAATGTTTAAGAGCATTCTCATTGGATTCTCCATAAAATTTCCTATAATTTAACTACATTCCCTAAAACTTTTTGGATATGAAGAATCTAGAGGGGTCAAAATTTGGATATGCAATAAATTCACCCAACACAACCAAAAATAGACAGAAAAAACCCAAACGCTAAAAAAATAAAATGATTCGCCAATTCCTCAAACAAAGCCCAAAATCTTCAACGTAAACGAGAGAAATATACAAATTCTCCTCAAAATCAAAAACCCAACGCACAAAATCCTCAAAAAGCCACAATCGCAAGTCTCTCTTTTTTCTCTTCTCACTCAATGAATGGATCGATCAAGAAAAAGGGTAAAACATGAGAGAGACAAATTTTAAAAAAAAAAATCCATGTGAAAGCATCTCAACTTTCTTGGCAACCAAACAGTCTCAGCGAGGATGAAAGAGTCAAAGAAAGTGAAAGTATAAATTAGTGGAAGAAATCCTAATCCGAAGAGATCGCCGACGCAGAGAGAGAGTTGTAGGCAAACATCTCTTACATCTTTGATCATGGCGTGGAGAGGAAGAAAAATGGGAAGAGAGAAATAGAGAAGGAGAGAGATAGGAAAAGAAAAATAGAAGAAAATGAGGGAAAGAGAAACATATGATGGAAAAGAAACCAAATTTCACATACAAAAATTTTCGATGGAGAGGTTGCAATCGTTGGTACTGCGTTGCGAGGGAGGGGCCAACAGTTGAGTGTACACCCTAACAAGAGAGAAGAAGATGCAGAACGAAGGGAAACCGAATGAGGTTTGGGAACGATGGGATATACAATCCTTCCCCAAATATGGAGAATTCCTGTACAGACCGTAAACTGTAATGCCCTGTCCCCGTGGGTCTGGAGAGTTAACTCATGTCACCTAAAATCATCTCTCATAACAATTTTAGAATAGACCAGAGTCTCCATAACATATAAACCTATTTGTTCAACACAAAATATCTATGTTCCTACATAAGGGTACATCAGAAGTGCCTCAATAATATACATAAACATTTCCACAAAGACTAGGAATATCCATTACTCAAAATACCAAAGCCACATATAATATCAGCACTATCAAAAAGACTCTCCAAAAAGTCCTTGTACCCTAAGGCACTTAGTCTTCTATGATCAACAAAACGTACAAGTACTCTATATTCCTGACTTCCAGTTGTTATATCAAAATTATTTGAAACATATTATAGAGATAAGGGATGAATTATCAACAACTCAGTAAGTAGAGAACATATGTGACACTGGACAAAATAACGATTATTCTGCAGGCTAGTTTCAACAAATGATTCACAAGAAAGAAAACCATAGATTCGCCCAAAAATACGGAGAAAACGTCTCTTATGTCAATTCAAATTATCGATATTCAAGAATAATCAAAATCAACCCACAAGCCTGGTTGTAATAGTTGAAAATCGACTGTATTGGAATTTTACCAAAAATAGAAAAATCTCAATAATCATGCCAAAATTAAATACATAATAAAAGAAGTAATCTGTCAGAAATCTGGCCCAAATCGAATTCAGAATCACTTACAAAATAATGATTCAAATATTACCATAAAAGGCAAAAATTAACTAAAAGTAGGAAATTGGAGGGGAAAACAATGGAATTTGGCCTCGAAAATGATACGCACCGAGCATAGCTGGTGCCCACGTTGTGCGCGAAAAACAAGAGTTTTCCGAATTGGGATCATATGCGCGATTCTGATACCCATAGCCAAAGTTACAGATAAAATACCGAAACGTACTCAAAGCTGACCCAACCAAGGAAAGATCATGATTTCTTACCTTCTTTGTGTTGATCTGCCAGAAATAGAAAAGTTCGCACCAACCCAAACAGAGGCCACAGTTTTACACCCGTGGTAAGGTCAGAACAGAACAGAAACAGAATGTCATGCTAGAGTTTCAGAAATCACATCATATCACATCAGAGTACAGAACATTTTAAAAACATAGCATAATCGGATCACAAAAATATAATTTATGCACAATTTTTCATATTTGCTCTCTTTTGCATAGTTCAGAAATAAAATGTCAAAACTTTGCTCATGTCTACACCAATCATGACAGAAAGTACTTTATTCTTATACAGAATTTCATAAGTCATGCAGAACAAATAACTGAGGTCATTTCAAATTTATTTTCATAACAAAACATGCATATTTTTCCAAAAATCAACCTCAACTCATTTTATTTATTTTTATGCAAAGTCTAGCATAGGAACCCCGCTTACCTGGACTTCTTAGATTTTCAGAATTTTCCTCAAAAATGTTGAACAAATATTAATCATCACCTATAAGATCACGTAATTCCCGTAAATTTTAATTGAACGTGTATTTCAATATTGAAGCCTAATCTTCTAAAATACCCTATTTTAATTCCTCAAAATATAAAAGTCCCATGACCTCCAAATATATCAACACTTTAAAAAAAAAAAAAAAAAAAGACATCAATGTCCATTTAATAACTTCGACTAAAACTTTAAAAATCTAACTTATTTATTATTGAAGTGTAACTAAAAAAATCTACTACTAGATAACATCATTATAAAAAAAATACTCATATTAATAACAATGAAACTTTAGCTTGATAAAAATCTCAGCCCAATAAAATCACTAAAACAATTTATCAAACATAATAAAATCAAGCCTAAATTAAAAAAGAAAAATACACAAATCTAGCAAAAAGATGTATGTCTAATTAATCTCAAGCCCAGCACACTTGAAAAAATAGCTCACTAGATTTAAACACCAAACAGTTAACAATATAAGTCTTGTTGTCCATTAAAAGCCTTTCCAAAATTTAAAGCATGTTTTTTTTAAACAAATAAAATAAAAGGGTAGGAAGGTAAAAAAAGACTCTTCTTCTTAACCGATAAATCCAATATATTGCTTCCCTTTTAGTAAACTATAACAGAGATAAAAGAAAACTAAACCATGCACGGCGGCATGGGCTTACTCAAGGAGAAACCACGCAGTAGCATGCAACGGCTAGACTAGGTAGGCAGCGGCAGCGCGGCTAGAGAGCAGGCATGCGGTGGTGAAGTTGCCTACGCTCGGCGACAAGAGCGAGAGAAGCAGAGAGAGAGATGAGCGGAAGGAAGGGAGTTCGGCGTGAGGTAGGGAGAGGTAGCTCACCGTGGGGAACAAAGCGGCGTGTGGCAGACTGGGGTTGACAGAATTTTTTGCCGATGGTTTTCTGTGTAAACTTATCGTGGCTGGTAGCACCGAGGAGTTGGGGTGGCTACAAGTGTGGCCCTGTTTCGGGTGGCTAAAAACAGAGGACTTCATGGGTGGTGTTTCCATGCGTGTGGGTGGCTCTCCCGAGGTGTGGAGGTGGCGGGTTCAAGTTGTGGGATTTCAGTTTTCGAAGGCGCAGAACAAAGTGTTTCCGTTGGTGGTTTTCGATTGTTTGTCTCTCAGTTCAGGTGGTAGCCGTGGTTCACAATGAAGGGTGGATGCTCAGAGGAGTTTAGATGGCTAAGGGCATGAAAAGAGGGTAGTAGCTCTTATTTTAGGGTTGGAGGATGCTTAACATACTTATAAGTTATAAGTAGAAAACAGATTAAACCTAAAGAAAATGGAAGGGGGGATGTGCATGAAAAAGGAAAACGGACAAAAACTGTGCGACATGGAGTCAGGAAATCGCTTCCAAGGGCCTGGGCTCATAAGCCTAAAAAAAATACTTGGCCTAAAACTTGGATCATGTATGGGATGAAGCATGGGCTTTTTCCATAAGTTTTGGGCCTTAACTCAACTTAAAAAAAATACACGTTCCATAAATGTTCCGAGTGAAAATCCACTTGATCCATTAAAGGATTTTAAACCTAATTATTAGACCTATTGAAAAAAATTATAATCTGCCAAATAAAATATCTTAGGCCCAAACTCTCTTTCTAAAAAAAAAATTTACTCACAATCTCAAATGAGCTTTTCATAACTATATATAAATCCAAAAATTTCTTAAAGTGGGCTTGACTGGGTTCGGGTGTTACATAAACCTCAACCGTAAAATGGAAATTGGAATGGCGGTGGATTTTTATTCAAAAATCTATATATTTTTTAAATTATAGGGATATAAGAAATATACAGACCAAAATGCTCTAAAAGCATGGGTCTCGGGACTTTTTTCTCCGATAGTACCCAGTGCCAATTAAAAATAATAGTTTGGGTGGTAGACTGGGTCCTAGAACAAAGTGATCACGTACCGATAAGCGAAGCCACATGCAATCTTGGGCTTGGCCCCCAAAGAAAGCTTCACTCGGCTTGATGGTTATTTTGATGAAACCAAGGCTGAACCAATCGAAAGGCTCAATAATTATAAAAACAAGAGGTCCATACATAAAAAGAATTAGGCTTACAAGCTTTTGAACTGGCTCAACGTTTGTCAAGCCTCTTGACTACAAGGCTGCACCTTGAGAGTAAATGTTATATATAAAGTAAATACAAAAGTGAGGTTTCTCTTTGGAAATTGTTTGCTGTAAACTTGAATCGACCTTATGGGCCTGCCTTTTTTTTTTTTTTTATTGGCACCGGGTGTCTAGAACAGCGTTCCGACTAATCTCAGAAATGCACAAGTCCTCAGCAAAGTATTTCCTGCAAGTGCACTTCGGATAATTCAAAGAAAAAATCTTCTTGTCCAATGGCTCCTATAGATTGTTTGCACCTAAGGAGATTTAAAACTTAGACCTAGGATAAGCATACCCTTAAAATCAAGGCCTTTACCACTCGAGCCAACCCCTTACCAGGGTCAATATTATAACATGCAATGGTGTTATAGAGTGGCTCACTAACTTATACATCAAGTATAAGCCTTTCAGCTAATTTCAAGTTGATCCTGGCTGCTTTGTTCCGTGCTTGAGCCAAGCTCTACCATTCGACAACAAATCTGAGCTCGGCAGATAGATCGTCTCTTGGCTTGTCTTCCTTACTGAGAAGATGTACCAAATAAAATGCCAGAGTTATGCCCTTATTTTATGTTAGTTTTGAAATGCCAAATTATCTTTAGCATTCAGCCCATGGAACCATCTATGGGGTTCTTGTGATCTTCATCAAGTATTCCTGTGTAGTTGAAGGGCGCAGATCGCTATACGATCTCCATCAACTAGACATCGCTGACTCGACTATTTTGACCTTAGCACTGGGAGGTCTGCTGATAATTCTTGTATTGCTGTTTTCGCGTATTTTGTTGTCCTTCATTGTTTTGTACTGCCGCAGTTACTTACATTGATCAATATTTTTCACCTTATTACCACTGTTACTTTCTTTTTCTTCTGATTATTTTCACCATTTCCAGCTTACTATCGTGGAGCCATGGGCATTTTGCTGGTCTATGATGTGACTGATGAATCATCTTTCAACAGTATGTTTTTCCTTCCTCTCCCTTCTCTCTCTCACACATTTCCTTGCACTGATTGACAAAATTCACTTATTTGCAGACATCAGAAATTGGATTCGTAACATCGAACAGCATGCTTCAGATAATGTTAACAAGATACTGGTTGGGAACAAGGCTGACATGGATGAAAGCAAGAGGGTATTTTCCTTTATGTTGTATTCCGACTAAATGAAACCAATTCAAACAAAATTTATTTTTGCTTAGGGATGAGAAAAGATTACCAACTTTTGTAGGCTTTTGATTATTGACCATTGCAATCTCTCTCTCTCTCTCATGCATCTGTAGGTAATTGTATTTTACATATATTTTTTTGTAGGCTGTGCCTACTTCCAAGGGCAAAGCACTTGTTGACAAGTATGGTATCAAATTCTTCGAAACTGTAAGTAATGCAACTGATTATAGAAACTGGTTTGTAAGGATAGCAGGTACTGGCTGGTACTGAAATATACTATTCATTACGGAGTGCAAAGGCAAATCTAAATGTGCAACAAGTTTACTGTTCCATAGCAAGGGATATAAAGCAAAGGCTTGCAGACACTGACAATAGGGCTGAGTTACAAAAATTCCTGCCTTATATTGAATAAGAATGAAGAAAAAGAAATACATTGATATTATTAGCGATCACCCTCAGGTATCCATTTTTTGTTTTGAAGTGTTGGTATGGTTGTATCATTGCAGCCTACGACCATTACGATCAATCAAGCAGACCAGGCAGCCGGAGGTGGCCAAGCTGCCCAAAAATTGGCTTGCTGTGGGTCTTAAGAATCCGATTGTTTTAGCACATATAATGGAGGCCGACAGTCTTCTGAAAAGCAAAAAACTAATTGTGATAGCAATGTGATGGATGCTTGTAATTTTTCTGACTCAAATTCTTTTTTGTTTTAGTGTGTGAAGAGTAGTTTTTCCTATTTGAGAGTTTGTTTTGTTGCTAACTTTGGATGTGTATTTTCTGGCAATCAACAGCTGTATTTGTTTTCTACACCTTTCCTTTGATTTGCGTGGGACATGAGCAGCTTTATTTGTTTTATAGTATTTTTTTCAAAATTTTTCCAATGAGATAAATTTGGCCCTTGAAAAGGCACATAAAGAGAGTTTTTGAGCGGGTGCATTTATAATCTCAGGAAAAAAAATAATTTGACCTTTGGTTAACCTCTGTCATGAAAGAGAAGCCAATTAGAAACAAGAAAACCAATTCAGATGTAATTAATGATAATCCATTACGAATCCTCTTCAATCTCCAACTCCTAATCCCGCTCACAAATCACGTATGTATAATATATCCTTCAATTTATAATAATAATATTCCGAATATGCCGGTGGGGATCATTGAGATAAGGACTCACAATCTTTGATAATTTTGTCATTATCTAATTGTTTTCAAATTTCCCTCCTACTAAAATTCTGCTTCTCCAAATCCTAGTCGTAATTAAAACAACATAGATCTTAGTTCATAAATTCACTCTATATATACATATCGATCTAATACGTTCAACTGCATAATTGCACGCACTCCAATATATACAGAGAAAGCTCAACTGCAAGGAACTAAGATTATTATTATTACTTTAGAGCGAGAAAGAGACCATATATATATATATATGGCTGCAAGGTACAGTGGTTATCCCCCAATTCCCGCTGCAGAATACTACGATGCATATCTGGATCAACTCCAAGTCGACCTGCGTCGTCAGCTTCAACAACGATTCCAATCAACACAAGACGAGCCAAACCAGGCGGAGAACGTCGTACCTATCCAACAAATCTGTCCCACATATCTGGATCAACTACAAGTCCACCTGCGTCGTCAGCTTCAACAACGATTCCAATCAACACAAGACGAGCCAAACCAGGCGGAGAACGTCGTACCTGTCCAACAAATCAGTCCCACTAGCACTACTATTGATATTTCTGCTCCTTCAACCCCCAACTCCAATACTGATGAGGAGGCGGTGTCGACGCCGGTGAGTAAATTCTTGAGATCATTCGTAATAGCTAGTTTTGAGATGACTCTGTATTTAAAAAAAAATACAAATAAATATGAAATTTACATGAAAAAAGTTAAGTTTTTAATATTAGACCTCCACTGGCTCCTTTCCATTAAACCCATGAGATTACTCTTCTGTTTGGCTGTGAATTTATTTTATGACACACCTATTAAATTTTTTACTAACACATGCATGCTCTCTGCTTTTGGTGAAGGACTCGGAGGAGGAGCATGAGTCAGATACAGGAGAATATCCCTGCACTAACCTTTTGATCATCTCGTTCCTGCTCGCAGAGTTAGGAATTTATGTTAGTGATGAGGAATTATTAATGATCTAAGTAAAATTAGCTAGTTATAATAAATAAGATCGACGATGTTCTACCTTGTTTATTTTATTATTTTATTTTCTCAATCATGTCTTCTATGAGATTTAAAGAATATGTACTATGAAGGATTAGTAGTTAAATTACAGAACATGGGCAGCTTCCCTTTGTGAAGGGTGGGAGCCAAGTGATCATTCCTTCCATATCCTTCTTCTTCTTCTTCTTCTTCTTCTTCTTCTTCTTCTTCTTCTGCTTTTTTTTTTTTTCTATCTTATAATTATTTTGTGTGTATATATATATAATATGTAAAATTGAATTCGTGCATCAATAGTACTCTCTATTGTTTTTACTTCTTATATGAATAGAACTTTGTATTAATTATTAGGTTTCTCTTCAAACTTTTAGCACTTAATTAGATCTAGATTAAAATTGTGTGGAGCGTAGGTAGATGCAAAATTGTGTGGAGCACATTTAGTAAAACATTTACATCACATAATTTAATTTGGAAAATAAAATTTAAAATTTAAATCTTACAAATTAAATATTATCATTTAATCGATATTGATGGTATGCTCTACACACTGACTTGAGATAGAATAACTCATATATATATTATATAAATATATATTAATCATTTAAAAGTTTCGGACTTAATTAATTAAAGAATAAGGCAAGGTGCACAAAATTAAGCTCCTTGGCCAATGAATTTATTGAGACATATCATGTGATGAGTGGATTGGGATATTTAGTTTAAATCTTTTTTTTTTTTTTTTTTTTAAGTATAGGGGGATATATGTGCTAGAGTAATGATAGGTATAGGCTTCAAATAAACAAGCTCCATACATATCTTTTGTAAAGATGTGGGTCACACTAAAAAAGAAAGTCTTTTACACTTTTTTATAGTGGGATTCACTTTTTCACAAAAGCTCTAGGCGAGACTTATCTATTAAGATTTATACAAATTATTTCTCATATGTCATTATACGAGTAGATCCCAATTGTATATCTCACTTTATAAAAGAACAACTGAAGCCCTGATGGATGAAACGAGGATTTGTATTAATTTGGGGTTTTTAAAATTTAAGTTCTTTATTTGGATGATATAATACATACTTGGTTATGAATTGCATAAAAGTCATACATACTTTAAAGCTTTTCAAAATTTTATATTTAAAATATGGTGCACGTAAGAGGTAACTAAAATAATTCTCAATGAAAGTTTTTGGATAAAAAAAAAATAGAAAAATTCCTGCTGGCAATCTCAATCAAAGTTTTTGGATAAAAAAAAAAATAGAAAAATTTATATTTACAATCTTGTTTATAGATCAATCTTATCGGTGATTTAAAATCCATCTACATTAATTAGTACAAACAATTATTAATTATTAATTATTATTTTTTATCTATAACTGTAATATACTCGACAATTATAGTATATTTATATACTAAATTACGGGCAATAGAACTTCTAAAAAAATATGTATTTTTCCAAATAATCAATTAAGGCTGCACAAAAACCGACAGAACTGACCATCACCGATCCAAATCGGTTGAAATTGATGGAGAACCGGTTGGCCGGTGATAAAAATTGTTAGGATCAACCAATGTCAGCCAGTTCAGTTTTGGTTTGAACCATGTTCAAACAGCCAAACCGATCGATATAATATAATATATATTTTTTATTTATTCTAATTTAAAACGACGTTGTTTAACTTAAGTGAGTTAAATGGCATCGTTTTTTACATATGTTTTATAAAAAAAATAATAGCAACGTTGCGGCATCATCATTTTAGATTAGGGTTGAAGCCCTAACTCGAGCCCCCCATCCCTCTTCTTCATATCTTCACACAGCTTCGTTTCTCACTTTCTCTCTCTCACCGACATTGTCATTTCTTACTCTCTCTCTCATCGACATTGTTGTTTCTCTTAGACTTCTCTCTGTTGTCCACTGGTGAGACTCAACCCACCAGCCCTGTCATCTTGATATTGTCTCTCTCTACCTTGTGTTCCATCTCTTTCTCTCTCATATCTTTGCCGTTAAGTTAAATATCTCTCTCAATATTATCATGCCTTCTCAAATTTTTGGCAAGATTCAAGCTTATTCATGGATATATTTGATGTGGATCATTTGAGCAATACATTGAAGGATGAGTTCTTTTGGAAATCAAAGTGTGATTTATAGTCCAAAGGTAATATAAGTGTGATTTATACGACTAATCCTAAAAGGAGATCAAAAAAATTATCATCCCAAGGCACAAAACGGATCGGAAACCACCGAACCAATCGAAACTGTTCCGATCGGTTTTTTTCTCCTTAATTGGTTGATTCGACCAATTTTGTACACATAAAAAGCTCGGGTTCAGTTTTGGACTGAAACCAAGCCAACCGGTTCGATTTTCATCCCTACAATTCACTATGGATTACATGAAACGAAAAGTGGATCTATACCTCATTTCCCATTGCACCTTAAATATAACCAAAAACAAACTAATGTGGATTCCATATTGACTCACTATTTTCAAAAAGTGTGTTCAGTGCTTGCATACTCTATAACTTCAAATATCATTTATCTTATAAAATTACTATACTTTTCTTGATAAGCGAGAGACTAGTAAATAGTATCGTATTTACTATTTCACCCTCTTCCGCTTCAGATTCTCGATAGGATGTCACCGCCACAATGCCACATTTCACTTTGTGTTGTTGATGAGATGAATCCCCCATTGCCCTTATGTTGCCGACTGGATCCTCAAATGAGTCAAATCCCAGCTATGGAGAAACCAAAAACAATTATGAAAACCTACGAGTATTATTATTGCATCAAAACTCCTAAAATTGGGCCCAAAACTCACAATATCCCATTTTTTAAAGAAGAAAAAGGTCCTCCAATTGAAAAAAAGTCACAATGTGAATGGAAACTGACCAGAAAGGCATATATGCTGAAAGTTAATATCTGTTGTGAGAGTTACGAATCTTCTGGCAAAGCCCCACTGGCAACCAATTGTTTAGAGAAGAACGAAGAAAAATTGGTTAGACAGAAAGAGTTGCATATATATGATCGTATCTTTTTGCCTGTGTTTGTAGATCTTATTTGCATTGAGTCGAATTATGAATATTAGATTACAGAAAAAGTCTACTTGCAATCGGCTGGGGGAACCCCTGTGTAACCGGTTGCATAAAAAATTTTATTTTTTCCCACTATCTCATTTCGTTCCTTCTCTATCAGTTTTTTGTTCACTCATTCTCCCATTCAAGTTTTTTTCTCTTCTCCCCACTCTCTGATTTCCTCTTTACACAACCATCAATATAGAGCCCTCTTCCTTCTCAATTTTCTCTAGTTTCACATACACACTCCCTCTCTTTTCGTTCACTCATTCTCTCCTTCAGATTTCTTTTTGTTCTCCCTACTCATGTGCAACACAACCCCAGCAACCACCATGAACCCCTAGAGGATGCAGAGGGTTCGTATTTTACTTTAGCTTCACCAAAATCTCCTCACAAAACCACGAAGCACCACAAAAGAGAACCAATTTGCACACATTTTTGTTCAAAATTTTGACTCTTAGTTTGCTTTACGTTGTTCTTTGTTTGCCCAGAATCTGATTAAAGCCCTTCGTCGAGTAATGGGGACAATTTCACTATTTGAACAAGTTTTTTTACTTGAATTTCACTGCGATGGAGGTTAGCAGTGGGTTTGGGTCTTTTGTGAGTGATGGCCTACCATGGCTTGAGGCTGGCTGGTGTTGGCAATGGAAGGGAAGAAATCAAGAGAGAGAGTGTGTGTGTGTGTCTGAAACTTGAGAAAATTTTACATCTGTTCCAAGCAAAATTCTGAGAATATTAAAACAGGTTGCTAAATGGTAGTGGAATCGGTGGTTACTGTGGTTATATAGAGTCAGAGGAAGATAGAGATGAAGGTGGCGCAGTGTGATTACGGAGGACTTGACCAGAGAGAGAGAGGGAGAGAGGTAGAGAGACTACGAAGCTCGTAGAATTATCGATAAACATTCATCAAGTTTCTAAGTTTTTCATTGACAGGCGAAAAAAGGAAAGGGGAGAGAGAGAGAAAGAGAAAGAGGGAGGAGGAATGGGCTAAAGTGGGACCTAATTTGTAAGCTGATTATACAAAAGTTGTATATGTCGGTTGTACGTAGCATTTCTATAGATTATATGGATGAATCTGAATTCCACTCGCTTAATTAATAGTTTCAAATATGAAGTAGTCAAATACTAATATTAATAATACATCCCAATTGTTGGAGATAATATCAAATCAAGAATTTAATTTGATATTATTTTGATTTGATTTTCATAATGATCTGTATCTTATCTCAATATAATTTTCCTATAAATAGAGATCTATGCTTTGTTTTTTAATAACAAATGAAAATAGCGAAGATTTAGCACTCAAATTTGCTCTCCTCCATTTTCTTTTCTATTAGAGTTTATTTTCTATCATGGTATCAGGCCTTTGGCTAACGTCGAGCTCGATCCTATGGATTTTCTTTTCAAAATTCTTCCACTAGTTTTACTCATAAAATTTTCATTGTCGTTCAACCACATTTCATTCAAGTCAATGCAATTAGAGTATCTTTACTTGCTATGAGTCTTTTTATTGAATTTTTGTCTATTGTGAGTATTGCTTAAAGCTTCAAACCCATTTTTAGCATTTTGATTTTGTTCCTTTATACTTGATCAAGACCATAACTAGCCCATTGTTAGCTCAATCTTTCGGCCTATTGTTAGCTCTTTTTTAGTTTTGGCTAGGGGTGTAAATTTAAACCAAAAAAATCAGAAAACCAGCCCGGACCGGACCGGTTGGACCGGTTTTGAACCAGTTTGGTCAGGGACTAGTTCTTGTATTAGGGAAACCAGCCGGAACCAGTCCGGTTCTGATAAATGTTAATCTTAAATATGAACATTTGTAATTTGTTTGATCATATGTTATTAATATATATTATAATTATATATAAGATAATGTTATATAATTTATAAAATAAAAGTTTAATCTTAAAGATGAAAATTTAATTGATCATATGCTTTAAACATAAAAATATATATTAAATTATATTATATATAGTCTAATATATTATATAGCTACACTAATATATAAGGTTATAACTAATACTAATAGTCTAATATAGACTATAGCTATACTTAATACTAATATAGTTATACTAATACTAATCACTATAACTAAATCATTATATTCTATTAAATGTATTGCAAATATATATAAATTATAATTATCGATTTCCCAAACCATCAATTTTTTTTTAATTATAATTTAAAAAAGAAAAATAGAACCACATTGGGGAAACAGTGTTGTTTCCTCTCTAGTCCACAACACTTTGTTTCCTCTCGAATAAACCTAAAGTCTTGAAGTCTCCAACTGCAAACGTCTTTGCCGCCTCACTCTCTCGTCTCTGTCTCTCTACAATCTGCCTCACTCTCTTGTCTCTCGTCTCTCTTCCTCAACCTCACTCTCTCATCCCTCAGCCTCACTCTCCGTCGCACATAACTTAGCCGCAGCCTACCAGTGCTACCAAGCAAAGACCCTTGGCCTCACCTCATGATAGTTTGTTTTTGTTTTTTTTTAAATTACTTTGAAATCTCAAATCCGATAGATGGTATTTGTTTTATTAGGGTTTTTGAATCCGAAATTTAAGATTTTTGTGATTATGTTTGTGTTATTAAGGTTTTGTGATTGAGTTTTTGTTATTAGGGTTTTGTGATTGGGTTTATAACTTTAAGAAAATGGGATAATTTCATTTGGTTTGCCTCATGTTTTCTGCTTCTCCAAGATCAAAAATACTAAAGGTTTGATTTTGGAATGGTGGCCATTGTTTGTGATTGTGTTTGTATTATTAGGGTTTTGTGATTGAGTTTGTATTATTAGGGTTTTAAGATTGGGTGTATAACTTTAAGAAAATAGGATGATTGCATCTGGTTTGCCTCATGTTTTCTGCTTCTCCAAGAACAAAAATATTAAAGGTTTGGTTTTGGAATGGTGGCAGTGTGATCATTAATAAAACAACCCCTAATTCATCATTATCTTGCTTAAGTTTGAAATACTGATTGGCAACTCAATCCTTTAACTGTTCAAGTGCTTACCCCATATATATATGGGTATATATAGTTATAGCTACTTTTATTAATTTTATTTTTGTTACTATAGATGGATCCTTCAAATGAAACACCCGGCAATGTTCAACCTTCAACGGAAAGGAGTCAAAGGACCATGGAATTAACAGCGACTAATGATCCGCTTTCTCCCAAATCTAATGTAAGTAAGCTATCTACTGGCCCTGGGAGTGGTAGGAAAAGATCTGTAACTTGGGATTCTTTTACAAAGATTAATACTGAGGATAAGTCGAAACCTAGGGCTCCATGTAACCTTTGTGGGATGACTTTTGCTTGTGATTCTAATACAAATAGCACAAAAAATATGTTAGGGCACTTAGAAAAAATATGTAAGAAGTCTCTATTTAGGAAAGTGGATAAAAACCAATTAGTATTGGGTTTCCAATCTAGATCAAGTGGTGGGGGGCTTGTACCTATTGCTTTTAGTGTTGAGACTTGTAGAGAAACCTTGGCAGAAATGTTGGTTGTTGATGAGCTTCCTTTTAAACATGTGGAAGGGGAGGGGTTTAAGAAATTTATGCTTGTTGTGCAACCTAGATGGAATGGTATTCCATCACATGTAACAGTTGCAAAAGATATTTTTAAACTTTATTTTAGAGAGAAAGATAAGTTGAAAAGTGCTCTTAAGGGACAACGCATTTGTCTAACCACGGATACAAGACATCCATGCAATATTTTAACTACATGTGTCTCACAACATATTTTATTGAAGAAGATTGAAAAATACACAAAAGAATAATCAATTTTTATAAGGTTGAAAACCATAAGGGTGAGACATTAGGTAAAAAATTGAAGTGTGTTTGCTTGAATGGGGGAGGCCCGAAATATTGACAATTACACTCGATAATGCAAGTTCAAATAATATGGCAGTTTCATATATCAAAAGAAAGATAATGAATAGAAAGGATACAATTTTGGAACATGATTTATTGTATATGAGATATTATGCTCATATCTTGAACTTAATTGTTCGAGATGGGTTGAAAGAATATGATCAACTAACTGCACGAATTACAGGGGCTGTGAAGTATGTGAAATCATCTCCACAAAAGTTAAACACATTTAAACAATATTGTGATAATGAGGATATTCCTTATAAAAGTAGTGTATGCTTAGATGTAACAACTTGTTGGAACTCCACTTATATGATGTTGGATAGGGCTGAAAAGTTTCAAAAAGCATTTCAACGGCAAGAAGATGAAGATTTGGGACATGTTAAGAACGTTGGAGAGGATGATATTGAGGATGATGAAGGTGTTAGTGAGTTAGGTAAAGGAGGGGCATATCCAAGTTAGGGCCTCCAACCATGGGGGAATGGGATAAGAGTAGGTTGTTTGTAAAATTTCTAAAACTTTTTTACGATATAATCTTGCATTTCTCGGGGACCAATTAAGTCACTTGTAACAATTTTGTGTTTGAGCTAGCGACAATTCAAGCTACAATTAATTTAGAGTGTGTGGAAGGACCTCATAATTTGAGGACAATGACATTTAGTATGAAATCTAAATGTGAAAAGTATTGGGAGAATTTTAAAAAAATGAATCTTTTGTTGTATGTTGGGTTGGTTCTTGATCCTCGACATAAAATGCATCGCCTAACATTTATTTTTGAAGGAATATATGAGGATAATAGTTCAAAAGTTCTTATGTTGGTGGATCTGGTCAAAGATGCCTTGACTTATTTATATGATGGTTATTGTGAAAATGACGAAAGTGATGTTGGGGCACAAGATCAAACTATGAGTCAATCAAGCGAGGTAGAGGCTAGTAGTACAAGTTCAATTGCTGGGTAGGTCAAGGTGATTTCAAATCATTTATCCATGCACAAATTAAGAAGCGTTTGGAGTCGGAGAACTCTTTGGAGAGTAAATCTGAACTGGAGAGATATTTATCTGAAAAATGTGAATAAGATGATGTGAAATTCAACTTGTTGACTTGGTGGAAGGTCTACTCCATTAGATACCGCTTGCTTTCATGACTTGCCCGGGATGTTCTTGCAGTTCCGATATCTACAGTGGCCTCTGAGTCAGCTTTTAGCACAGCATGTCGAGTACTTGATCTTTTCCGTAGTAGTCTATCTCCACTTATGGTAGAAGCCCTTATTTGTACACAAAATTAGTTTCGTTCTTCTTCCGTGATTAACATTCGTACTTTAATGGATGATGTTGAGGAGTTTGATCAATTTGATACAGGTATGTAGCATCATTCACATTTTCTTTAACTATCTCGAAAGTGTAAATCATATTAGTAATTTGTTTTAATTATTATGCTTATTTTTTTTCCTTTTGTGTAGAGCTCATGGAAAACCTAGGGAGTTCTTCAAGACCTACTTCTTGGGTTGGAGATAATTAAATAGGTAGGTCAACTTGTATAACATCTTTCATTAAGATTTTTTTTTCTATTTAATGTAATTACTAAATTTTTATTGGAATTAATTACTTGAATTATTTTCATACAATTGCAAGGTTTGTTGAATGGACTATTGGAGTTGGTGGCTTGGTGCATAGCTATTGGTTCTAGTTGTAAAGTTTTTTGTTGGATGTTCTAAATTATTGTAATTTAGGCTTCTAATTTGGATTTATAATTTGGACTTGTAATTTGTTGAACTTTTAGACTTGTAATTTAGACTTTTAGTATTTGGACTTGTAATTTTTTTAACTTTTGGTCATTTAATTTAGACTTTTGGACTTGTAATTTGTTAGACTTTTGGACTTCTAATTTATACTTTTGAACTTAATTTATTCCATAGACTCATAACTGATTTTTCTTTTTATTGCAGAGTAGTTATATTTATAAGCTTGTAGTAGATTTTATTTAGTTAAGCAGCTTTTTGGAAATCAGTTTTTAGTAAAGCAGATTTTAGTAAATTAGATTTTTTTAGTAAAGCATATTGTTTTTGTAAAACGGATTTTTTTAATAAAAGTATAAAACACATTTTTTTTAAATCATTTTTTTTTTTTAATGACAAACTATCAAACTTACAGTTTAAAAAAATCAAAAAATCAGACCGAAAACTGGTAAAATCGGAAGTACCAGTTTAGGAGGGTAACCGGTGCGTAATCGGTTTTGAAAAATGCAAAACCGGTACATACCGGTTCGGTTCTAGATTTTGTCCAAAACCGGACCGGACCGGTTACACCCCTAGTTTTGGCCCATTATCAATTCATTGTTGACCCAACTCCAAATTTGATATTTCAGCTGCGAGTCGCTTTAGTACCAGCTCTACTTTTATCATCTAATTGGCAACCAACCAAATAGATATGAAGGCTACACTAAAACTTTAAACTCAAGATTTCAAAATTTTCCACCTTGAGAGCATTCTTAATGGGTTATGTAAAATTCATGTCTTTGTAAAATTTGAAGGAAATAGCCCATCCAATGGATTGTGTATTTTATAACTAATATCTAGTTTGCTATAGTACCATCTCTACATCTATGGAATACTATTTACACTTGTATAAATATTTAATTCATTTCTCTCTCTACTTTTTACTCTTTAGTCATTTCTTTATCTAGTTTTTACTTTTTTCTTTATTTGAAATTAATAAAATATATTAAAAAGTATAATATTTAAATGATATAAATAAAAAATAGATAAATTGATGTATAGAATATTGTAAAAGTCAGTATGTAAACTAGAAAAAATGAGTTTTTGTGATATATTTTAAAAGATAGGATGAAGAATCTATTGAGAGTGCTCTGAGTTTTAGGGGATGTTGGAGATAATATCACCTCAAGAACTTGATTTGATATTATCTTGATTTGATTTTCATAATTATCAAATAACTTTAATTTAATATTATCTTGATTTGATTTTTTATTAATATTTATCTTATCTTATCTTAATGAAATTTCCTTATAAATAGGAATTTATGGTTTGTATTCAATCACAATTAAAAATAGCAAAGATATAGCACTCAGTCATCTCTCCTCCTTCTCTATTCTCAATCTTTTCTTCTATTATATTTTATTTTTTATCACCTACAACAAAACAATGCATAGAAAACTAAACATTTATAAAATTTAAAAATAAAATTTATTCGTATTATACGGGTTGATTGTGGGTTTTGCGTGTTGACCTGCAATTGACCTATTTATTAATCGTGTCCTAACAAGTCAATCGATTTTGACCCAAACTTATTTATATCAAACCCAAACCCACTTATTTTGTATCGTGTTTGTATCGGATTCTCTAATCATATCATATATTGTCATTCTAGATAGCAATTAACAATAAAAATATATATGAGTAATTCTACGTAAAGCTGTAAAATGCATAAATTCCGTGCAATCATTTTGAAAAAGAATGTAGTTTACTATTAAAAAATTAATTTTTTTCATGTAGATCCCGTATTAACTCACATTTTTAAAGGGATTTTGCTGCACTTGCACATTCGAGACTGCAAGTATCATTTCTCTACAAAAATTGGGTATTTTGCAACATTTAATTACTTCTTCCTCTTTTCCCGTGGATCAATTGACTCAATCGATTAAAATTCTCTTACCAAATCCTAGTCCCAATGAAAAACCTTATTTTAATCCATTACAAATTCTGTTTAATAGATTAAATCTTCCTAATCCTACTCAGAAACCGCGAAAGCTCATTGTATTTATGTCCAATACGTATCACTGCACGACTGTGGCGCCCCCAACTTCTATGCACGGACACGTACAGAAATCGAGAAACCCAGGATGATGACAACACGGTCAGGCACCCCAACGACACGTGCCGAGTGTGTGAAATGCAATACGTGTATAACAAATAAATTAGAATCTACGGTACCAGAAAATGGTACCGTAGGTAAGTAAAACCCAAAATACTTCAAGACATAAATATATTAAAATAACAACACTATGCATGCACATGATGACCCAAGTGTAAAAATCTGAGAAAAACACCATTTCTCGAAAATCATAATTCTTCCACGCAAGCCAAAAATCATCATTTGGCACAAATTAATATCCAGGAATAGTTACATTAATTCAAATTTTAACCCGTATGCACTATGGCCTCCCCTAGGGACCATCCACATACCCTGGCTCCCTTCGTCACACCACAGGTAGCGACTGTGCGAGTGATACAACACGAGTGATGCCCAGTTCCGCACCCACCGCGTACATAGTCAAGCATCCTCTGATCCCGCCAGCCCGAGGGATCACGGAGTCGGATCGAGAGCGCTACCATCTCGTCCAAGTCCCAAGCAACAGTTTCAGGGGACGACACTCAGTATATTCCGCTCCCGAGTGCCTAGAGGAGCTCCACCGAGATAATAACCCATCTCGGCTTGGGGGTGATACACACACACCTGAAAAGCCTTTTTACAAAACACAGTTTTCAAAGAAATACACACCCACGCATGCGTGCACAATGCCATGAAATCAACCAATTATCAACAACCAACAGTTATCAGTAATATCCCAATAACCAACACAGTCTAACCAGATAACCAAATCACAGTTATAAAACATGTTATTGCGAAAATATATTTAAATTTTAAAAAATCTTTTGGAGAAATACTTACAGCACTTTAAAATAATTTATGGAGGATCACGGAGGAAGTGGAAGCACCAACACAACAACTCCACAGTGTAAAAACACTGTGGCCGAAACACAGTGAAACCCAAATTCCACACGGGGTCAAGCGAAGACTTGGGAACGGTAGGGTAGGGCCTATGGGAGGTGGTGAAACTAATGGAAGTGATGGTTGGCCGTGGGTGGCAGCCGAAACGGCGATTTAAGGTCGAGAAACTTGAATCAGAGAGGGTGCTCGTAGGGGCGGCTCTGGCGATGGATCGGGGCCGGGGTTGGGTCTAAAAGGATGCTGGAGGGCCGGTGAAGAGGTGGCTAAGAGATGGTGGCCAATGGTGGCCGGACGGCGGAGGAACCGCGAAGGGAAGGCCGCGGCTTCGAACGTCTCCCAGCGGCTAACGACGGCGCGGCTCGGGCTGAAAATGGTGGGGCAGGGTCGTCGGTGCACGGGGAGTCCGGTGGTACCGGCAGTGCCGACCACGGACGACCGACGGCGGTGCAGGTGGCTGAAGGGCGAAATGAACGTGGGAGATGAGAGAGAAAGTGAGTCGGGCGAAGAGAGAGAGGGTACGCGGGAGAGAGAGAAAATCCAAAGGAAAAAGAGAAGAAAAAAAAAGAAGAGAAAAGAAAATATGGGGAAAAGAAATGAGGTCCAATCCTCACAACTTTTTGGTCACAACTGATCCTCAAAATAACTATTTTAAAACAGTAAATTAAATAAATCAATTTAAACTCAAAACTAGCTAAAGTAAATTATTAAACTCCGACAAAAACATCCTTTAAAATAAAGAGGAATTAAATTGCAGATCACTAATTAAAATTAATCAAACGCAGTGAAATGTTTTAATAAAACAATAATAATTTTAAAATCCATAAACAAACCAATTTAAATTAAAGATCAATTTAAATCCAAAAGAATAATTAACAATAAGAAAGCCCAATAAAAAAATAATCTTCACAACTTAAAATATTATAAAATAATATTCTAAAACTCCAAAAATTCTAAAACAAGATAATCAATCATTAAATTAATTAAAATAATCTTTCATTAAAATACACTAAAATACGGGGTGTTACAACGACCCTCCAAATTACTTAAATTCAAAGCGTTCCTCGATGGAGAAAGAGAGATAACAACACTTTGTATATTGAATACCTGCAATTTGTTATACAGTGGCTCAATGGTGCTGATGGCTACCAAGGGGTCAGAGGCAACATTTGAGGCGTCGGCATGAAAGGGGAAGCAGAGGCATGAAAGGGATTTAGGGCTACTTTCGGATGGGTCTTTGGGCCAATGGGCTTCTCTTAGTTTCTTTCTGTTAAGTCCAATAAACATAAGTCTATGTTAATTGTTCAAGAGTCTAGGCTTGGCCCACAATAGTTATTGTGAGCCCATTTATAAGGGACGTCTGTCTGTTATTTCCATTATTGTGCTTTTAGGTAGTTTTATCTTTACTACGAGTAAGTTACAACTTTACAAGCATAAAGCGTCTGTGTATGAAGGATTCTCCTAATTCTGAAAATTATCGATACAAACAATATTCCTTTTCTGTTATCTTTGGAGGTGCTCACCCTCGAAGTTGAGCTATTTTCCTTATTTCCCATCAAGCGTATAACAGTTGGTATCTAGAGCTAGGATATCCTTGGCTGCTTCATTGTTAATGGTGGAAGGCACTAGGATGAACCACTTCCAATTTTATGCAATCCAGAGTGGACATAAGAGTTCCACTAGGACATTCATTCTTTCTAGCATTTGGGGTTGTGACAAAACATATAACAAATTTTTCTTTTGAAAACTATACACAATCCGAAATTCATGTGACATGTATTTGAGACTCTTTTTCTTTCATATGCAACTTGAACATGTAGATGCCGTGTACCATGCAATCATGTCATGTTATCAAACAACACATCAAAGAATTTCCATTACAGCTTGAAAATATTTGAACATGCGATTTACTTATCACAAAACATGGGCAATGACAATCGGTGCTCAATCATGGAAAATTGCAATTTCCTCATCATGGCAACTATGCATGGCCGAAACATTTCAAGTAAGTAGGCATGGCAAATATCACATAAAACCGAATACAAGGCATACCATACTATAGATCTCTTTATTCAAGTGACATAACAAACATTGCAAAGATCACATAATACCAACAACAATGCAAAGTTCACACTGCATATACAAACATTGTCTGACAGTAGGAAAGAGTAAGCTTACAAATATCCATAGCAAAAATATAAGTATCACTCAAGCAAGCTGAAAATACAATCTAAACTTTTAGACTTAGTGACAACACCAAAACACTAATCCGAGTAGGTGTGTGTGTGGCGTGTTTATGGTTTACTCTCTCATGGTTATGAAGCTTATTCCAAGCTTATTCCATGTGTTGGGCCTAAAAGAGATTGCCTTAGGCAGAATGATTTTCATGTTTCCTAACAAGACTTGGTCATGGTGTTGCATGACGTGTAAGAGATGGCACAACCGTGTGTGATCATTACTCTTATGGCCAAAATCCTTTAGAGAATGGAACCCTAGTTTGAACTCAAAATGGTGGCCATGGTCTCTCTTCTTTTCAAAGGTTCCATGCTCACGTGTACATGCTAGTGGTTGTTCAGTCTTCCTCTTGAGGAAAACCCTAGTTTTTCCAAGGTTTAACAATAATCAAACAGAATCCCTAACCACTCCAATCTCCTTCAAGTCTTAGGATGGAGTGTATCTCCCTTTACTCTAATCGAACCCTTTCTTCCCAAGATTATCTCTGTGAACGTGTTTGTTTTGATTAAAGGAATGTAGTAAAGATTTAATGGTTGTTATTGTGCGGGTCTCCTCTCAACGTGGGCTCCTTGCTCCTCTTTTCCACCATGTGGTTGGATGGGTGGAGATTGTAAAGTGTAGGTAACGTTTGGCTGGAGAGAAAATAGAAAGAAAAGTGCTTGTTCTTCCTCTATGGTGGACATGCTAGAGAGAAAAGGGAGGTGAGAAGTTCATGCAAGACACAAAATAACATTTGGGTGTCTTCTTCGGGGGTATAGGCGCTAGCCCCCCTAAAAGAAAATCCTTATATACTTTTCATTTTCCCTCTCTCTCTCTCTCTCTCTCTCTCTCTCTCTCTCTCTCTCTCTCATATCCTTCTTTTATAACATTGGAAACCGAAAAGCCTCTATGCACAGGCGCCATGTGGCAAGCCATTTCCTTCTTGGTTAAAACGTTCTATTTTCATCATGATCATAAATTGTTGTGTTTCTTTGGGAAGCCAAAAGGCTTTTATGACATGTGGTGTGCTCATGCCCTCATCCAAACCTTAAAGTCCCTTTGCACCCTCCTTGTGTGTCTAGGTTCATTGAACCTTCGAGGCATACAAGTCTTTTTACAAAATCCTAAACCACAACCTAGGGTTGGGCGTGTGCACGCTTGCCATGGGGCTAGTGGCGTGTGTGTGAGTTTGTGCCCTTTGTCGTCCTTTTCTCTTCCTCTCTTTCTACAAAGATTCTTCTACAATCTTAGTGAGTGTGTGCGCCCCTTTCCCATGCAAACCCTTCATCTTCCTCATCATCACCTTCTTCTAGAAAAGCCCCATTCTTAGTGCATGTATAACACTTGGCAAGGTGTTGGTTGGTCTCCCTTAGGTAGGCGTGAATCCCCTTGGCCGAAACCCTAAGGCCTTTTGGGAACTTGTGCGTGTGGCTTTTGACATCTCCCATGCGCCTCTTCCCCTTCTCCCACTTTTGCAACTAGGTTCATTGCACCGAAGGGAAGGGACTTGAATGTGTGCAAAGTGGCATGTGAGTGGGTGAGTGGGTCGTGTGCCCTATGTGTGCCGACCTCTCCATTCTCCTCTCTACCTTTGGCTTCTTCTAGAAGCCTTCATGCATTGTTGCCAAGGGGTAACGTGGTGCTTACCAAGAGTGCCTCTTCCCTAGGTTTCAAATGATGGGATTCCTAGGGAAAGGGCAAAACAACCCTTCTTCTTCCAAGTAAGCGCCACATTACCCTAAACCCTAGTTATTGTCTGCCCCATTCCCAAATTGCATGCCCATTAATGGCCGATTACCACCTAGTCCCTTTGGGCCTCTATTGGACTTGGACGCCTAGGCTATTAGGCTCAAGCAATTCCTTCATTCACTATTCTAGCACCCTTCGGGCCAAAAATATAATCAAGTGAAAATTAAAATAAAATAACAAGTGAAGATTTTGGTAAAAATCAGGTCGTCACATATGGAAATCCAGATTACGATGGATATCTGGATTTTTTACCATAAAATTATTAAAATGGAACAATAATTTAGGGTTTCATAAAGGAAATGGAACAATGTACAAGTTGTGACAACTCAATAAAATTTTTCTTAATTTTCTCTCAATCATAGGCGGATCCGCCCACTATTAAGTTCACAATTTTTTCTCGATACAATAATAAAATGCTAATTTGCCTCCTCAAAGTGCCTCCACTTTGCCCTAATGCTATTTTGTTTTTTGAAAAATGCTAGTTTGCCCCCACCAAAATGCCACCCAATGTGAAAGTGCATTGTGGGGGGTTGAGAGTAGCATTGCACTAGGAGTAGGGGGGTGTTGAGAGTAGCATTGTCGGTCGAACTATTCTACATATTGGTATTAGCAAGTTGGATTAAGTTCATTTTGTCACAACAATCTTATCTATCAGTATTTCTTTTTCACTAGCTATAAAAAAAAAATTTATATATGACCAGTTATTTGTGACAAAAATGAACTATTTCTACAATTATGTGCATATATAAGTATGAAGTTATCAATTCACACTTAACAGCTAGCATGCATACATATATTCAATCATTTAACTATAATTTGATCAATTTGATGGATTTATGGGTTCGTATTATATTTAAGTTGCCTGTGCCAGTACTGAGCAATTAACCAACCTTTAAATTTCAGGGTAGGAACCTAGCTCATACAAACATATTCCAAGACGTTAGAATTAAAATTCTTTATAATTTAGATATTGATTAAACTATTTATACTTGCAGCAAATACTTACTAATATTGGTCAATATATAATATTCAAGCCCAATATTTTTGGACTTATCTAATTGCCAAATGAATTTATCTATACATATAGATATATATCATGAGTGGATTGGGTACCTTGAGTTTAAATTTAAGTTGGAGATTGATATTAGAGATACTATAGTTTCATTTTATTCTGTTAAGAGTTAGTTATTTAAACTTTATCTTTCCCGCGTCTGTAAATGAGTATATATAAGTTGTAGCTCATTTTCATAAATAATACGATAATAAGATTTTTCCAATGCTCTGCATCTTGTTAAGCATTTCTTGGTATCAATATTAACATGGTATCAGTTTGAACGATACGCTCCCGCGCAAACATCATGACTACCCCTTCTTCTGAATCTTCATCTGTACCTCACTCATCTTCTTCCTCAAATCCTTATGATTCTTCCAATCCTTACTATCTTCATCATGGAGATAGCCCTGGATCAGTTCTTGTTACACAAATTCTCATTGGTGAAAACTATCACACTTGGCGTAAATCCATGATCATGGCCCTTACTGCCAAGAACAAATTAGGTTTTGTTGATGGCTCTCTTACTAAGCCATCGAACACTTCTCCTCTCTTTCATCATTGGACTCGATGTAACAACATGCTTTTGTCATGGCTTCTCAATTCTCTTTCCAAAGAGATTGCTGCCAGTGTAATCTACGTTGAATCTGCCATGGAAATGTGGTTAGATCTTCAAGAGCGTTTCTCTCAAGGCAATGGTCCTCGGATCTTCCAATTGCAGAAATCAATCGGATCTCTCATGCAAAATGATCTATCTGTTAGTGCGTACTACACTCAAATGAAAGGTCTATGGGATGAGTTGATGAACTATAGGCCTTTACCTGTATGTCCTGTGGAGGATTACGTGCATTGATGCACATGCACCATCAAGACTATGTCATGTGATTTTTGATGGGGCTTAATGATTCATTCTCTCAAGTACGTGGTCAAATACTCCTAATTGATCCACTTCCTCCTATCAACAAGGTATTCTCACTTGTTCTTCAAGAGGAACGTCAGAGAGACATTGGATCAGTGCTAGTCTCACACATTCCATCTGCTGCACTCTCATCTACATCCAAATCTATTCATAAGAATAAGGCTTTCCCTCGGAAAGAAAGGCCTATTTGTTCTCACTGTTCTCTTCCAAGGCACACTATCGATAAGTGCTTCAAGTTACATGGATATCCTCCTGGATATCGCTCCAAAGGGAAATCTTCAGTTTCTTCACCTTCAGCTCATCAAGTTGCTGCTGATTCATCATTTCTATTCACACCAGAACAATGTCAACAGCTTATTACACTCCTCAATTCTGAGTCACATGTATCTCAAACAGCAAATGTTACCTCTCCAATTGATCATCTTTCGGGTAACTCTATTTTTTCCTCTGTTTTTTCCATTAAAAACATATCCTCATCATTTATCAATTCTAATGATTGGATTGTGGATACAGGTGCTACGGACCACATGGTCCATAGCACATGTTTTTTCACAACCTTTCATTCTACACATAATGCGTTTGTTAAAATGCCTAATGGCATTTCAGCACAAGTTACACACATTGGTTCTATTCATTTGTCTCCACACCTCATTCTCCATAATGTCCTTTGTGTGCCTTTTTTTAAATTTAATCTTCTCTCTGTCAGTCAACTAACAAAATCATCCTCTTGTTGCTTGATATTTTCTGGTGATGCTTGCTTTATACAGGACCTCACCCATTGGAGAATGATTGGGAAGGGTAAAGCCAAAGGAGGACTATACTTACTGCATAAACCAGATGATCCTAGTACTCCTTCTTCTGATTTACCTTTCAATTCAGCTTTTGTTTCTCATTCTCGTCAATTTGAATTTGATGTTTGGCATAAAAGGTTGGGTCATCCCTCCTTTTCTAGACTCAAATTGCTATCTTCTGTTGTACCTAATGTTTCAATCAATAAAACAATTCCTTGTTCAATATGTCCACTTGCTAAACATAAGAGGCTACCATTTCCTTCTCACAGTGAACATAGTTCTTCTTCACCTTTTCAACTTGTACACTGTGATATCTGGGGTCCTTTTTCATACCAGTCATTAGATGGTTTTAAATACTTTTTAACCATTGTAGATGACTTCTCTCGAAGCACCTGGGTGTATTTGATGAAGTATAAGTCTGATACTCGAGTGCATTTACAGCATTTCATCAACATGGTTAACAATCAATTTGATTCTTCCATAAAAATTCTCAGAACAGACAATGGTACTGAATTTGCTATGTCTGATTTTTATTCTTCCAAAGGAATAGTTCATCAATTGTCTTGTGTGGCCACTCCACAACAAAACTCAGTGGTTGAAAGAAAACACCAGCACATTCTTAATGTTGCTCGTGCTCTTTTCTTTCAATCTCATATTCCATTAAAATTATGGTCTGAATGCATACTTACAGCAGTATATTTGATCAACAGAATTCCATCCCCTTTGCTTGCCAACAAAACTCCATATGAACTACTTTTTCAAAAAGCACCTTCATATTCCCACTTAAAGGTCTTTGGTTCTCTTTGCTATGCCTCTACATTAGCTCAAAACAGATCCAAATTTGCTCCTCGAGCTAGGAGATGCATTTTCATAGGATATCCTCTTGCTATCAAGGGATATAAACTTTATGATCTTGATAATCATAAAATCTTTGTTTCTCGAGATGTTGTTTTTCATGAACACATCTTTCCCTTCAAATCATTAAACCAGAATTCAAATGCTTCCTCAGATGTTGTTTTTCCTGCTCCAATTTCTGAGCACTCCATTCCTTCTAATGTTTTTCCTGCCCAGGAAGACTCTATAGAACCTGGTTCATCTTCTATAGAACCTGTTCCATCTTCTATAGAACCAGTTTCATCTTCTCATACAGAATCTGTTTTGCATTCCAACATAGATTCTATTTCCAATTCACCACAAATTTCACAAGAGCCTTCTCTTCCTAGAAGATCATCTCAAGTACATAAGCCACCTGGTTATTTGCAAGATTTTCATTGTCATTTGGCATCTTCACAGGCTTGCTCTTCCCCACCTTTCCATGGGAATTTTGGTCCTTTATCAGGTAAGTCATACCCTCTATCTCATTCTCTTGGTTATTCCCTTTTAGCTTCTAAACACAAAGCCTTTACTTTAGCTCTTTCCACTTTCACTGAACCTAAATTCTATCACCAAGCTGTTAAGATTCCCCATTGGAGAGTTGCTATGGCTGAAGAAATTCAAGCCTTAGAAACAAATAATACTTGGCATTAACTAATCTTCCCCCTGGAAAGAGTCCTATTGGGTGCAAATGGGTTTATAGGGTTAAGCTGAAATCTGATGGATCACTTGAGAGATATAAGGCAAGATTAGTTGCCAAAGGTTTCACACAACAAGAAGGAGTGGATTATTTTGATACATTCTGCCCAGTTGCCAAAATGGTCACTGTTAAGTGTCTTCTTTCTATAGCAGTTGCTAAAGGTTGGCATCTAATTCAATTAGATGTCAACAATGCATTCCTTCATGGAGATTTATTGGAGGAAGTCTACATGTCTTTACCTCCTGGATTTGGTGACAAAAATGATACACGGGTTTGTAGGTTAAACAAATCTTTGTATGGCTTAAAACAAGCTTCAAGACAATGGTTTTCCAAGTTTTCATCTACCATTGTCGAGCTTGGTTTTCAGCAAAGTAAATCAGATTATTCTCTTTTCACACGGCTTCAAGGCACTAGTTTCATTGCATTGTTAGTATATGTGGATGATATCCTCATTACTAGCAATGACATGGCAACTGTGAACACATTCAAAGTTTTTCTTGATAAGAAATTCAAGCTTAAAGACCTTGGGTTTTTAAAGTACTTTTTGGGGTTAGAAGTTGCAAGAAACACCTCGGGGATCTCTCTTTCTCAGAGAAAATATGCTTTAGAGATTCTACAAGATACTGGGTTCTTAGGATTAAAACATGTCAAGACTCCAATGGAACAACATCTAAAGCTCTCTCAGGATGATGGACCTCTCATAAAAGATCCAACCTCTTACAGAAGATTGGTAGGAAGACTGTTATATTTAACCATCACAAGACCAGATATAACTTTTGCAATCCATACCTTAAGCCAATTCATGGATTCTCCTCGATTGCCTCACCTTCATGCAGCTCAAAGAGTACTACAATTCATTAAAGACTCCCCTGGCCAAGGGTTATTTTTTTCTGCAAAATCCAATCTTCACTTGACTGCATTTACTGATTCAGATTGGGCTACCTGTCAAGACACCAGAAAATCTATCACAAGCTTTTGTATTGTCCTTGGCAACTCTCTCATTTCATGGAAATCAAAGAAGCAATGCATTGTTTCACGGTCCTCAGCTGAGTCAGAATATAGAGCCATGGCCAACACAGTTTGTGAGCTTGTTTGGTTAATTTCATTACTTCGGGACTTTCAAGTTTCTCATCCTCAAGCTGCTACTCTCTATTGTGACAACAAGGCTGCAATTCACATTGCAACTAATCCTATGTTTCATGAACGAACGAAACATATCGAAATAGATTGTCATTTTATTCGTGACAAAGTCCAAGCCAACATTGTAAAGCTTTTTCATGTATTTTCTCATCACCAATTGGCAGATTGTTTTACTAAGCCATTAGGATTTCCATTATTTTCTGCTCTAGTTTCCAAGCTGGGCTTGATTGACATACATGCTCCAGCTTGAGGGGGGGTATTAGAGATACTATAGTTTCGTTTTATTCTGTTAAGAGTTAGTTATTTAAACTTTATCTTTCCCACGTCTGTAAATGAGTATATATAAGTTGTAGCTCATTTTCATAAATAATACGATAATAAGATTTTTCCAATGCTCTGCATCTTGTTAAGCATTTCTTGGTATCAATATTAACAATTGGTGTGGAGCCAAATTAAACAAACTTTTCGATACTCCTACGTACTAAAAACCGCCCCCCCCCCAAAAAAAAACATATATATATATACACACACACATATCGATTGAAGATACGTATATTATTATTATCATTACTATCGATTGAGAAAGAGATCATAGATATGGCTGCAAGGTACAGTAGATATCGCCCAATTCCCGCTGACGAATACTACGGTGGATTGATACAAGCATATTTGGATCAACTCCAAGTCGACTTGCGTCGTCAGCTTCAACAACAGTCCCAAATCATTAACACAAGTCGAGCCAAACCAGGCGAAGAACGTACCTGTCCAACAAATCAGTACCACTATTACTACTGATGATTCTGCATCATCCACCAGCTTCAGTGATGATGAGGAGGCATCCATTAGCTCGAAAGTCTTGGTTCTGGCAGAGTTAGGAATTTATCTTAGTGACGACGAATTAGATTACTTATTAATCTAAGTAAAATTTATCTTAGTGACGACGAATTAGATTACTTATTTTCTCATTCAATGAAAAAATTTCATTGCCATTTTCTTCCATGTATCTAAGTTTAATTGATTTCTCATAACGAGAAGGATTCCTGCATGTATGCACTTTATAATGAAAATGAATGATGGGAGGTTCTGCTTCTTTTTATCACATCGATTGCCAATAGTTTTGTATTGATTATTGGTTCCTCTGACAACTTTTTGCACTTTTCTTAGAATGACTACTTGTTTGGGAATACTAACCATCTTAATTCAAAATTTTTTATAATTTTCTTTTCAAATATCATTCAAATACAAATATTTTTCAATTTGAAATATTCAACTTTTTCACTAATCATTAAGACTTTTCTAAACTTCTAAAAAAAATACAACTACTTTTCAAATTTCAAAACAAAAATAATATTAAAAAATAATATACTAATATTATTTTTATTTTATAATATTTTTATTAAACTTTTCTTACCCATTTTTCACAACCCAATAAAAATATATCTTAACTTAAATCATTTTCCTATTATTCAAATAAATTCTCATTTTTTTTTCATTTCATTCTCCGAACATCTCCTTAAGATCGGAATCATGTGATCAAGCTTATTTTTTATATTTTACTTTTTAAAATTTTACCTTGTTAAATACTTGTATTGTCGATTTTTTTTAAGAAATTATTTCATCTTGTTTTTAAAAGGCTTGACTTTATCCAAAATCGTAGTTTAATTTGTTTCCTCGATAAATAATTAGAAAGTATATTGAAAATTGAAATTTTGAAGTACTAAAAGATAATGATCCAAACGAAGGAAATAAGGGAGATTGATGGGTTCAAGAGAGAAAAAGTAAGCTCTGCTAGGGTTTTACGCAAAGACGATTTTACCCTAGGTTCAAAATCTCTACGCAAAGACGTTTTTACGAACTGCTAGGGTCTTGGCTCTGTGTTACTGATGGCTGCCGCCGGGCCCATCTAGGGCAATCTGCCGCCGGCCTGGCCACGATCCTTTGTGGATATGGCCTGCCAGATGTCGACGCCCCTCCCGGAAGTTGTTGTTCCTTTGAGACAGCCTAAGGTCTTGGAGGGCGAAACGTATATCAGTTTTTCTAAGGAAGAAATACTCAGCTCTACTTTACCATTTAGATACTCTCTTGTGATGAAGTTACTTCACCAAAGGCCATCGCTGGACGTAATACAAGCTTTTGTTCGGAGTTGTTGGGGACTTCAATCCCAACCCGTGGTCTCTAGCATGCGGAAACCACAGAATGTGTTCCTCAGGCTTTCAAATGCAGAGGATTTCTTGAAGGCGTTTTCTCGTGAAGCTTGTGATGTGGAGGGAGTCTCGTACCATGTGTTTCAATGGACTACAAATTTTAATGAGGAGCATGAACCATCTTTGGTCCCAGTCTGGATTGGACTCCCAGGTTTGCCCTCAAACTACTATCATGAAGCTTTCCTACGAAACCTAACTCAGCTGATAGGTCGATTCATTAGGGGAGATAATGCTACACATTGTGCTACTAGAACGGACGGTGCGCATGTGTGTATTGAAATGGATGCAGCCTCCGATCCTATTAAAGGGTTCTGGATAGGAGTACCAAGGAAAGAAGGAAGTCGATTCCAAGAAATCTCCTATGAAACGCTACTAGCATTTTGTGGCAACTATCAAATGCAAGGGCACAATGTCCTCACTTGCAAGAAAAATGCTAAAGGGGAAAAACCAAAGAAGCAATGGATTCCAAAAAACATGGAGGTAAAGGCAACACAATTTGAGGAAGAACCACAGGTAACTGCTACGCCTGAATGTAATGTTGTAGTAGAGAAAACTTGCGAGTTGAGGGAAAGTAACCAGCTGACCTTACTGTTGACAAATGGTGTAGCTGCTAGTAAGGAAATTGCTGTGCGAATGGAGGAAGGAGAGATTCAGAGTGATGTTGGAGTATTTCGGGAGGTACAGGAAGAGGCCATCATGGAGGAACAGTTAGAGCTCCTCAAATTAATAGGAAGGTCACTTTTGAAGAAAGAATGAAAGAGAGAACAGAGAAAGTATTTATGGCCGAGGTTGGTTTGAGGGTAGTGTCTTCTGAGCATGAGGATTTCGCCCTTGAAGACCTGGGGTCCCAATCAGAGCCAGAGATGGAAACAGTACCAAAGCATCTACAAAGGCATAAAGAAATCCTATCAAATGCTAAAGAAGATCGTCATGATATTATGAGGGAAATGAGGTCTAAAATTCAAAGCTCTTCCAGGGCCAAAAGCAGGCCTCTTAGGATGAATTTATGATAAATCCAATCCTCTACTAAAACTTAAGAGGTATCGGCACCTATAGGAGAAGACTAAGTAAATTGGTTAGGAAATTCAAGCCAAGCATATTAGCAATTGCCGAACCTTTCAGTTTTGATATTCATATGCTTAGATTACAAAGTCGATTACGATTGGAGGGTTGTGTGTCTAATGAAAGGAGTGGCGGAAAGCTTTGGTTGTTCTGGGATAAAGGTATAAATGTTTCGCTGGTAGGTGTTAATAATCAGTCTATTTCCATTCTTGCAAATGTGGGATCTCAGCAATTGCTTATTACTAGTGTTTATGCTAAATGCCTATATGGAACGTAGGAGATTATGGTTAGATTTGTTGGGAATTAATCCTGTTTCAGCCCCATGGATTGTTATGGGTGACTTTAATATCATCCGTAGGGATAGTGAACGCAGAGGAGGAAGACCCAGGTCAGTGACAGCTATGGAAGAGGTCAATAACTTTATTAATGATGCGGGGCTATTGGAGATGAATAGTGAAGGAAATAAGCTTTCATGGTGTAATGGCCACCTTGGAACTGCTCGGAGTTGGGCACAGTTGGATAGATCACTAGTAAACACCTCATGGAACTTGGAGTTTCACACGGCATCGATTCTTTATCTTCCTAGAACAACTTCAGACCACTCCCCTATGGTTGTAACCATTGCTCAAGACTCAACAAATATGGCTTTCCCCCTTTTAAATTCCAACAAATGTGGACTGGCCATCCTTTGTTTATGGACTGTGTGCGCTCAGCTTGGGACAAGGAAACTCATGGGAATGGTATGGTTCGGCTAGCTTCAAAATTAAAATCCCTCAAAGGCAGCCTCCGTGTGTGGAACAAAGAAGTGTTTGGGTGGACTACGGATCACATAAATAGGCTTGAAAAGAGGGCCACTTTGCTAGATGCTAAGTTACAGGAAGAGTTCTCGGAAGACACGGAACTTGATTTTCTTGAGACAAAAATGGAACTAAATACTTGGATGAGCCGAGAAGAAATCAGGTTAGCCCAACAAGCAAAACAATCTTGGTTAGAATAACGAGAAGCCAACTCAACTTTTTTCAAGGCTCTAGTGTCCAGGAAGTATAAGGTCATTCGGGAGATAAAGAAAAGTGATGGGGTTTGGCTAAAATCACCAGAAGAAGTTTGCCATGGAGTGGTAGATTTCTTCCAAACCTTCCTAGCCTCAGAAAACTCTTGAGTCCCACCTGCCTTGAACCACCTTCTAGAGAAGGCAATTTCAGATGAGGATAACTTTGGCTTTCTAAAGCCCCCTTCAACCCAAGAAGTAAAAGCTGCCTTACTCTCCATTCCAAGCGACAGTAGCCCCGGCTTGGACGGATTTGGTTCGGGTTTCTATAAATTTTGTTTAAAAATTGTGAGTAAGGACGTAGTAGAGGCAGTGCAGGATTTCTTCAAAGGATCCCCATTCCCGAAATTTTTTGCTCCGTCCTTCTTGTTTTTAATCCCGAAGGAGGAAAACTCGAAAGAGTTCGACAAGTTTCGCCCCATCAGCCTTTGTTTTTTTTTTTATAAAGCTTGCACGAAGATACTTGTTGGGCGTCTATCCCCTTTTCTTTCCAGGATGATTTCTCCTGAACAGGGAGCGTTTATTCCAAGTAGAAGCATCTTTGAGAACATAAGCCTCACTCAGGAGATGATCCATAGTATTAATAAACCAGTCCAGGGTGGAAACCTGGTGTTAAAAATAGATATGGCTAGGGCATACAATAGTGTTGACTAGGTTTTCTTGATTCATGTTTTATCTATTTTTGGTTTTTCTGATCAGGTCTGTGCCATCTTCAAGCAGTGTATTTCTTTGCCATGGTTCTCAGTGGTAATGAATGGAACTCCAAAAGGTTTCTTCCAAGGAGATCGGGGACTACGGCAAGGGGATCCTATTTCCCCATACCTCTTTATCGTAATGGAAGAAGTCTTCTCCAAGCTACTAGAAAAACAATTCAAGGAGGAAAAAATAATGCCTTTTCACCACCCGCACGATACACTCCTTATCTCCCACCTCTTGTATGCGGATGATATTGTTCTCTTCGCAAATGGTAGCAAAGCTTCAGTAAGAGCCATTGCCAGAACGCTGGAGATATATGAAACATGGTCTGGCCAAAAGGTGAATAAAGATAAGTCCTCTATCTTTTTTTCAAAGCATATAACAGCTGCTAGAAAAAGATCCTTGCTACGGATTACAGGTTTCTCCAAGGGATCTGTAACATCCCGGATTTTAGTGTATTTTTAATGAAGGTTTATTTTAATTATTTATTGTGTAATTCTCTTGTTTTAATATTTTAGAGGTTTTATTTTATTATTTTATTGGACTTTCCTATTTTTATTAATTATTATTTTTGAAGTTTTAGAATATTATTTTATAATATTTTAAATTGTGAAAAATTATTTATTGGGCTTTCTTATTGTTAATTATTGTTTTAGATTTAAAATGATTTTTAATCTTAAATTGATTTATTTATGGGTTTTAAATTTTTATTGTTGCATTTAAATTATTTCACTGCGTTTGGTTTATTTTATTTATCTTTCGGTTTTAATTTCATTTCCGTTGGATTTTTCGGGACCCAGCTTGAAAGACTGGATCTTCCCTTTTTTTTCCTCTTCTTTTTCTTTTCTTTCCTTTTTCTTCTTTCTTTTTTTCTTTTCTTTCCCCCGGTTTCCCCCGCATGGCCGACCCCTTCTCTCTCTCCTCTCTCTCTCACGTAAATCGGCCTTACCGTTGCTGTGCCGCCTCCGGCCGGCGGTGGTCGACACTGCCGGCACTGTTCAGTCCCTCAGCCACCGGCGACCTCCCCCATAAAATCTCAGACCGCCTTGTGCCACCGTTAGCCGCCACGGACCGGTTGAACCCGCGGTGGGTTTTTCTCCATTCCGCCGCCGTCCGGCCACCTCTGGCCACCATTTTTTCACCACATCTTCACCGGCCCAATACCAAGCTTTTCCACCCATTCCCGGCCCCGATCCGTCGCCGGAGCCGGTCGTACGAACTCAAAACCCGATCCGAGATTTTCAGCCGTAAACCACCCATTTCCGCCACTATTCTCGGCCAACCACCACCACCATTAGATTTCCTACCTTCCAAAGGCCCTACCCTATCAATTTCAAGTCTCCGTTTGAAGCCGTGCAAAATTTGAAATTCACTGCTTTTCGGTCAGTTTTTTTACACTGTGTGGTTTTGCTATTTTGGCGTTTTTCCGTGCCTCGGAACCTTCGTAAAATTGTTTTAAAGCGCTATAAGTATTTCCTAAACAATTCTTTTGAGATTTAATTATATTTTTGCAATTAACTGCTTTATTTTATATATATGTATCCTGGTTGGTTTCCGGACTGAGTCCGAGGAGTTCGGGGGTGGATGGATTGATCGGAGTATATTGTTGTGTGATTTTTGGGAGATTGGATTTATTGTTGGATTTGATTATGTTGTGAATTGGAGTTGGTTATTGGATATTCTGGCTGTGATCTGGTTAATTGTTGGAATTGTGTTTTGATCTGGTTTGGTTGTGATATTGAGGTTATTGTTGGTTCATGGCATATGCACGCATGATCATGTTTGTAAATTAAAAACTGGGTTTTCGTGTATTGCATTCATGTTCATGTGATTATTTTGAAAACTGGGTTTTCATGAGATTTGGACTTTTGGGTGCGTGTGTATCACGACCCCAAGCCGAGATGGGGTATTATCTCGGTGGAGCTCCTCTGGTCACTCGGGAGCGGAATATACTGAGTGACGTCCCCTGGGTTGTCGCTGGGTGACAACGGGATCGGACGTTGGACGTGCTGACTCCGTGGCCCTTCTGCTGGCCGGGGCTAGAGGATGACCTGGCCACGAACGCACTGGGTGCGGAACTGGGCATCGCTCGTAAAGTAGCCAGGAGGTGCGGATGGTCCAATGGGGAGGCCATGGTGCATATGGTTAATTGGAATAATTGGAAATTGGCTGTTTTCTGGGAAAATAGCGTGAGTTGTTTTTGTGTATCATTTTCTGGGAAAATGATGGATAATGATTTTTGTGTGCCATTTTCTGAGAAAATGGTGGAAATGATTTTACTGGAAATGATTTTTGAGCCAAAGAGATTTTTGGCGTGCGTCGCATTATTTCATTTGCATCATGGGCATGCATGGTTAATTGTTTAAGTATGATTTTATCTCTGGACTTGGTTAGGTTATAACTTACCTGCGGTACCATTTCATGGTACTGCAGACTTTGTTATGATGCAGATGCCAAGCCTGAGGATCTGGCTCCGCCGAAGGAGTGATCTGGGATCACTCGAGTTGTAGCTTTTAATTTCAGACTTGTATTTTATTTTCTGGGACTTGGCTTTGTTTTTAAGGTATTTGGTATTTTGGATTTCTGTATTAATTAAAATTCTGGTACTAGTAGACTTTATTACCTTCCGCTGTGTTTTTATTTGTGCACTGTTTATGTTGTTGCACACACTTGACACTTGTCGTTGGGATGCGTGACCGGTTGTCATCATCCTGACGTCACGATTCCCGAGGTCTTTTGTACGTGGGAGTCGGGGCATCACAGGATCCCTTCCTTTTAAATATTTGGGTGCTCCAATCATTTGTGGTTGACTAAAATTGGTGCACTTGGAGGAAGTAGTTGGAAAGATTCGGGACAGAATCGATGGTTGGAAGGCAAGACTCCTTTCCAACGACGCGAGACTTCTTCTTATTAAGCATGTCCTTAGCAGCATTCCTATCCATTTACTCTCTATTTTGCAGGTGCCAAAATCAATTATAGTAACTCTTAACAGATGCTTTGGAAATTTCTTTTGGGGGATGAAGGAAGGTAAACCAAAGAAACACTGGAGAGCTTAGGATGGGATGTGTAAAACCATGCAAGAAGGTGGAGTTGGAATTCGAAATATCGCTGAAACTCATAAAGCACTACACATGAAATTCGCTTGGAAGATTCTAATGGAGAATTTCCAGTGGTCTCAGTTCTTCAAAGCAAAATATGTGAAGTCAAATCACATATCTCTGGTCAACCCAACAAAAGGCACAAGATTTTGGAAAATGGTTATTAAAAGTATGACAGGTATCATCGAACACTCAAAATGGAAAGTAAAAAATGGGGAATTGTCCTTCTGGAATGATAAGTGGCTGGGCGAGGATGCACTTGGGAAGCTTCTACCTATTAACGGTTCCCACAGACTTCAAGTAAAGGATTGTTTCTTGGAATCGGGTTGTGATTTAGACATGCTAAATAACTTGGTGGGTTCGGCAAAAGCAGAGGAAATAGCAATGCTGTTGAGTAAAAGAAAGGAATGAGAGGACATTCTGGTGTGGACTGCCAATGAGGATGGGAAATTTTCTACGCGAAGTGCCTGGGAGTGTATACGTGTTAAATCCCAAAACAAACATGGGCTGCCTGGATATGGCATGCAAGTCTACCAAAAAATATTGTGACAACCATGTGGAAGGCGATGAACAGTGCTCTAAGTGTGGATGACAAAATTCAAAAAGTTGGAATCCCAGTGGTTTCACGGTGCAACTGTTGTGTTCAAGGGTATTATGAGGATCAAAGCCATGTGCTTGCAACAGGGGAAGTAGCTCAGATCATCTGGTCAAGATGTGCGGCGTTTGTAGGAATGAATCATGTACCATCTAGGAGCTGGCGGGACACAGTCAAAGCCTGGTTTACTAAGGCAACAAAATCGTCCACTATGGGGCAGCTTATTGGTATTATTCCTTCCATTCTAACGTGGAAACTCTGGACCAGGCGATGCAAAGTGCAGATGGAAGATGTGGTGGAATCGACTGAGGATGTTTGGTGTAGCTTGAATTACTGGATTGCCAAAATTGCGAGAAAGCTTAAGTCCAAAAAATCTTTGTCAAGTCGAGATATACAGGTACTTGAAGACATGAAAATTCCATTTGACTCAATAACAAGGAAGCCTGTTCAGGTAGTTAGATGGTTGAGACCGCAACATGGATGGTTTAAACTAAATGTAAACGGAAGCTCCCAAGGGAATTAGTGACAATCGGGGGCTGGTGGTGTGATTCGAAATGATCAAGGAAAACTAGTGATGGCCTTTTTTGAGACTATGGGTCAAGGCACAAGCAATTACGCATAATGCATGGCACTCCTTCATGGGGTACGCTCTCTAAAGAACCTATACATCACAATGGTTGAAATAGAAATGGACTCGTTGGTGGTAGTAAACTGGCTAAAATCTTCCTTTTGTGGAGCTTGGTATCTTGAGGAGTACTGGGATAAGATTCAAGTTACCCTACGGCAGATTCAATTCACTTTCCATCATATTTTCAGACAAGGCAATGCACCTACAAATTTTCTTGCTCAAATGGGTTCCAAAGGTTGCTCGTACATATTTGCCTCATCAAATGACATACCGCATCTTCTCAAAGGACTGCTGCAAACAGATTGTTTGGGACTCCCCTATATGAGACAGGATGTTGTTTCTTGATAGAATGTTGTTTTTCTTTTACTTGATAGGATGTTGTTTTCTTTCATGATAGGATGTTGTTTTCTTTTCTTGATAGGATGTTGTTTTCTTGATAGAATGTTGTGATCAGGGTTTTTCCTCTACCAAAAAGTGAGGTTTATCAATAAAGGTCTAGAGGCGTCGCCCTTGTTTAAATAAATAAAAATAATAAAAAAGAAAAAAAAAGGAGATTGATGGGTACGTTAATATATTTGAAGTATTAAAGGTGCAAATCAGAGCAAAAATCCATCAGTTCTGAGAGAAAAAAATTGGGTATTTTTTTGAATTTTGGTGGGTAGTCGTTCAAAGAGTAGTAGTAAATGATAAATCAGCTGGAAGAAAAAGAAAAGTAAATGATAAATCTGCTGCAATACTCATCGGATCCTATTTTGACCACATTTTATTGTCGCAAAGCCTTAATTGCATAGATGAAGACGATATCATGTATTTTCCTTCGTAGAAGATAATATAACCAGGCACCAAGTCTTTTTTTTTTTTTTTTTTGACAGGACGAAAGTGCACTATGTCTTTAAATATTATTAATATGTATCATTTTTAATATATAATAAGCACATATTTTTTTAATAAGTCTTCCAATTCAATTTGAGAAATGTTAAGTGAACCGATAGTTTGACGGATTGCATTTTTTTTTTTTTTAAATCTTAATGATTGAAGAAATGATTATTAATGAAATTGTGTATTTTTTTCCTTTTTTAAAGAAACATTTAAAGATGTTTAAAAAATAGATAAAAAAAGAAAAAAATCAAAACAAAAATATATTTATCATCCTGTTATCGATATCAATAGCATGACTCAATTGATTCAATTTATGGGAAAACTTTATCATCTGTGAAGATGGTTATTTCGCAGCAAGAAAACTGCCACAAAAGCCAACTTTTGTTGTATTGATAAATGTTTAAGAGCATTCTCATTAGATTCCCCATAAAATTCCCTATAATTTAACTAAAAATCATATGTGAAAGTTGTAAATATAATATATATATAATTATATATCATATATGAAATAATTTCATATTATAATTTATAAATTATAACATAAAATGTTAATCTTAAATATGAACATTTGTAATTTGTTTGATCATATGTAATTTGTAATAGTATAATATTAATATTATTATATAGTCTAATATATTATATAGCTATACTAAATCACTAGTATAAGTTTATAACTAATATTAATAGTCTAATATAATATTAGTTATACTTATACTAATATAGTTACACTAAATCACTAGAAGTTTATAACTAATACTAATATATAACTATATTAATACTATTATATAGTCTAATATAGACTATAGCTATACTTATACTAATATAGTTATACTAATACTAATCACTATAACTAAATCATTATAGTATATTAAATGTATTACAAATATATATAAATTATAATTATCAATTTTCCAAACAATCAAATTTTTTTTAATTATCATTTAAAAAAGAAAAACAGAACCACATTGGGGAAACGGTGTCGTTCCCTCTCCAGTCTACAACACTCTGTTTCCTCTCGAATAAACCCTAAAGTCTTGAAGTCTCCAACAGCAAACGTCTCTACCTCTCTCTCGTCTCTGCCTCACTCTCTCATCTCTACTGCCTCACTCTCTCGTCTCTGTCTCTTTGCAATCTGCCTTACTCTCTCATCTCTCGTCTCTCGTCTCTCTTCCTCAGCCTTACTCTCTCATCCCTTAGCCTCACTCTCCATTGCACATAACTTAACCACAGCCTACCAGTGCTACCACGCATAGACCCTCAGCCTCACCTCACAGTAATTTGTTTTTATGTTTTTTAAATTACTTTGAAATCTCAAATCTGGTAGATGGTATTGTTTTATTAGGATTTTTTTAATCCAAAGTTTAGGATTTTTGTGATTGTGTTTGTGTTATTAGGATTTTGTGATTAGGTTTGTGTTATTAGGATTTTGTGATTAGGTTTGTGTTATTAGGGTTTTGTGATTGGGTTTATAACTTTAAGAAAATGGGATGATTGTATTTGGTTTGCCTCACATTTCCTGCTTCTCCTAGAACAAAAATATTAAAGATTTGGTTTCGGAATGGTGGTCAGTGTTTGTGTTATTATGATTTTGTGATTGAGTTTGTATTATTAGGGTTTTATGATTGGGTTTATAACTTTAAGAAAATGGGATAATTGCATCTGGTTTGCCTCACATTTTCTGCTTCTCCAAGAACAAAAATATTAAAGGTTTGGTTTTGGAATGGTGGCTAGTGTGATCATTAATAAAACAACCCATAATTCATCATTATCTTGCTTAATTACAAATACTGATTGGCAATGGCAACTCAATCCTTTAACTGTTCAAGTGTTACCCCATATATATATATATATATATATATATATATATATATATATATATATATATATATATGTAGTTATAACTGCTTTTATTAATTTTATTTTTGTTACTACATATGTATCTTTCAAATGAGACATCAGACAATATTCAACCTTCAATGGAAAAGAGTCCAAGGACCATGGAATCAACAGCGACTAACGATCTGCTTTCTCCAAAATCTAATGTAAGTAAGCCATCTACTGGTCATGAGAGTGGTAGGAAAAGATCTGTAGTTTGAGATTATTTTACAAAGATTAATACTGAGGATAAGTTGAAACCTAGGGCTGCATGTAATCTTTGTGGGATGACTTATGCTTGTGATTCTAATACAAATGGCACAAAAAATATGTTGGGGCACTTAGAAAAAATATGTAAGAAGTCTCCATTAGGAAAGTAGATAAAAACCAATCTGTATTGGGTTTCCAGTCTGGATCAAGCGGTGGGGGGCTTGTACCTATTGCTTTTAGCGTTGAAGCTTGTAGAGAAGTCTTAGCAGAAATTTTGGTTGTTAATGAGCTTCCTTTTAGACATATGGAAGGAAAGGGACTTAAGAAATTTATGCTTGTTGTGCAACCTAAATGGAATGGGATTCCATCACATGTAACAGTTGCAAAAGATATTTCTAAACTTTATTTGAGAGAGAAAGACAAGTTGAAAAGTGCTCTTAAGGGGCAATGCATATGTCTGACCATAGATACATGAACATCAGTGCAAAATTTTAACTACATGTGTCTCACCACACATTTTATTGATGAAGATAGGAACATGCACAAAAGAATAATCAATTTTTGTAAGGTTGAAAACAATAAGGGTGAGACACTAGGTAAAAAAATTTGAAGTGTGCTTGCTTGAATGGGGGAGGTTCAAAATATTGACAATTACACTCGATAATGCAAGTTCAAATAATGGGGCAGTTCGTATATCAAAAGAAAGACAAGTAATAGAAAGGATATGATTTTGGAACATGAGTTCTTGCATATGAGGTGTTGTACTCATATCTTGAACTTGATTGTTCGGGATGGGTTGAAAGAATATGATAAATCAATTACACGAATTAAAGGGGCTGTGAAGTATGTCAAATCATTTCCACAAAGGTTGAACGCATTTAAGCAATGTTGTAATAGTGAGGATATTACTTGTAAAAATAGTATATGCTTAGATGTAGCAACTCGTTGGAACTCCACTTATATGATATTGGATAGGGCTGAAAAGTTTCAAAAAGCATTTCAACAGCTAGAGGATGAAAATTCAGGATATGTTAAGAATGTTGGGGAGGATGATAGTGAGGATGATGATGGTGTTAGTGAGTTGGGTAGTAAAGGAGGGGCATCCAAGTTAGGGCCTCCAACCATGGATGATTGAGATAAGAGTAGGTTGTTTGTAAAATTTCTATAACTTTTTTACAATGCGACCTTGCGTTTCTCGGGGACAAATTATGTCACTTGCAACAGTTTTGTATTTGAGCTAGCAATTAATTTGGAGTGTGTGGAAGAGCATCATAATTTGAGGACAATGAAATTTAGTATGAAATCTAAATGTGAGAAGTATTAGGTGAATTTTGAAAAAATTAATATTTTATTATATGTTGGGTTGGTTCTTGATCATCGATATAAAATGCGTTGTCTAACATTTATTTTTTAAGAAATATATGAGGATAATAATTCAAAAGTTCTTATGTTGTGGATCGGGTTAAAGATGCATTGATTCATTTATACGATGATTATTGTGAAAATAACGGAAGTGATGTTGGGGCATAAGATCAAACTATGAGCCAATCAAGCGAGGAAAGGGCTAGTAGTACAAGTTTAACTGCTGGGCTAGGTCAAGTTGATTTTAGATCATTTATCTATGCACAAATTAAAAAGTGTTTGGAGTCGGAGAACTCTTTGGAGAGTAAATCTAAACTAGAGAGATATTTATTTGAACAATGTGAAGAAAATGATGTGAAATTCGACTTGTTGACTTGGTGAAAGGTCAACTGCATTAGGTACCGCATGCTTTCAAGACTTACGTGAGATGTTCTTGTAATTCTGATATCTACAGCGGCCTCTGAGTCGGCTTTTAACACAGCAAGTCGAGTACTTGATCCTTTCCGCAGCAGCATATCTCTACTTATGGTAAAAGCCCTTATTTGTACACAAAATTGGCTCCGTTCTTCTGTCCTAATTAACATTCGTACTTTAATGGATGATGTTGAGGAGTTTGAGAAATTTGATATAGGTATGTACTATCATTCACATTTTCTTTAACTATCTCTAAAGTGTAAATCATATTAGTAATTTGTTTTAATTATTATGTTTTTTTTTTCCTTTTGTGTAGAGCTCATGGAAGACCTAAGGAGTTCTTCAAGACCTACTTCTTTGGTTGGAGATAATTAAATTTAAGGTAGGTCAACTTGTATAACATCTTTCCTTAAGTTTTTTTTTAATGTAATTACTAACTTTTTTATTGGAATTAATTGCTTGATTTATTTTCATACAATTACAAGGTTTCTTGAATGGACTATTGGAGTTGGTGGCTTGGTGCATAGCTATTGGTTCTAGTTGTAAAGTTTTTTGTTGGATGTTCTAAGTTATTGTAATTTGGACTTCTAATTTGGATTTGTAATTTGGACTTGTAATTTGTTAAACTTTTAGACTTATAATTTAGACTTTTAGTACTTGGACTTGTAATGTTTTGGACTTTTGGACTTGTAATTTAGACTTTTGGACTTGTAATTTGTTAGACTTTTGAATTTCTAATTTAGACTTTTGAACTTATTTTATTCCATAGGCTCATAGTAGATTTTTCTTTTTATTGCAGTTTTTTTTTTCAGCTTTTGTAGAAGTTATATTTATAAGCTGCTTGAAGCATATTTTTTTTTAGTAAAGCAGCTTTTAGGAAAGCAGATTTCAGTAAATCAAATTTTTTTTTAATAAAACAGATTTTTTAGTAAAGTAGTTTCTAGTAAAGCGGATTTTTTTAGTAAAGCAAATTTTTTAATAAAATTATAAAACAGATTTTTTTTAAAATCGATTTTCTTTTAAACAAATTTTTAATGATAAACTGTCAAACTTACATTTAAAAAAAAATCAAAAAAGGGACCGAACAGGATCGGAAACCGGTAAAATCGGAAGTAGCAGTTCATGAGGGTAACTGGTGTGTAATCGATTTTGAATAATGCAAAACCGGTACATGCCAGTTCGGTCCTAGATTTTGTTCAAAACAAGACCGGACTGGACCGGTTACACCCTTAGTTTTGGCCCATTATCAACTCATTGTTGACCACAACTCCAAATTTGATATTTCAGCTGCGAGTCGCTTTAGCACCAACTCTACTTTTATCATCTCATTGGCAACCAACCAAACAGATATGAAGGCTACACTAAAACTTTAAACTCAAAATTTCAAAATTTCCCACCTTGAGAGCATTCCTAATGGATTATGTAAAATTCATGCCATGGTAAAATTTGAAGGAAATAGCTCAATATAGCCCATCTAATGGATTGTGTATTTTATAACTAATATCCAGTTTGCTACAATAATATCTCTACATCTATGGAATACTATTCACACTTGTATAAATATTTAATTCATTTCTCTCTCTACTTTTTACTCTTTATTCATTTTTTTATCTACTTTCTACTTTTTACTTTATTTGAAATGAATAAAATATATTAAAAAGTATAATATTTAAATGATATAAATAAAAAATAGATAAACTGATGTATGGTGTATTATAAAAGTCGGTATATAAAATAAAAAAAAATGAGTTTTGGTGATGTATTTTAAAAAATAGGATGAAGAATTTATTGAGAGTGCTCTGAGTTTGAGAGGATGTTGGAGATAATATCACATCCAGAATTTGATTTGATATTATCTTGATTTGATTTTTTATTAATATTTATTTTATCTTATCTCAATGAAATTTCCTATTTAGAAATTTCCTTGTAAATAGGAATTTATGGTTTGTATTCAATCACAATTGAAAATAGCAAAGATGTAGCACTCAATCATCTCTCCTCCTTCTCTATTCTCCATCTTTTTTTCTATTATATTTTATTTTTTATCACCTACAACAAAACAATGCATAGAAAACTAAACATTTATAAAATTTAAAAATAAAATTTATTCGTATTATACGGGTTGATTGTGGGTTTCGCGTGTTGACCTACAATTGACCTATTTATTAATCGTGTCTTAACAAGTTAATCTATTTTGATCCAAACTTATTTATATCAAACTCAAACCTGCTTATTTTGTATCGTGTTCATATCAGATTCTAGGATTATATCATATATTGTCATTCTAGATAGCAATCAACAATATATATACATGAGTAATGCTACATACAGTTGTAAAGTGCGCAAACGTCATTACAATCATTTTGAAGAAGAGTGTGATCTACTATTAAAAAATTAATTTTTTAAACACTTTCACTACCCAAACCAGGCTAATGGATTAAAATTCTCTCTCCAAATCCTATTCCCAATGAAAAACCTTATTTTAATCCATTACAAATTCTGTTTAATCTCCAAATCTTCCTAATCCTACTCAGAAACCGCGAAAGCTCATTGTATTTATGTCAAATACGTATCACTACACGACCCTCCAAATTACTAAAATTCAAAACATTCCTCGATGGAGAAAGAGAGATAACAGCATTCTGTATATTGAATACCTGTAATTGGGTGGAAAATCATCATAGAAATCAAAGAGTATTGAGAGATATGTTAAGACCCTTTGATATTCTCCCTGCAACTTACTGCAATGTAATGGAAATGGTAGAATAGAAGGGATGTTGTGATGTAATAAGGACAGAACGCACTACAGATGTTTGATTAAATGTAATAGAGATAATTAGAACGGTGAAAGGCTGAATTCATTCATGAACTACGTTGGAACTATTAGAGGTAGTCTCTTCCTCCATTACAACGTACTACTATGGAATAAATCTCACAATTCTGAATGTCCTCTGCACAGGTCCTCCCTTGCCCCTTAACACCAAATCTCTAACAAACTTTCCCAGGCAAAGCTACAGTTACCCACTCGGTATGATAGACAGAACACACCGTTTTGGCATGTAGACCAAAACGTTGTGTATAGCCAAGGATAAAGAAAGTCCATTACAATATGAAACATAAAAGAACCTATTAATTCAAACGCACCGTTTTGGCTTGTACATGCCAAAACGGTGTGTTTTACAACTGAAACAAAAACTCTAATAAACAGAACGCATCATTTTGGCTCCTACATGCCAAAACGTTGCGTCTAACACTTATTCCTCTAGCGCATGTTGTCCAAGTCTCTCTTCAACGATGTCGTCCTGCTTTACTTCACTTTACTTCAACTCACTTCGCAGCACTCCACTTCACTTCAGCACTTGTTGTCTTCCAGTTAACAACCCTAAGCTTCTTCTCTTCACTCGGCATCATAACAATCCCTCATTTCTTCACAGCACCTTGCTCACAAGGTGTGGGTAGAGCTATTGAAGGTTCCACAAATTCTCCCATGAGTTTTCTTTGTCCCCCAATCCCCTCCATTTCACCAAAATCTCTGTTGTTGCCCGATTCCCATCTCTTTTCATGGTCCACCACTGACTCTGGCTAGGGGATCACTTCTCCTTGTGAATCAACGGGTGGCAAGTGAGCTAACGGCTGAACTAAACTCCCCCCTTTCCTATTGAGGCAAGACACGTGGAAGGTGGGGTGGATTCGGGAATATGGTGGCAATTTTTGGCGATAAGCTACTTGTCCAATTTTCTTCTCTACTTGAAATGGCCCGAAATATCAAGGGGCAAGCTTCATATTTCGGTGATGCGCAATAGATTTTTGTCGGAATGGCTGCAACCTCAGATATACCCAATCTCCCTCCTCAAATATTCTCTCTGTTCTGTGTTTGTTAGCCTGTATTTTCATACGATTTTTAGCCCCTTCCAAATTCTCCTTCAGTATTTTGATAATCCGGTCTTTGCTCTGTAATGTTTGGTCTACTGCTTGGTTTGCTGAAGTTTCGGGAATATAAGATAGTAGTAGTGGTGGTGGGTAGCTGTAGAGGGCTTGGAAGGGTGTCAATTTCGTGGCCGTGTGATAAGAAGTATTGTACCACCACTCAGTAAATGGTAGCCATTGTGACCATTTCTGAGGTTTAGTTCCCGCATAACATCTTAGGTAACCCTCTAGGCATTTGTTGAGAGCCTCAGTTTGCCCATCTGATTATGGGTGATAGGCAGAACTAAGGTTGAGTACTGAGCCCTGTAAGGCAAAAAAAGATTTCCAAAAAGAACTCACAAATATTGGGTCTCAATCTGTCACGATAGTACGCCGTGTAATTTGAACACATGATTCACAAATAAACTGGCCACTACAATTGCTGTATAGGGGTGGGATAAGGGTATAAAATGTCCAAACTTTGTAAACCTATCAACAACCACTAGGATTACATTAAACCCACTGGACATGGGCAGCCCTTCTATGAAGTCTATAGAAATGTCTGTCCAAGCTTGCTGGGGTATAGGTAAGGGCTGCAACAACCTAGCAGGTGGTGATGTTTCATACTTCACTGCTTGGTAGGTCACACATTCCCTCACCATTTTTTTTATGTCTTTCTTCATTCCCCTCCAGTAAAATTCCTGTTTAGCCCTTTGGTAAGTTCTTAGATAACCTGAGTGGCCACCCATAGGATTATCATGTATGTACTGTAACACCTTCCCCTTAAAGGATGATTCCGCTGCAATGACAATTCTCCATTTTTTCAATAACAAATCCTGCTGTAATTGATACTTTTTAACTATAACAGTACCATCCCTTAAGTGTCTAAGGATTTCCTTAAGCTCCATTGACTAGTCATAGCTCGCCTTAAGTTCCTCTACCCATCCGGGTGTAAATGTGATCATTGCCAAGGATCCACCCTCTAAGACGTGTTCTTCCTCTTTTCTGGATAATGCATTCACCACCACATTTTCTTTTCCTTGCTTATAGATAATAACAAAGTCATACCTCATTAACTTGCTCACCCACTTTTGTTGAGTTACAGTTCCCACCCATTGCTCCAACAAATATTTCAAGGCCTGCTGATCCGTTTTAATTACAAAGGACTGACCTAAGAGATAAGGTCTCCATTTTCTTACCATCATTACCAATGCAAGGAGCTCTTTCTCATATGTGGAGAGAAGGAGTTCCTTACCCTTCAAGGCCTTGCTCATAAAAGCAAGTGGCTGCCCCGCCTGCTTAAAACTGCCATCATTCCTCTTCCGCTTGCATAGCACTCAATCGTGAATGGTTGTGTGAAATTCGGTAACCTCAGTACTAGGAGCTGAGTCACAACCAATTTCAACTCCTTAAAAGCTTCGGAAGCAACCTCATTCCATATGAAGGCATGTGTTTTCAGTAAATCCATTAAGGGTGCAACAATCGTCCCATAACCTTTTATAAACTTACGGTAGTAACCCATCAACCCTAAGAATCCCCGTAAGGATTTGACATTAACTAGTACAGGCCAATCTAGCATAGCAGCCACCTTCTGTGGGTCAGCCATCACACCCTTGTCATTGATAATGTGCCCCAAATAATCCACTTCCTCAACTCTGAATTGGCACTTTGACAACTTAGCATACAGCTGCTTTTTTTGTAGTACCTCCAGCACCACAAGCAAATGCACCAAGTGATCTATCCAGCAGCTACTGTACACCAAAATATCGTTAAAAAAAAACTAATACAAATCTATGCAAATAGGGCCGAAACACCTCATTCATCAGCCCTTGAAAAGTTGATGGGGCATTAGTCAAACCAAAGGGCATTACAAGGAACTCATAGTTCTAAAGGTTGTTTTTGCGATATCCTTGGGTACCATTCGGATTTGGTGGTAACCGGATCTCAAATCCATCTTTGAAAAAACCACCGACCCATGCAACTCAACTAAGAGTTCATCAATAACGAGAATAGGAAACTTATCCTTTATGGTCTCTTGGTTAAGTGCACGATAATCCACGCACATACGCCAACTACCATCCTCCTTGAGGACCAAAAGCACCAAGGAAGAGAAAGGACTTGAGCTAGGCCTTATTACTCTAGTATCTAGTAATTCAGCCACTATCTTTTCAATTTTAGACTTTTGGTAGTGAGGGTAACGGTAAGGTCTAGAGGTTATGGGTTGAGTCCCGTCTTTAAGGGGTATTCTATGATCTTGGGGTCTTGAGGGTGGTAGACCCTTCGGAATCTCAAACACTGTTGCAAATTGTGATATCAGCTTTTGCACCTTATCTCCTCCACCCAAGGGTCTCAGCACATTGGTTTCAGTAACTAGCTGCAGAAATAACCTCTTTCCCTTTTGCATGGATGTAATCATTGACTTTTCCCCCTTATCAAGGGTTAAGCCTTCCAACTTCAGTCCCAACAACTCAATATTCTTCCCAAAATACAAAAATTTCATGGACAGCTTATGAAAATCCCAAACAATGGGCCCAAGTGTCTCCAACCAATCCACCTCAAGAATGACATCACACCCTCCAAGAGGTAGAACATAGAAAGAAGGATGAAATGATACACCTTGCACCTTGATTGTGGCGTTGCTGCAGTAGCCTAAGCCTCGTACCACCTGCCCGTTAGCCACTTTGACAGCTATTTTCTTAGTCTTATCAACCACCAGCTTGATTGTTCGGGCAATAGATACAAAACTGTGCGTTGACCCAGAGTCTACCAAAAGAACCACTTGTATACTTCCCATCCATCCCATTAGGTGAATAGTCTTAGAACTCGGGGTTCCTGTGATTGCATTCAATGAAATCTCAGGTTCCACCACCATTCCTTTCAGTTTTAACTCCATTTCCTGCAATGGTTTAGCAGGTACAGTAACTTCCTCTCCACCTTCCTCCTTCTTCTCCAATTCTTCAACTCCTTGTAAAATGTAGACTTTGGGTTTTTTGAAATTGTGGTTGGGGTTCCATTTCTCATCACAATGATAGCAAAATCCTTTCTTACGCTTTTCATCCCACGCTGTAGAGAAAACTTTTTTGATGGGAGGGTTGTACTTCTGGTTGTTATTCCCAGTAGCACCACTATACCCATAAGAAGTGTAATTGTTGCTAAAACTAGACTGCCCCTTCTCACCCTAGAATTCCATTGGTTTCTTAGCACTATTGAGGTATTCTTCTTGGATTTGTGCTAATCCAAATGCTGCCGTTAAGTTGTGTGGGTTAAACATGCGAAGAGGTAATCATATCTCATCCTTTAAGCCGCTTAGAAAGAAAGTTAACTTATGGTGTTCAGTAAGGCCCCTTACTCTATTTGATAGCGCCTCAAAGCTGGCCTTGTAAGTTGCCACAATAGTGACTTGCTTCAAGCTAGTTAAGGTCTCCAAAGGGTCTTCATACGTGGTTGGTCCAAAACGAAACAGCATAGCCCGCACCAAAGTCTCCCAACTCACAAACTAGGCTGTGTTTAAGGCCTCTTGGTACCACACCAAGGCATCCCCCTCCATGTGATATAAGGCTAGCAGTAGCTTTTGGGCAGGGGTGGTTTGATGGTATTCGAAGTATTGGGAAGCTTTAAAAATCCATGCTGATGGGTTTTCTCCAGTAAAATGAGGAAAGTCTAAACGAATACCTCTTAGGTTTGGCCCCCTTTATGGCCCATGCTCATTATCTTGCTGGTTTTGTAGGCCCTGCGGCATGTTCCCCTAATAAGCAACCAAAGTTCGAACCATTTCAGTGAGTTGGTCCAGCCTTTCATCGATGGTGGTGAAGCGTGTTTGGGTTTCTTGATGGTTCTCTTCGAAGGCATCAATCTGTTGCTGCATTTGTTTGAAACGTGTTACAACTGAAACAAAAACTCTAATAAATGGAACGCATCATTTTGGCTCCTACATGCCAAAACGCTGCGTCCAACACTTATTCCTCTAGCGCATGTTGTCCAAGTCTCTCTTCAACAATGTCGTCCTGCTTCACTTCACTTTACTTCAACTCACTTCGCAGCACTCCACTTCACTTCAGCACTTGTTGTCTTCCAGTTAACAACCACAAGCTTCTTCTCTTCACTCGGCATCATAACAAGATATGGCTGGATGGTATATTTTCTTTCCTCATATTAGTGCCGAAGACTACTACTACATGAGTTTAATGATGCAAGCATATCTGGAGCAACTCCAATGTGAACTTGAACTCTACCGGTATTGGCAACAACAATCCCAATCAATACTTTTCGAGGAAACCATACCAGTTTAAAACAATTCACCACCGATACTGTGGATTACTCGCGACTCACATCCTTCTTGAGAGTCGGAAAACTGGTTCCTTTCATCATGGCATTATAACCTGTTGATTGACGTTTATGATGACTACAATTCAAATATATGCAAGAGAACCGATTTTCATGAATGGGCTTTTTACTATTCCAATTCTTATTGGGGTTTCGATTCCGATTGGGGTTCCAATTTCGATTTCGGTTGGGATTCCGATTCCAATGCTGATTCATTCAGTATTCAGGAAATAGTGAGTAAAAGCTTGCGATTCTTTTCTATTTTGGCGTGAATTTATGGTACTTTTAATACATTTTACTATATTTTCACTTACACATGCTCGCTGCTTTTGGTTAAGGTCATCACAATCAACGACGAAGAAATAGACACCTACACTAACTAGGTGATGATTAGCTCGTTCATGGCAGCATACGAATCTTATATTAATAATGGAGGCGACCAAGTCTAATACTTAGTTTGGATACTGAGGATACCTCACTATTATTTATTATTTTATTATTATTTGTTACTCTTATTTATTATTATTTAATATTTAATCATTACTTTCTCACTATTATTTGTAGAATACCTCACTACTCAAACGGAATCTAAGTAAAAATTAATTAAAGATATATAGATTGATATTATAAAATTTGTTGTAGAATATTTCCTAATTCATTTTATCTTAAAAATTACTATTTGTTTTTTTTTTTAATTTTTTCATTTTTATTAGATTTAGATTAGAATTGCGTGAGGCCTAAATATAGATGGGCTCTCTTAGAGCACTCTTATTGGAATAGCCAAAGTTAAACTCAAGTTTTTGCTAATATCATAAAAATTTGTCTTTGCCTATTCCATGCATTCATATCCAATCCCCACATTGGATTTTTTTATTTATTCTTTATATAATAGTAAAATATTATTAATTTAATATTTTTTTAATTTATTTATTTTTATCATATTTTACCGTTCTACTAATTATATGTAAATTAATAATCATATTCTAATTAAATTATTGGTTAAAAAATCATATTTTCGATGGTCATTTAATGCTAATAACCACAAACGTCTAATTAAACTCATCTAAAATTCTTTATAAATATCTTAAATACAAATCAAATTTCTATATTTCCCATCCAACTATATTCTTTTTGCCAAACTTTCTTCTATGCAGTGGTCAATCTGTGATGTTCTCCTGAGAAATAAGAAGCAGTTTTGTGAGAAAATATCGAGAGAAGAGAGAAAGAAATTGACTAGGTGGAACAAAGAAGCAAAAACTGCAAGATTGAAAAAATTTAGAGGGAAAGAAACCGATTAGCAATTTTGTGAAAAAATATCGAGAGAAGAGAGAGAGTGTTCCCAAGAAATAATAAATTAAGAGAAATGCTACAGAGACAAACAAATTACACAAAAGTAAACCCACAAACTGACGTAGTTTCATGAGATCTGTTAGATTTACTTTACAATAAAAGTAACTTTAAATCTAAGGTACCACATTAAACTACGTCAATTTGTAAGTTTATTTTTATGTAATCTCTTTGTGGCTAAAGTATTTCCTATAAATTAAAGCTTTGATCCATTTACAATTTAAACCAAATATGACAAAAACTTTACATTTTCTATACCTAAAACTGACTATTACATGAGTTTGCCTAATCCAATGCCACCTGTTTTTATGTCCTATTAGCTATTTCAGTGATTGTACTTAGCTTTAGCTATTCCAATAAGAATGCTCTATTTTTTAGTAGACCTAATCTTTTGATCTACCTAGTTGTACTTTTATATATAAAAAAATTTACATATTTAATTTAAAAAATCAAAACAGGTATATAATTTGTTAAATTTTCAATAGATTTCCACGTAGAAGGGAATTCGCATTTCCTTCTAAATGGGGTTGGATGGCGTGACGCTCCTAGCCCCTGCTTGGGATTGGACGGTGACTGAAGCGTCGGAAGATGTAACTCAATGCTACATATGCCGATACATGACAGTGCACCTAATGTATTTTTAGTAGTATGCAATTAATCGCAGCGAAAATTCATATAAATCTAAGTAAGATTAAGAGATTTTTTTTTTCCAAAATCATGGTACCATCAAACTAAAGATCCCAAAATAGTATCACTGTTCAAATTTCCAATTTCCAAAATACAAAAGGGTACAAAACCAAAAGAACCGTTTCCCTCTTTTGACACTTTTTTTTCAAAACCCTACAAGCCCTTCATTATCTTGCATTGTCCTTGTTGATAATTTTCTACAGGTCTTTGAACAAATTAAGCACTTCACATATGAATTGGTCAGCTACCTCTAGTCTATCCTCCAAATATGGCTCCGCCGAGTGCTTAGGGCTCTTCAAGGCCTCTTTGACTACCAAGAGAGCCAGCCTCTTGATCTATCATAACTTCTACCATTACGGGTGGGGAATGGTAGTGGAAATTACAATAGTGCGATTTCGAAAAATCCCAATAAGTTGACACGTAACATAGAAGCAAATAAAATAAGCATATAAAGGCAAACCATGAAAATGTATGCATGGTCATGTACTTAGCCTGAGACTTTGACTTATGCATATACGTTACATAAATTTGATGACAGAAAATAAGGTTTCACCTTTCCCTTTCAGAAAACACTTATCATCTTTTTTTAACACATATTACTCATAACATATAGTCTTCGTAACATATAGGTGGGCACTTCACGGCTCCCCTAACCCACTTGACCTATGGTGACTATTTCAAAGCACTTATCATTATGCATCTGGCAGTTCACATTTTGCCTTCACCGCAAGCAACTTATGGGACCCTCTAGCGTTAGGTGCTACCTCACTCTGAAGTTCTTTAAAAGAACCCATTCAAGGTCCACCAACTGTGCTTCGTCGACTCAGGGGATACCACTTTCAATTTTATGCAATCTAGAGTGGATATAGGAGTTCCACTAGGACATCCATTTTTCCTAGCATTTGGGGTCATGACAAAACATATAACAAATTTTTCTTTTGAAAACTATACACAACCCGAAATGCATGTGACATGTATTTGAGACTCTTTTTCTTTCATATGCAACTTGAACATGTAGATGTCGTGTATCATGCAATCATGTCATATTATCAAACAACACATCAAAGCATTTCCCGTTATGGCTTGAAAATATTAGAACATGCGATTTACTTATCACAAAACATGGGCAATGACAATCGGTGTTCAATCATGGCAAAATGCAATTTCTTCATCATGGCAACTATGCATGGCCGAAACATTTCAAGCAAGTAGGCATGGCAAATATCACATAAAACTGAATACAAGGCATACCATACTATAGATCTCTTTATTCAAGTGACATAACAAACTTTGCAAAGATCACATAATACCAACAACAATGCAAAGTTCACACTGCATATACAAACATTATCCGAGAGTAGAAAAGAGTAAGCTTACAAATATCCGTAGCAAAAATATAAGTTCACGATCAAGCAAGGTGAAAATACAATTTAAACTTTTAGACTTAGTGACAACACCAAAACCCTAATCCGAGTAGGTGTGTGTGTGGCGTGTTTATGGTTTACTCTCTCACGGATGTGAAGCTTATTCCTAGCTTATTCCATGTGCTCGGCCTAGAAGAGGCTACCCTAGGCCGAATTATTTTCATGTTTCCTAACAAGACTTGGTCATGGTGTTGCATGATGTGTAAGAGATGGCACAACCATGTGTGATCATTACTCTTATCCAATACCCTTTAGAGAATGGAACCCTAGTTTGAACTCAAAATGGTGGCCGTGGTCTCTCTTCTCTTCAAAGGTCTCATGCTCACATGTACATGCTAGTGGTTGTTCAATCTTCCTCTTAAGGAAAACCCTAGTTCTTCCAGGCCGGTTTAACAATAATCAAACGAAATCCCTAACCACTCCAATCTCCTTCAAGTCTTGGGATGGAGATACACTCCATTCACTCTAATCGAACCCTTTCTTCCCAAGATAATCTCCGTGAACTTGTGTGTTTTGATGAAAGGAATGTAGTAAAGATTTAGTGGTTGTTATCATTCGGGTCTCCTCTCAACGTGGGCTCTTTGCTCCTCTTTTCCACGATGTGGTTGGATGGGTGGAGATTGTAGAGTGTAGGTAACGTTTGGCTGGAGAGAAAATAGAAAGAAAAATGCTTGTCCTTCCTCTATGGTGGACATGCTAGAGAGAAAAGGGAGGTGAGAAGTTCATGCAAGACACAAAATAACATTTGGGTGTCTTCTTCAGGGGTGTAAGCGCCAGCCCCCTAAAAGAAAAACTTTACATGCTTTACATTTTCCCACTCTCTCTCTCTCTCCTATCCTTCTTTTATAGCATTGGAAACCCAAAAGCCTCTATGCACAGGCGCCATGTGGTAAGCCATTTCCTTCTTGGCCGAAACGTTCTATTTCCCTCATGATCACAGATCGTTGTGTTTCTTTGGGAAGCCAAAAGGCTTTATGACATGTGGTGTGCTCATGCCCTTATCCAAACCTTAAAGTCCCTTTGCACCCTCCTTGTGTGTCTAGGTTCATTGAACCTTTGGGACATACAAGTCTTTTTACAAAATCCTAAACCACAACCTAGGGTTGGATGTGTGCATGCTTGCCACGTGGCAAGTGTCGTGTGTGTGAGTTTGTGCCCTTTGCCATCCCTTTCTCTTCCTCTCTTTCCACAAAGATTCTTCTAGAATCTTGGTGAGTGTGTGCACCCCTTTCCCATGCAAACTCTTCATCTTCCTCATCATCACCTTCTTCTAGAAAAGCCCCATTCTTAGTGCATGTATGACACTTGGCAAGATGTTGGTTGGTCTCCCTTAGGTAGGCATGAAGCCCCATGGCCGAAACCCTAAGGTCTTTTGGGAACTTGTGCGTGTGGCTTTTGACATCTCCCATGCGCCTCTTCCCCTTCTCCCACTTTTGTGTCTAGGTTCATTGCACTGAAGGGATGGGACTTGAATGTGTGCCAAGTGGCATGTGAGTGGTTGAGTGGGTCATGTGCCCTATGTGTGCTGACCTCTCCATTCTCCTCTCTTCCTTTGGCTTCTTCTAAAAGCCTTCATGCATGGTTGCCAAGGGATAACGTGGTGCTTGCCAAGAGTGCCTCTTCCCTACGTTTCAAATGATGGGATTCCTAGGGAAAGGGCAAAACAACCCTTCTTCTTCCAAGTAAGTGTCACATTGCCCTAAACCCTAGTCATGGTCTGCCCCATTCCCAAATTGCCCCTCAATGGCCAATTACCACCTAGTCCCTTTGGGCCTCTATTGGACTTGGACGCCTAGGCTATTAGGCCCAAGCAATTCCTTCACTATTCTAGCACCCTTCGGGCAAAAAATCTAATCAAACGAAAATTAAAATAAAATAACAAGTGAAGATTTTGGCAAAAATCGGGTCGTCACATATGGAAATCTAGATTACGATGGATATCTGGATTTCTTATCATAAAATTATTCAAATGGAACAATGTACAAGTTGTGAAAAAGTTTTTGGGGAGAAAACTAGTTTTTTTTAAAAGAATATTTTTTTCACAATGAGGCAAAGTTTTTTTTTTTTTTTGGAGGGGGGGCACTTTCCTTGGATATATACTTGAGAATAAGAAAATGCTAATTTGCCACCTCAAAATGCCCCCATTTTGCCCCTAATGCTATTTTGTTTTTCGAAAGATGCTAGTTTGCCCCCACCAAAATGCCACCCAATGTGAAAGTGCATTGTGGGGGGTTGAGTAGCTTGGCACTAGGAGCAGGGGGGGTGTTGAGAGTAGCATTGTCGGTCGAAATATTCTACATATTGGTATTAGCAAGTTGGATTTTGTCACAACAATCTTATCGATCAGTATTTCTTTTTCATTAGCTATAAAAAAAATATTTATATGTGACCAGTTATTTGTGACAAAAATGAACCATTTCTACAATTATGTGCATATATAAGTATGAAGTTATCAATTCACACTTAACAGCTAGCATACATACATATATTCAATCATTTATATACATATCGATCGAAGATCATACGTATTTTATTATTATCGATCGAAGAATACATATCGATTGAGAAAGAGATCATAGATATGGCCGCAAGGTACAGTAGATATCCCCCAATTCCTGCTGACGAATACTACAGTGCATTGATGCAAGCATATTTGAATCAACTCCAATTCGACTTGCGTCGTCAGCTTCAACAACAATCCCAATCATTAACACAAGTCGAGCCAAACCAGGCGAAGAACGTACCTGTCCAACAAATCAGTACCACTATTACTACTGATGATTCTGCATCATCCACCAGCTTCAGTGATGATGAGGAGGCATCCATTAGCTCGATGGTCTCGGTTCTGGCAGAGTTAGGAATTTATCTTAGCGACGACGAATTAGATTACTTATTAATCTAAGTAAAATGAATGATTGGAGGTTTTGCTTCTTTTTATCACATCGATCGCCAATAGTTTGTACTGAATATTTGGTTCCTCTTACAACTTTTTACACTTTTATTAGATTGACTATTTGTTTGGCAACACAAACTATTTTATCTCAAAAATTTTCATAATTTCTTTTTCAAATATCACTCAAATATAAATAATTTTTAATTTAAAATCTTCAACTTTTTTACTAATCATTTCAACTTTTCCAAACTTCTAAACAAAATATAAAAATAAATAAATAAATACAATTACTTTTTTAAATTTTAAAACAAAAATAATATTATTATAATATTTTTCTTCAATTTTTTCTTACTCATTTTTCACAATCCAATAAAATATATTAACTCATACAATTTTACTATTATTCAAATAAATTCTCATTTAGCCTTATTCTCCAAACGTTCCCTTAAAATCGGAATCATGAGATCAAGCCTGCACTTTTATTTTTTGTTTGTTACTTTTTACAATTTGACCTTGTTAAATACTTGTATTGTCGATGTTTTTTTTTATAAACTATTTCGTCTTGTTTTTAAAAGGCTTGAGTTTATCTAGAATTGTAGTTTAATCTGTTTACTCGACAAATAAGAAAGTATATCCAAAACTGAAATTTTGAAGTATTAAAAAGATAATCCAAACGAAGGAAATCGGGGAGATTGAGGGTGCAGATCAGGACAAAAATCCATCAGTTCTGAGAGAAATAAATTGGGTATTTTTTTAAATTTGGGTGGGTAGTCGAAACGAGAGTAAAAAATGTTCAAAGAGTAGTAATGATAAATCTGCTGCAATACCCATTGTTTTCGTCATAATTATTAGGGGAAAACTTCCAAGTTTAAAAACCGAGACCCACGCTTTAAACATTTATTAATACAACAAAAGTTGGCTTTTGTGGCAGTTTTCTTGCTGCGAAATAATCATCTTCATAGATTATAAAGTTTTCGCATAAATTGAATCAATTGAGTCAAGCTACTGATACCAATAGCCGTATCGATAAATATATTTTTATTTTTTTTATCTATTTTTTAAATATTTTTAAATATTTTTTAAAAAAAATACACAAATTTATTAATAATCATTTCCTTAATTATTAAGAATATTTTTTAAAAAATGTACAATCGGTCAAACCATATGTCAAACTATTGGTTCATTAATTAACTTTTCTCAAATTGAATTGAAAGACTTATTAAAAAAATATGTGCTTATTATATATTAAAAATTCTACATATTAATAATATTTAAAGACATAGTGCACTTTTGTCCTACAAAAAAAAAAAGAGGACTTGGTGCGTGGTTATATTTTCTGCTATCGAGAAAAACTCATATCGTCTTCATCTATATATCCAATCAGAGAAGTTCTACTCATCAGCCGATTTAAAAGGCCCATAACACATCCCAGCAATTATGAATGGTCATTTTTGCCTTCAATTACAAACAGCATCTCCTTTTTCTCCGCAAACGGTTTCTTCTCCTCCTGCGTTCGCTCTTCCTTTCCTCAATCGAATGCTTAGAATGCAAATCTCACTATGTGCGACACTGTGACCAAAAAAGAAAGACGAGAATTTTTCAATTTTGTTTTCTTAAATATTTTTCATTTAATTTCCTTCCTGATTCTTAACAACCATCAAAGACCCAGGACATCGTAAATCATTCAATTGGTTACAAAGAATAGGAAAAATCATCAAATGCAAAAACAATGCAATGAAGTTCTCCCCAAATCTTATTTTCTGCGAATCGCATTCTCCCGTACTCTCATCTCCAATCTTTGAAATTTTTTAGATGGGCTTTCAAAATGGTTTTCTAATCAGACCAAGATGAGAAATTCAAAGAATGGAAAAACCAGAGAGAAACCAGATTTGAAGAACACATGAGGAAGAACCTATTTGGACTAGCTTCTCCAATAATGATGGTTATACCGTAAGAAAGTACAATTCCTAAAACGTCAAAATCAGAATCTCCAGTTCAAATGAAAATAATAACCAAAAAAGAAAAAAAAGAGGTTCGTACATTGTGAAAGTATTCCCAGTAGGTCATAATCTCAAGCAACAATTGGAGTTAGAACAATTTGGGGGGGGGGGGGGGGGAGGTTCTTACACCGTGAAAGCATTCCAAGCAGGTCATAATCCCAAGTAATAATTAGTGGAGTTAGAGTAATGGTAAAAATCAAATGCAATTTGAAAGAACAAGGGAGGGAGAGAGGAAAGCGGGAGAGATAGAACAAATAACCCCTGCAAGTCTTGATTTTGTCTTAAACCGCTGCTTTATTGTCAAGTCTTCAAACCCGGTTTGTCACCGAACAAAGGTGTGTGTTCTAGAACCGGCTTATGAGTATAACTTCTCTTTTAAGGCTCTATCGAGGAAAACGCATATCGTCTTCATTATTGTTTCTTCCATCTCTTCCTTCTAAGTTCACTTTTAAATAACTTTTTATTATTTCGGTTAGAAAAATAAATATTTCAAAATTAATAAAAATATAAAAAATAACATTACATAATTATTATAATGCTTTATTTAAACAAGTAAAATCAAGCATAATTCGGCTACTATCAGAAAGGGCTGCTACAGGATTAGTATCGATAGAGTGGGTTATCGTAGACGTCGGATTCGAAAGCGTGGCGAGATTTTATGATTCTGAATGTTAAATGTTTAATCAAATAAGTATCCAACAGTCCTAAGACTTTAGGATCAATGGTTAGATCTTTAACAATGATATCGAAATATTTAATTCCAATACATTTATATAGGAATGGAATCCAAAATTTTGGACTCAACTTATTTCCCTTTATTTGTTTAGGGGTCACATTGAGAGAGTGGGTTCCTTCTCATTCACTCGATAAGGAGACACCTTTCTCCAAGAGAAAGGTAAAGAGTTGGAGGAGGGATTCACTACGAACAACAGAATTTACCATTTGTTTTTTTACTTGATGAGTGGAAGTGCTAATTATATGTGAAATTCGGTTCTAAAGCCAATTGGGTGCTACTCGCACCTCTCGAGCGGGCAGCCCACAACCTCACACCCTGCCCTCGCATGGGCGAGGGGAGACTTGGGCCCCAGCCTCACCTCCTGTGGGTGGGTGCCCCTATCCAGCTTTCTAGGACGGATTGGCCTCAAGGTCGTCTGCCCACAGAGAGAGAGAGAGAGAGAGAGAGAGAGATGATTGGTGGAGGACAATTTTAAAACAAAACATAGCACCAAAATGACATCATTTTATTAAAAAATTATTTTTTAAATATATATATTTAAAATTATTAAAAACTCTTATGAGTTTTCTTCCTATTCCGTCAGGATTTCACACCTCAGTGCCAATGCCCACAATCAACAGCCACCATCATTGACTTCTCGCTCATTTCTTTTCTCCATCTCCTCCTCTAAGCTGGTAGAGATGAGAAAACTTTTCTTTGTAACTTCGTTATCATGGGTAATAGCTGGCGGTTGCGACTGTGGGTGAATCCATCCGTGACAGGTCTACGAGTTTAATTACCCATGGCCGCAACCATGGCGACTAAGGGCCATACAAATCTGCCCACAGATCTATAGACTGTATGACCCATGACTACAGCGATGGCCCTTGGGTTTGTTGTTTGATTTTTTAGATTTTTCTAATATGTAAGTTTATTTTTTTTGTTTATGTTTGGATTTGTAAGATCTATATTTTGTAATGCTTTATGCGATTTTATTGGAATTTTTTATCTGATTTATAATTTTGTAAGATTTGTATAATGTATTATGTAACCGTGTAATGCAATGTTGAATAGGGTGGCAAACAGACTGGGGGACTAATCCTCTTCTTGGCAGACAGGGGCACCTGCCCATGGGGGGTGGTGCTGAGGTTCGGGTGCCAAACTGTCCCACTTGCCCATGCGAGAGTGGGGGGCCGGATAGGGCACCCCCTTTTGGGGGGTGCTAACTTTGTTTAAATACAATGCGACATAAAGATAAGATAATGTAAATATTTTGATTATTACCAAAATCAAATCTTTTGATTTGATATTTATAAAAATGAAATTGTTTGATTTGTTAATTATGAAAGTCAAAACACTTGATTAGGTTAATATCAAGTATAACAATTATCCCTAACAATTATGATCAATTAATAACAAAACTTCGAAAGTAAAAAATATCTAGAAAGAGAGAAAAACAACTGGCTCTATATCTCTTGTGTTCTATCATATGAACATGAATAAAAGAAACCCCATTACATATATAACTCACAGCTTAAAAACAGAAAAAGAAAAAGAAAAAGAAAAAGAGAGAGAATGGCTAAACTACACGATTCTTTTATAATTTCCCGATTGAATTGCAGCAATTTCATTATACCCCTATCTGAATCTTCTGCAATTCTCACGAGGTGATTGTATCTAATTTGTAGACCATCTCGGTTCAACGTTCAAGCAATATTCATACATATATACAAAAGTACTTCAACCAAAACTTTAATCTAACTCCCCCATCATCATCACCAACTGCACAACTTGAGGTCATCTCCCTGCAGCGGGTTCAAATTCAAATCCAAGAACAAAATCCTTTTGCTACTCGGTTTCTTCATCACCGGTTGCAGCGCTGCATGTTTAATCACCAAACCTTCACTCATGACGGCCGCCCTGTGCCTCCTCATGTGGCCCCCCAGCGCCTGTCCAATCGGGAACTCGAGCCCACAAACGGAGCACTCATGGGTTTTCGGCTTCGAGGGCGAGGTTGGGATTCGATGGAAAAGGTCTCCGGCCATCAGCCTCGGCTTCTTGTGGCTGGCTCTGTGGCCTCCCAGGGCCTGGAACGACGGGAACTGCCTGTTGCACGTCTTGCATACGAATGCAGGAGTGCTAGAATTTCTGTTCACGTCAGTAGTTTCGCCGACTTTGGATAATAGCATCAAGCAATTGGCGATGTCTTCGGTCTCGAGCTTTCCATCCTCTCTGCATCTCTTCATGGCCACCGACTTCAAGAGATGTAAATATACGTGTGTGAAACTAAGTAAGAAGAAGCTAGATTTCTGACTGGAATGGAATAATTGTTTGCGCCAACATATATATAGATATATATACACACACAGACACAGAGGGAGAGTGGCAAAGTATGACTTAAGTGCTGACGCGGAGATTTGCAGTGTGAAGTTTGATCTCTTGGGGAGTAAGTTTACGAATAAGTTTGGTATTGGCCATCGGGTGTGAAGTATGCGTCAGCGCGTTGCTTTACTTGTTTTTCTTGTGACCGCGTAGCGGAAGGGTTGTACGTAGATTCCTTGGGAAAGGGGCCGTGTAGTGTGTACGGTACGAGTCTAGAGAATAAAAATATAAAAAAAGTAGTAATTAAAAATATCATGAATAAAAATACTTTACACAGAAAATTTCTATTGTCCATGGGTTGATAATTCCAGAAGATTGATATGGTCCAAGCTCAACACCACATACGCGTAGTGAATTTTTTTATATGTTAAGTATCTGACATAATCTTAAAGTATTTTCCTCTATCATAAGCTAAGACTATTAATAAAATATCATAAAAATTATCTTCGTTTATTTTTACATATGAGATGAGCTGATATTAAAATTAAAAATTAAATAAAATATTGTTAGAATATTTGTTTTAATATTATTTTTATTTTAGAATTTGAAAAAATTGAATTGTTTATTTTATTTTATATAAAAATTTAAAAAAATTGTAATGATTAAAAAAGATGAGATAGAAATAATTGTAAAGCCAAACTTATTCTTTGAAAAATGTCAAGCATATTATCCACGCAACTATCACATGCAGTGCAATTTCTTAGGTCTAGCGGTCTTGAGTGATGTTGCAAATGGAGCTTTGCCACACCGCGAGTTGTAGACATGGTTTATATTTTTGGCGAATCATCGTGTGAATGCTTAGAAAACGGCATTAAATTATAATGTATTTGCCAATAATACTCTCTATTGTATATGAGCAATGCTACTATGCCGCTGAGTAGCACCGCTCCAAGTGACCGTTGGTTCAAATTGGCCTTTTCAATTTTTTTTAATTTTTAATTCATATTTTTTTTATCATTTAAAAAAAATTTTAAAATAGAAATAAAAATATCAATACACTAATAGTCACTTCCTTAACTATTAAGTAAAAAAAAACTAAAAAAAAAAAAATTAAAATACATGATATGTCAAAATGAGGGAACAATTTAAGTGGTCAAAGTAGCATTTTTCTATTGTATATATCTTTCGGCTGGTATTTGCCAATAATATTTTTTTTAAGAGCTCGATCATTTTGAGATTTCTATTATAATTTTTTTGTTTTCTTTATATATTTCTCTGCCATAAGTAAAGGTTTATCAATGACACTAAGATACTATCATCTTTTTCTTTTTAAAAAAAATAAGTCACACTAAATTATATCAAATTAAATTTATTTCATTTAAAATATTTTCATCTAACTAATTGATATAAAAACAATTATCTAAAACATGTGGTATTGATCGATATAATTGATCAACAATCACCAATATGACATGTGAACAATATTATGAATATTCATGCATCTTCCACGACGGCTTGTGATTAGCATTGCTCAGTTTAATTCCTAAAGTCCTACTCCCCAACCAACCTTCAAGACTTCGAGTGCCTTCTTCAGTCTTCTGCCGTGATTATCATGTTTATAGGCGTCAAAGTGTACGTACGTAGGGTTTATCGATCCAATTTAAAAAAACATGAATTCTGTACTGTTTTTCAAACTGGGGCTGTTTCTAGAATTTATATGCCTGCCAACTTGAACGTTCGTTTCTTTTATCAAACTTTCGCTTTCTGCCGATCATCGATAAATTGCATCCAGTTCCTTCTGCAGCAATGGGTCAAGGTTAGTGGTCATGTACCGGTGATCCGCTTCGGTCCGATTAGCGGTTATGAGTCGATAAGGACCGATTCATTATTGAAATCGAAATTTTCAATTTTTTCAATTTTGATCTGATCCGATCTGGTTTTTGGTTTACCATTTACACTTGTGATAATATATAAGTTTAATATTATAATTTTTTTAATACTAAACTTAATTGTAAGAGTTTAGTATTTATTATTAACAATTATTAATTCATTAATATTCAATTATACTAGTATAGTATAAGCAGTGTCTAACTTATTAGTGAGCTTAATAAACTTGAATAATAAGATTAAAATAGTATAATTAGTGTCTAATTATATTAGTATATTTAGACTTAAATATTAAGATTAGAATTTTATATTAAATATAAATTTAGCATATAATATATATAATAACATAAAAATCATATATAATTTAAAAAATTAAAAATATATATATACTAGTCCAATTCGGTTTAAACCGATTTTCAAAATATGAAAATCAATACCGTATCTATTTAGAATTAGTTTTGATTTTTAATAATTGGTACCACACATGAGAACCGGTTACAAATTAGACCGAACCGAATTCAATCCGATTCAATTGGTTTTTCCATTTTTTCTTGCAACCCTAGTCAAGTTGCTTTATGGTAGTTTGATTGGCCGGGAAAGTTCTTGTCAGTTTCCAGTTACTTGCATCCCTTTTGTTACCTCTCTTTTAAAATTAGTATGAAAGAGACCAAATCTTTTAATAACGTGTATGCATACTATAAGAGATTACTTAGGTAATAGCTTTACACGCTCCAATAAAAAGTGACAAATCAATCTTTTAATATTATCTAAAAAAACACGAGATGCACTAGGATTGTTTAAAAAAATTACTATAACTATAAAGAGATTTTATAAAAGTAAATTTACAGATGACGTGATTTGACATGATTAATTTTATAATATGATATATCATATTAAGACACATCAGTTTATAAATTTAGTTTTATATAAAAAAAATTTGTGGATAAATTATTTCTCTATTTTTAATAATCTATTTAACAATTACTTACAATAAAAATCACATATCCAAACTATATCTCTCTAAATTTAAAAAATAAAAGATTATAGCAAATCCTAACGTAATCATGGCCTGTACAAATGACGGTTGTTAAAGGAGGGCTTAATTGTCATGGTTCGTGTGCTGCTTTTTGTAAACAATTAACATGGCGGCGCCCAACCATGCACACGGATTAAGTGTTTAATTACACTTTAACAGTCGATTGCGTGCGTGTTGAGCGCTGAAAGTTTGAAACAGGCAGCTCCAGCTCGATCTGATCTATACTATATATGTGGTTTATTATTTTTATTTTTTTATTTAAATATATATTTATTTTTCGAGCAGAAAGCTATCGATCTCTTTATTAGTCCAAATTTCTTATTAGTACTAGTATTAGTTTTTCTATATACATTTTTAAAATTATATCTTTTAAATATTAATTTTACATATTAAGAAAAAATTTTACATTGAATTATATATTTTTAAACCAAATAATAATAAAAATTTTTAATTTTTTTCTTAAAATTATTATTTTTTATATATTTTACAATTAGCATTATATACTCAAAAATACAAATTCCATATATCTAAATATTACCAATTTCATATATCAAAATGATTAATTTTATCAATAAATATTAATATGTATTAAAAAATACTTTATATAATCAACTTAATACAAATTTCATATATCAAAATCATTTTAATACAAATTTTATAAAATTGATTTTAATGGGTAGGAGAGAGAAAAAAAATATATTAAAAATAATATTTAGAGAGTGAATAGTATTTTTTAAAATTAAAAAAGTAATATTCATAATTATATAAAAATTTAGAGATGCATAAACTAATATAAATAAATTTAAAAATATATTATATAAAAATAAAAATAAAAATAAAAATAAATAAGCCATTACTAATAAAGTTTAAGGAAGTTTCCACTGAACAACTAATATTATATTTATGAGTCCAAAGTCAATAGTGGAACAATTTCTCCATCTCTGATCACGTGTCACAGACGACTCTTCATTTTCACCTGCACCATCGACTGTCGACATCAATGATGCCGAATGGGAAGTGCATGCGTGGTGGGCAAGACAATTTACACAATCTTTAGTTTAATTCTAGCTGACTTCACTTGGGCAGTTGGGCACTCGGTTTCTTTTAATTCAAAACTTACTTTAATTTACTTTAATTCATTTTATTTTTTTATTATAATTTTTTAAAATTTATATATAATATAATAAATAATTTATTTTTTTTTAATTTTAAAATAATAATAATATTAAAAAATAATATTCTAATAATATTTTATTATAATATTCACAAACTATCTCAACTCATTTCTGAATCTAAATCACCAATGAGCTGCTGAACATGAACACAAAACTGTGCATTATGCTACTCATGCTGTTGCAGAGATTAGCTAGTCAACTCGATGATCTATTATTCCATCTCTGCCTGCATTTTCTTGTGTTTTTTAGAATCCTGTGGACTAGGCTATTTTTTACCTAGAAATTAAAGAGATATAGAAAGATACTCATACTGATGTCTATTTCGTTAATTGGTAAACTCGTTTAGAGTCTGTAGAAGGGACGAGGAAAATATGGGGAATGATCATGGGTCTTTAGTCATCCCGTTTGGTATGAGAGAAAATGTGGAAGGAAAGAAATTAAAGATGACAGACAAATAATTGAAGATTTTTTTTTCTCGGCTTCAAACAAATTATAAAAATTAAGTATATATCCATTAGTTCCCAATTTTTCTGTGTCTCAAAGTAGAGCAGCTTGGTAACTCGCATGGTTTTTAATCTTGAGGTAATGGTTCAAATTCTAAATATATTTTTTCTCATCTGCTTAAATTTTTTTTATATAAAAAGAAGTGTTATAGTTAAAAAAAATTATAAAAAAAAATTAATAAATTAATATGACTTTATATATTATATTAGATCTATTTTATAATAAAAATAATTTTATAATTTAACATACAACATTTATCATAGCAATATATAAATTTATTTGTACAAAATCTCGTTATAAGTAGAACATTTCTATTTAACTAAATATTCCCTACGTATATATGTTCTTTTACAAATCAACCTCACAGAGGGACAGAGACACGTAAAACATCTCTTAAGGAGATATTTGAATTGGGAGGAGAGTTGTGATGAGTTGAGATGGTTTGTGAAGAGTAAAATAAGATATTTTATTAATATTATTATTATTTTAATATTTAAAAAAGTGGATTGTTTATTATTTTTTGGGTGGAAATTTGAGAAGATTCTTTTGAGATTTGAAAAAGTTAAATTATTTATTATATTTTGGTATAGGAATTTGGGAATATTCTTTTGAGATTTAAAAAAAAATATGTTATTATATTTTGTGTAAGAATTTAAAAAGGTTGTAATGATGAAGATGAGATGAGTTGAGGAGAGTTCCCAATCCAAACAGCCCCTTAAGTTGGACTTTGGACACTGTTTTCGTCTTGATTTGTGTATCGGGAACTAAAAAAGTAAGGACAATGGACCGAAATGGTGTCGTATTGAGTGTAAATGTAATTTTGTAAAGGAAAATGTTAATTAAATCGATAAATTGATTCATAAAAATGATCTATTGATTTTTTTTTAAGTTACTTAATGATTAAGAAATTGAATATTAAGAAATTAATATTTTTTAAAAATATTTAAAATTGAGTAAAAAACATACATTTATTTTTACCGATTAATAAGGATTTTGTTACACAACTTTCTCTATACTCCACATTTAATATTTTTTTAAATTTTTAAATTTTTAAATTTTTTTAATTTTTTTTAAATTTTTTTTTTGAGTTTATTCTTTTTAAATTATTTTAAATTTTTTATTCATTATTTATATAATAAATCTTTGATAAAAGAAAAAAAAATTAAAAAAAATATGAATTGTGAAATATTGAGAGGTTGTGGAGATTTATTATTTCTCAAAATTGTTTTTTTGAAAGAAAATATTGCTGCCAATAAAAGATGCTCTCTGATGTTACTTCTACTTTATTAGTTCCCTGTCTAATGAGAAACGGAACTTCCAAAGCTACACAACCAAAGCAGTCAGTTGAGGTCCGTCCAATATGTCGAAAGATGTAACCACACTCATTTGAAAATAAACAAGACTTCATTAAAACCAAAGTAATTTGCATCTCTTGACCTTTTTTGTTTTTTTTTTTTAAGAAAGAGAAGCTCTCACTTCTCTCACTTCTCTCTAAAAAAAAAAAACTCATATTTCCGTTCCATTTCATGAAAAGCCACCATTCTCTCTATCTCTTTTTCCTTTTCATTACCTATATGTGAATATGTTTATAAGATAGTTTTTTTTCACCGGTTTAGATTTTCTCATATTTGTTGCACTCCAACTATAGAAAGTCGATACGCGCCCCACCATGACTTCCCATACTATCGATCTGCTGGGACGACGCCGAATAGGACCCAAAAAGTCAGCACATAACCCTCATGCACCACCAGCTACACATGCCGCACCAACAAATTCACCACCCTCCAATCCTTCATACCACCAACGCGTAGCCCTCACGCGCCACTCCAGAGGCATGGGTTAATTGTCCCTCCGCTGCAGATTTACTCTTCCGATGCCGATGTATTCAGAATAAAGTTTTTCTTAATCAATGATCTTGTTAAAGGGACTAAAGATATCTCTAAAAAATATTTCAAGATAACGGACTACAGTGCACCCATTTATACCGTTTCTAGTAGTGGCTTACCTTCTTAACGTTTCTTAAGAAGTACTCTTTTTGTAAGGCTTGAATAGTGACTAAGAAATTAATCTTAAATCTTTTTTTTTTCTTTGTTGTTACTACTTTTGCACTACAGTTGTTGTATTTGGGTATTTGTTTAGAACCCTGCCTACCTAACATGTATCATCTTTTATTTTAATAAAGTTTGCTTGCTTAAAAAAATAATAATAACCAAAGCAATCAGTTGATTCAAAAAAGTTAGCAGGTAAACTTCTGATTTCGAGAAATGAAAGATAATTTGTGTGCAAATTTCTTGTATTTATTTTTAAAACATATATATATTTTTTAAACTTATTTAAATATTATCGGTCTTATCTTTTTAAAGGAATTAGACATTATATGACTGTATTTTGTAAAATTAAACATATTTTAACTTTTTCTTAAGACACATAATTGATAGATATGACCTTTTTTGGGGCAGAATACACACTAAAGTATCTAATTCTGAATGTATGAAACTATTTCTTTAATCATAGATGGACATATCAAGCTCAATCAATGCCACAAATATATAAATGTCATTTCAAGATGTTTAAATAAAAAGTTTTTAAATCATTTTAGAAAAAGAAAAAACGAGAATTGAGCTGCTTTTTTGAGCTCGGAACTCTCTCTTTTGTTTTATACACGAGACAAGAGGGTCCAAGTGGGAAGTAAAAATTATTTAGAGATAATTATTAAACAGTTTTTGTCCAATTATTTGAATAAAATAATTATTTATTTCTAAATTTAAATTCATAATAAAACATTAAATTCAAATAATAATATTTTATAAACTAAATTATAATAATTATTAAATAGTTATCTTTCATTAGTTATTACGACACTAGAGCAATCCAAAGAAAGGGTCTCGCATCGGGACTGGGGTTTCTATTGAAAACTAAGATCTATTTTGGATATAAGAAGTGTTTTATCTTATCTCATCTCATTATTATAATTTTTTTAAATTCTCACATAAAATATAATAAGTGATTCAAAATTTTCAAATCTCAAAACAATAATAATATTAAAAAATAAAATTTTAACAATATTTTATTCAACTTTTAACTTTCATCTCAATTCATCTTATCTCAACTCACAATCCAAACAGCACATAAACCTGTAGATTCTTGTCATTTCGCCTCCTTTCTCCTTTCTTTTTTTTCCTTGTCTCCTTCTCTATTTTGGCAAAAAACTATTACATAGCACAAATATTACCTAAAAGTAAATTCATAAATTGACTTACCTTTATAGTATTCTTTAACTTTACTTTATCATAAAAATAACTTTACAATCAAACTTATTATATAAACCCACATAAGTTTATGATTTACTTTTATATAATTCTTTTGTTACTAAAATTTTCCCTTTTGATAACCATTAGTTACTATTTATTTTATTTATAAATGATATTTGCAATTATAAATTATGCAAGCACTGCATATTCTTTTAAAAAAATAGCTTAAATATAAGATCTACATAAAAAAAATAATTTCTTAATAATAAAATCTCTCTTTTTAAAAATTAATCCGTTATTTTTGTAAAACTTATAACTATAACTAACATTACTTTTTTTTTATTTGTTTTGGGGCATTTTAAACTTGAAAATTCTCATATTTAAGAGGAAAAAAAACTGTCAATAATCATTGAGATCTCATGATCATTATATAAAAAAAGGTGCTACTATGCCGCTTAGAGTGCACCGTTCCATCTTACTGCTAGTTCAAATTTTTTTTTTATTTAATTTTTTTATTATTTTAAAATATTTTAAAAAAATATAAAAAAAATATCAATACACTAATAGTCATTTTCTTAACTATAAACTAAAGAAAAAAGTTTTAAAAAAATAAAATATATAAAATGTCAAATGAGAAGACAAATAAAATGAACAAAATAATATTTTCCTATATAAAATTTACAATGACATAACCGATATAAGTAAGCATGCAGTTTTGGCAACTGGGCACAACGTGTAATACAGGGCATAATTGCACGTTGTGCCCTTAATAGTATGTGTGTGTATGTATATATATATATATATACATAAAGTGTAACCCAAACTCCAAACACCACCTAAAAGCGCTGAACCTTTGTGTTGGGAATTGGGGGTACATCCAGAACTTTGATTATCGTTTTTAAGACGGAAATTGAAGAGAAACAAACAATCCGTACGATGACGGAGGAATCGTCGATTTTCACGCCAAGTCCGTTGCAGATGCTGATGCCCGCGGGCGAATCAGAAGAACCCAATCGTAATGCTGGAAGGGAATTGCAGATAGCGTCCACCTCGGCTCCGTTCAAACTTCCCGATGATTGGTTCGTTGAGTTAAAGCCCCGTGGCTCGACCACCAGCTCCACCGGCCGTGTTGACAAGGTTCGTTCTCTCTCGCTCTCCCTGTCTTCTTTCAATCCGTTTTTTAATCTTTCGAATAATGTAACTATTTGCATTGTTGATTGTGTATGTATCTGTATATGAATGCATGCTTCCATAGATTTAGGTTTGTATTTATTATACTTAATACCTGCATGTATCGACATTTGTTGTTTCTATTATTGTTATCATTATAATCCCTAATAGTAAAGGAAATGACTGGAAAGTGAAATGTGGTCAAGAAGTGCATTCAGATATGTGAAAGGAGTTCATTAATGATCTTCAGCAGCTAATTGGAATTCTAAAATGCATCCACAATAAATAATCATTTTAGAGGCTCGAAAAGGAGGGGAAAAAAAAAGTAGAAGAAGAAGAAAGAAATAGTAAAAGCAATTGAGGCTCTAAAGTCTTATCTCCTTAATTTAGATGTGTGAGATTTGACATATATGTGGGATTGGGGTTCTGTTAGCGAAATAATATGTGCTAACACTTGGCTTATGTTACCATGGACAGAAGTGCATTCAGATATTTTTGACTTAAGAAACTATGGTTTAGTTATATACACTCTCTTGTGCTTACATTCAACTCCACTGCTGCCAGACCAAAACAGTTTGGTTTACTGGTAAAGTACCAATGATCTATATAAAATCTTAAATAATTAAGGCATCATAAAATTTAAAACAAGCTCTTATAATCTAACCATCGTTTTTTTTTCAAACAACTTTTAAATCCCTATTGGTAGAACTGGGTTCATGATGATATCTTCTGCTAGGTATCATATGATGAAGTCCTCTAGCTGCCTGCAGTGATCCCTTATGATAATATAATGGTCTTCTGCAATTTTAGCATACATTTAGATAGCTTGACAGCCTAAACTTTTTTTTTATCCATTATTCAGCCTCAGAATTATGCAACTGTGCTCTTATGTATCATACTGTTTGCACCCTTGGGGAGAGGGGATACGTTTCTTAATTTTGACCATTTAGGAATTTATTTGACTATACTGAAGTTATGCAAGATGAATGGGTAGTTTGGATTTAGATTTGTTGCCCAGATTGACTTCCTATGGGCCCCTAGAAAAATTTTGAAAGTAAGAACTATTCTTTTATTTCCATAGTTTTCTATTAGAATAATGGATGGAAAGTAAGAGCTAAGTACCTCTTTGTGACCCTGATTTGTAATCTTCGGTTTCAAGTACAATTGTTACCAGACCTTAACATAAGTGACTTTCTGAAATTTTAAGGGTGGCCTTCTTTACATGAACTGTCATCTATTTATTCAGTATTCTAGGAATCCTATTCTGGGCCTTCCAGCGGTTTGGAGCGGATATCTTGGTTGCCTGCCTTTGTGTGCTAGCATGAATAGTTTCTATTGCAATCTAGGATATGTTGTACTTGTAGATGATCCATTTCCCTGAAACAAAACTCTATAAGTTTATTTCCTGCATACCTTTCTGTTCTTGCATGTGCTCTAAGACTCCTTTCCTTAACAAAAAGAAGGCTTAGGTTTTTCGGCTACTGTGCTCTGAATAATAAGCACACCTGAAGTTACATATAAGAAATGTTTATCCCTTTATGCAGTTATATATTGAGCCAGAAACTGGGCAGCGGTTTCGTTCTTTGAAAGCCGTTGAGAGATACCTGACAGAAGAAAAGGAAAATACTGCAACATCTAAGGTATTGAAACCAGCCAATCAGCTTAGTGTGGGTTTTAGTTACTGTTACCACTAAAGCAAATAATTTATTTCCTCCTGTCATCCATGACTATGCATATGCTTGCTTCTCTTCAGGCTTCACAGAATTCTGGTTCATGGAAGAAAAACATTTCTAGTATCATACGGTCATCAAGAGTTGTGAGCAAACACTGGTTGGAAGCTGAAGAAGATAACATTACACTCAAGGAATTGAAATTGTGCAACCGTTAAAAAGTAAGTCTGAGGACTAACTAGTTAAGTACCTATTTGGTTCAGCCTTCAAGAAAATCTTTCTGTCATCCATCACTATGGATATGTCTGCTACTCTTCAGGCTTCACCGAATTCTGGTTCATGGATGAAAAACATTTCTAGTATTATACGGACACCAAGAGTTGTGAGCAAACATTGGTCAGAAGCTGAAGAAGATAACATTACACTCAAGGCTTTGAAATTGTGCAACTGTTCAAAAGTAAGTCTGAGGACTAACTAGTTAAGTACTAATTGGTGAAACAAAACTTCTTTTCTCCTGTTATTTTATGCTGTAAACAAACCTTTGTGCCTTTTCAGCCTTCAAGAAAATCCGGTTCCAGGAAGAAATTTGTTTCTAATAAAGGGGTTAATACTTCAATGCTTGATTGTGCCAGCCCACCTGCAAAGATAAACTGGGTTCTTTCTGGTCCTGGTGGTGGTAATGTATGGAGTGCTTTCGTCAACGAATCTATTGTCCCAGATTCTGTAAAGCAAAAATGGTCTGAGAAATTTATAACAACCATCCATGCACGAATATAATGCACCAAGTTTTTGAGGTATTTTAGTTCTCCAAAGCTTTATAATCCTCAGCACACTATTGCTTCCATTTTCTTCACCTCATGGAGCATACTCCTTTCCAGAATTCTAACTTCTGTTGATTTTCAAACTTTGTAATCCCATCATTTGTAAATTTGCCATTGAGAACTTGTGCATATTTATGTTGTAGGCATATATCTAGAAACACTTGCAACATGGACACGACGAATGCATCCATTAGGAGGCAATAAACATCTAGACCTCCCATGGAAATGAAATCATGGAAGTCCATTTTATATGATTCAAAAGGAGTCCTTATTGTTCTGTCATATCTTGTTTTTTTATGGCATTAGTGTAATGCAGGCATGAGGTTCAAGGTGTTGAGCCATTAGCCTTTTGGACTCTATGTTCAAAAATGTATTATGCATATTAAAGAATTTCTAGAAAACAGTAATTACATTATATGTTAAAAGCCTAGGGCTAACAATTTTAAAAAATCCATGAAACCATTTTTAATTTAGATTCACGTACCTCACTAATTGTGGTCAGAGAAAACCATTCTATATCCAAAATCTGGGGTCAGTCATAGCACGGAGATTGTAGATTTTACACCACATTTGAAAATGTTTGGCTTTCTAGAACAGCATTTATTGATATTTTAAGGCAATAGAGATATGAGGTCCAACATAGAGGAAGTTCATTACTAGCCATGATTTTTTCGATTCCTACATTTTTTACTCTTTTCTGTTTATGATTTAATTATTTCATGGGCTTACGGCTAGGTGCACCCCTTAGTTCATAAAGGTCGAAGGTGGCAAAGCTTCCCTTAATGTCCCAGTACATCTCCAGTTCCTAGTATTTTTGGCTCTTCAGGACATCCCAAATCTACGCCGGTAACTTTGCGTGGTGTTGGAACAGAAGTGTACTCCGTATATACTTCTTGTGTACTTAGACTATGTATATTTTCAATCAATAAGGACTATGTATATTCTCCTATGAGTGCAGTTGTTTCAAGTCAGTTTTGCACGCACGCTCCTTAGTCCTTATCATTATGTAAAACGTTATTGTCATCGAAACAAAGCTTGATTGACTGTCCTTCAAATATTTTTGCAGAGCTCAAAATAATAATAATAATATAGTCACCTTCAGGCTTCAGTACCTAAATTTATTTCTTCGATTCTAATACCCTTAAATTGGTATTTCTTTTTTAATCTATTTAGTGTAATTAAGCATTGATGTTGGGACAGCCAATTGATTATTGAAGCTTGTTCAATGCCATTCAAATGCAGAGGTACTGCAGATAGCTCTGGTAAAGAAAATGAATGACACAATGGGACACGAAACCTTGACTTCTCAAGAAAACATCCCTCACCTACGTGGTCTTTGATCTCTCTAAAACTTTTAAGACTTCATAACATTAAACATATTTCCATATTTAGCAAATAATAAAAAATAAAAAAAGGAGGGAAAACTAAGAAAGTTAGCATGCTAGTTCTCTTTCTCGCAGTTATTGAACGAAGTCCCATAATTTTGCACATTTTTTTCGAGTACAATTATCACAAGCTCTCGACTGGTTGATAGCCTGTCATCTTGTTCCTTCTTGAGTGTCTTACCTTGTGTTGCATGTCTATATAAATCATTTACAATTTAGGACTAAAACAAATAAAATCTCTTGACTTCACTTTCATAATTCTAAGGAGATCCTGATCCAAAAACTCTTTCTAAATTAATAACAACAATCTTTACCTAAATAATTCAAATGCAGAAATGAAATGATTTTTTTTTTTTTTTGTAATTAAGAATGCAACCTTCCCGACAAGTACAGAGACAACTTATCTCTCAGATGCACCCCCTTTATGTCGACAGTTCCACAAATCTGTTGGTGGTAACCTGGGTCGTGGTTGTGAGACAGGGGTACTTCGCCCTGCGCTTCATCATCCATATCAATAATAATGTTATGAAGTAGACAGCAAACAAGAATAATCCTCGGCAGCCTATGTTTGTCGGGCCTCCACATAACTCCTTGAATGATTCTCCACATGTCTTTCAACCTCGCCAATGCTCTCTGTGCCACTATCCGAGTGGCATGATGCCGCCTGTTGAACTCTTCTCTCGACTCTGGGAGTTGTGTCCCTTCATAGGGAATGATAAGATATGGCAATAAAGGGTACCCTAAATCACCAATTATGTATTCCCTTATTCCTGATCCCTCAGAGAGCTCTAAATCTTTTCCGTTCAACCTCTCTCCCTTATCACAGAGTTTGTAGAAGTTTGAACTCTCAAATACCAACCAGTCCTTCATTTTTCCTGGCCATCCAGTGACTATGTCTCGAAACCTCATGTCAGGGTCCACAATTGCCTGCAACACCATGCTATGATTCTTCTCATGATCGAGCCAGGTATGACTTGAGGGATCCGATGCAGGCAAGCACATCATAATGTGGGTTGTATCCACAACACCACAGCAATTAGGGAGGCCTCGCATTTTCTCGAATTTAGATTTTATTTCCCTCATTTCCGTATCTGTTGAAGGCCACTTCAGGTGATGAAGCCCCCTTTCTTCCATGGATTCCACAAAACGCCAGGTCACTTGGGAGACAGTTGAGTGGTTCAACCCAAACGAATCACCAACTGTCACTAGTGACTCGCCAGAGCTCAGTCTTCTTAAGGCTACAGCTACCTGATCACATAAAGACAATGGCTTGCCATTTGCAAACACAAAATGTGCAGACTTAGCCATCATGTCTTCCTTCACGAGTGAACATATGTAGTCAAAGGTTTTTCTGGATATCTTAAAAACAGATTCAAACCTATCTAGACCCTTGGATGGAGATTGAAGACCTGCAGTGAGAAGTAGAGCAAGGAGAAAATTAAGATTCACAAATGTGGGTCATTTAAATTTGTCTCAAATGCTCTTGGCAGCACTTAATGATATAGAACATAGAACAGACCTTATCTTAATCCTAAACTATCAAGGAAAGTCACTTGGTAACAGATGACATATACTGAGCATATATATAAATAATGTCAAATGAAGAGCATAACTTTGTTTGCAGAGTATACTGAAAGGGATTTTCTAAACTCAGGTGATTTTTTTTCTGATAAGTAATGTGAGTTAAAAAGTGCAGAGGGGCTCAACCCTAGTATATTAAAAATCCTATTGATTGAACATGATCTTGCCAGCAGAATCAATTTATGGGTTAATTCATCGCAATCCACTTGGAGCATGCAAAACATCAAAACATACATATGAGGAGACAACTAAGAAAAAGACGCGATGTGATTGTTGAACCATTCTATAACATAGAATTATCCTTTTTGCATCACTCAACTGCTTAGTTGACCATGTGTTCCTATAGATATAGACTTGCAGTTATAAAGATCGATCAGTACTTTGTGCTATAACTAGTTTCTATATAGAGGTCGTTTCTGCTTTTCCAGAACCCATACCAACAAACTAAACAGTTTTCTATAGAGAGGTCATTTCAGCTTATGCATAACCCATTCCGACCTTGTACCAGAACAAAGACAAAAATATAGAGCATAGAGGTAAGAAGTTACCTGTTCTTATGTCAGACTGCTTTGGAGCCAAGTCAAAAGATGAGAAACAAACATCCATCTAAATAAGTTCCAAAGGTGTGATACATGTTGAATGTGCCTTTTTTTCTCATTAAGATGAAATTTTCTCCAATTTTAAGCTTGAAGGAGAGATTTTTAACCAGTTGAGCTCAAAGAAATTTAAACTGAGGTGAACCACTACATTATGGCTGGCTGGGGACCCGAAATACAGAAACTAGAGGATGTAGTTTATTCAGGTATACGTGGGTTTATAACTTGTCTATATTCTATTTGTAGAAATGGTCACTGCTCATCCTCTCCTAAACACTATGAGACTTTCAGTTATAATAACTCTTTACAAGAAAGTTCTTGGAAAGAGGATTCAAATGAGAGGACTACCCGTCCTATTAATTTTCTTTTCTTCTTCTTCAACAAGTACCCGTACTATTCCATTATCATAAAGAAGGTTCAAAATCTGTCTAGGAAGGAGAGAATGAAAGAGGAGAAATCACAGGCAACTGGATTTGTCCTGGCTCTCACTGTATGTTTCACAGGTGAAGTGAGATAAAGAAAGTATGAAGAAAATTTTTTAACAATTCCCAAAATTATTTTCAGCAAAGTTTTGGGATAAAGTTTATTAAGGTACAGCATTTTAGCAGAATCTACGCTTACTTTGCACAAACAAACATGATAAAAAAATTAACCAAAAAAATGAGATTTTGAGAAAAATCTCTCTCCCTATCAAAATAATAATAATTAGCCAATAAAAGATTTCAGAAAAATAGAGATTTTGAGGAAACTCTCTCTCCCCCTCCTTTCCTACTTTGTTTTCCCTTTTTATTCTTTTAAATAATAGATCAAATGGGAGTCATAACCTTTTAAATATTATCACCAGACAAACACTGGAGGTGAATGAAATCAAACCATTCAGAGCAGGCGTGTATCTCATTGCTCTGAGATCTAGGTAACTCGGCCTATGGACCTGGAAAAAATACCTCCATTCCAAGTTTTCAGACGTTTGGTATCATCTATTAGTGCACTAAACCACCTGGATACATATATTGTATCCACTATTTTATTCTATGTGGAATATAAATCTTTGAAGCTTATGGATATCTGTATATAACCCTCCCATTAATTCATTTGTTAATAGTACCCCAACTCATCAGCCTCTTGTAGCAGTTTGTCTCGTATGCCTGCCTATTATGGTTCCTGAACATCTCAAAGTCTTAGAAAACTGCTAGTTTCCCATCAAACAGAAGCAAAGCAAAATATGGATCCATATTTTGCTTCTGCTTCATGGGAAATTAGCAGCATTTGTACCAAAACAAGCTGACTTTATTTTTTGCACCAACTTTAATGAATAAGTGAAGATGAAAGGAAAGTTTCTTAATTCAGTCTTAATATTCTTTTTCTTCATAAGAAGGCAGTCTCAATATCATGTTATGCATCAAAATGAGCTTTCCTCCATGAGTAAATTGTTCCCTCTCATTAAAGCAGTGGTCTTACGAATGGTGAGAACCTAAACGCTTTGAAGTCCGAAAATCAATGTGTGCATGTATGTGAGTTTTCTGAGCTGATTCTCACTTAAATGATTTCCAACTCTAATAAAATTAAGCTAACCTATTGGCAACTGAGGTGTAGGTCTTGCAATGCATTCTATTGACTAGTTACCGACTACAAGTTTGTTTTTAGACTATAGAGAGAATGAAACTTTCAAAGTCTTACTGCAATGATTTGATACTTAAAACTCTTATTGAAACTATTAGTTTTCCATATCACATTTTTTTCTTTTTTGATAAGTTAGCAATCTTAATCAAGAAGTTCAAAAGAAGCAACCCAAGTACATAGAAAGTATACAAGAGAGACACCTAGCTAGATGCTTCACATTTCCTAAATCATAACCAGTTATTTTTCTGACAAATAAAAATCTATTTGACCACTTCAATAGATAGATTCCAGATGTATCCCTCACGTCTCAACCTTTTAGTATGCCCCAAGCAAAAAATCAAACATTACACAATTTATGGGATGAAATGTCGGGTGTTTGTAGTTGGTGGAATTTACCTTGGTGTTTTGGAGGGGATTTTAATCTTACTCGGTTTCCTAATGAGAGGTCGGGGAATTCAGTTTTTTCTAGTGCTATGGCTACTTTTTCAGATTTAATTTTTGATTTAAATCTGATAGATTTACCTTTGGTGGGAGGAGATTATTCTTGGTGTAATGGTAGATCTTCTTCTAGGTTGGATAGGTTTCTGGTTTCGCCTACTTGGGAGGCCCATTTTTCTGGTTTGACGCAGAAAGTTTTGCCGAGATTGTGCTCCGATCACTTTCCCATTATGTTGGACTGTGGAGGTATTGTGAGTAGAAGAAGTTATTTTAAATTTGAGAGCATGTGGCTAAAGGCTGAAGGTTTTGGGGAAAAGGTAAGATGTTGGTGGAATTCCTATAGAATTTTTCAGAGAATTTTTTCTTGGAGACCAAAACTGGACAGCCTTATTTTTACTCTATAGAGCAGGTCAAAGTTGTGTGGTTGGAAAGAGAGTTTGAATAAGAAGTTATAGATGTGGTAAAAGGCATGGACAAGGATAAGGCTCCGGGACCGGATGGATTCTCTTTGGCATTTTTTCAAGATTGTTGGGATGTTGTTAGAGATGATATCATGAAGGTGTTTGCCGAGTTTCACTCATATATGAAGTTTGAGAAGAGCTTGAATGCGACTTTCGTTGCTCTTATTCCTAAAAAGGCAAGGGCTGTGGAGTTAAGAGCCTTTAGGCCTATTAGTTTAGTAAATGGACATTTATAAAATCATATCCAAGGTGCTGGCTAATCGTTTGAGTAGGGTGATGGAGAGGATAATTTCTCCATCTCAAAATGCTTTTGTGCAAGGTAGGCAGATTTTTAGATTCTGTTTTAATTGTTAATGAATGTTTGGAAAGTAGATTGAAGTTGGAAAAGGCTGGTATTCTTATTAAATTGGATATGGAAAAAGCCTACGACTATGTAAGTTGGGATTTTCTTGATTATCTATTGAGGAGATATGGCTTTGGTGTTAAATGGCGATCATGGATAAAGCATTGTGTATCGACTTCAAAATTTTCTATATTGGTGAATGGAGAACCGGCTGGTTTCTTCTATAGTTCTCATGGCTTGAGGCAAGGTGATCCTTTGTCTCCTTTTCTTTTTGTTATGATCATGGATGCCATGAGTAGAATGATTGAAAAGGCTGTGGAGGGTAATTTTCTGTCTAGTTTTGTGGTGGGTAATGAGATAAGGAATAATTTAAAGATTTCTCATTTGTTATTTGCTGATGATACCCTGCTTTTTAGTGAGCCTGACTTGGATAATATACGTGCTTTAAGAGCGCTTTTGCTGTGTTTTGAAGCTGCTTCAGGGTTAAGAGTTAATTTATCAAAGTCTGAAATTATTCCTGTGGGTGATGTTCAGAATTATCAGATTTGGCAAACTACTGGGGTGCAGAATCTCTTCATTGCCTATGAGGTATCTTGGACTTCCTTTTGGGGCTTCTTTTAAAGCTGTAAACATATGGGATGGGGTGCTTGAAAAAATTAAAAGGAGGTTAGCTGGATGGAAGATGATTTTCTTGTCTAAGGGGGGAAGACTTACTATTATAAAAAGTACTCTGTCTAACCTGCCCACCTATTTCCTTTCTCTTTTTCCTCTTCCGGAAAGGGTTGAAAGGAGAATTGGGAGCTTATTTCAAAACTTCTTATGGGGAGGAATAAGTGAGGACAAGAAGTATCATTTGGTTAGTTGGAAGAAGGTTTGTCAACCATTGGATCGAGGTGGTTTGGGGATTAAAGATTTAAGGGTTTTTAATAGAGCTTTACTTGGGAAATGGCTTTGGAGATATCAATTGGAGAGTAAAGCTCTATGTAAAAATGTGATAGATGTGAAATATGGAAGTTCGTGGGGAGGTTGGTGTTCTAAAGCTTCTAGTGGAGCTTATGGGGTTAGTTTGTGGAAATTTATTAAAAAAGGTTGGGATTCCTTCTCCAGTAATATCAGACTGAAGATGGGAGATGGAAAGAGGATACACTTTTGGCATGATCTGTGGTGTGGGGATACTGCTCTTAAGCTGGAATTTCCTGCCCTTTTCAGAATTGCAAGGGATCAAAGTGCAGCTGGTTGTGATTTGTATTGCAGTAGTAACAATAAGGTTGAATGGAATATTATTTTTAAAAGGGATGTTAATGACTGGGAAGTGGATGAAGTTAAGGCTTTGCTGGTTAAACTTTACAGTTCAAATCTGGTCCGAGATAGAGAGGATAGCATGGTGTGGATTCCTGCTGGAAATGCTAAGTTTTCGGTCTCATCTTATTACAGAATTTTGCTAAGCCATAGTAGTTGTGTATTCCCTTGAAAAAGTATTTGGAAAGTGAAAGGTTTGTTTATTGCGGATTGGTGTGTTTTGTGCAAAAGGGATGGAGAATCTGTTAATCACATTTTCTCTCACCGCGAAGTGTCAAGATTCTTATGGAACAAGGTATTGAGTTGGATAGGATTACATTGGGTAATGCTCAGGGAAGTGGTAGATTTATTGGTAGGGTGGAAGGGTGTGAAGGGCTGTAAGAAGGCAATGAGTGTTTGGAAAATGATTCCTCCATGTCTTATGTGGTGCATTTGGCTCGAAAAAAATGGGAGATGCTTTGAAGATAGAGTACGTTCTTTGGGAGATCTTAGGGTTTTTTTCTTGAGTACTTTGAGTTCTTTGGCTAAAGCTTTTGTAATGGCGGATAATTTTCTGAATCTGTTTTAGCTTTATGGTGATAGTTCTCTTTTTTGGTTCTGGAAGTTGTAGGTATTTCCTTTGCATATGTCTTGTGTACTTGGGCTTATGCCTATTTCTTTGAATAAAATTTATTACTTATCAAAAAAAATTTAGGCAGTGGGGGCAAAATAGCATCAGCTGAACAACTCCCGAAGGCATAGTTAACAAAAACTCTCCCTTGCCTATAGAAGCTGTTTATTCTTAGTTTTTGAACGTTTTCCAACTCTAGACACTATAATTGGCACCTGTACAAGCAATTCTACCTTTTAGTATCAGAGTGCCAATTGATTCACCACTTGAAGTAATTCTCAAAAAAAAAAATTACTTACAACTCTAAAGTGAAAACATCTGAAAACTTCTGCTTTTGGAAAAAATAAAATGCTTTACACCATCCATCTACTTGACGCTCTAGTGGCACACATAATCCACAAGCATTCTCCAACAAGAAAGGTATCATTCTTTTCTTATATTTTATTACGAGGTCATTAATATATCTAAATATATAGTCTTATCCCTACTGCATTCTATAAGATAATCAAACAAGAGTGTCCGGTAAAGAGATGATTTTGAAGTCAGACCAGGAATCCTTCCTACATACATAATTTATCTATGATATTTCAGCACATAACATGTATGAGACATAAAGCATAAACCTAATTGGATTAGACCAAATTCAATTCAATCCATGTACCAAAATCCATCGATTATAAATACAAAGCTACATACCTATTATACCAAAAACGATCGTCAAGAGCAAAAACAGTAAAATAATCATAATCTCAAAGAAGATATACCATTAATTCTCCGTGAGAACTCATCCCACCAATCTAGAGGCCCCTCCTCCGGCCCCGGGGACCCAGAAGCAGAAGCATTCTCTTCAGGCTTCTTCTCTGTCTTTTTCCTCTTTCTGAATCCTCTTACAGGACCCATCAGCAGAAACAATCCAATTGAATCAAAACCCAGAAACCCACCTTCTTCAAACAACCATAATCAGAAAACAACTGTATGAGAATTCATAAACAAATATTAATAATACCCATTCGTAATAGTAAAATAATATTTATCACAAGCAGAGCAAGATCACGAAACAATGATGAAAGAAGCAGTGGCTCGTAACATGCAAGGAAGAATGTCAACAGAGACTGGTAGTTACAGTGTGCCCATTGCCGTTTGTGTGCGTAAGTCTGTATAGCATGCAAGAAAAGCGAGAGCTTGAAGAAATAGGAAGAGAGAGAGAGAGAGAGAGACGGAGAAACTATGTGCGGGAAACTGACGGCAAATCCAAGCAACAAAATGTGTGCAGGAGAACTACGGGACATGAACACAGATAATTTCTCAGCAGTGAGTCTCGCTCTCACTCCGCGTCTACGATTCCCCCAGAGACTAAAGTTTGCTCCATTTTGTTGAGGTTTCACTTATATTTATTTAGAGAAGGGAAATTATAGGTAGGTTAAAGAAATTAAGCACCGAGTCCGGGTTCCGATCAAAATGACAACTTACTACTAACTTGTTCTTGGATACGTTTGTATCTCAAATTACTCTCAAATTATTTTAATTTATTATTATAATTTTTTTAAATTTTAATATAAAATATAATAAATAATTTAATTTTTTTAAATCTTTAAAATAAAAATAATATTAAAAAATAATATTCTAACAATATTTTATCATCTTAACTCAACTTAATTCAATATTCAAATACAGATTCTTTTTATGAATAATTTTATTTAAAAATCTTTACATTATACATCAATCACGTGTTATAATTTAATTTAAAAAATAAATTTTAAATTTTACTAATAAAATTATGTCATGTAATATTGTGTGATGTAAATACTTTCAAATAGTACTTATTTCTTTCAATATATGGTTGTGACAAATTTTTGCACCCATGGCTATTCTCATCATTGATTCATTTAGTAAATGATAAAATAAAGGGTTATTTATTGAAAATAGGAATTAATCATTTTTATTTCAACAAAAAAAAAATGGTGTTTATTTGGAAGAAAACACTGAATATATAGTAATTTTTTAAAAAAGAGAAAAATTAGTCAATCTTTCAATACGGTAAATATGAAGTAGTGATGAATATGTTAATGACTTTTTTTTTTCATATTGACTTGCGATTATAATATTATTTCTTCTATTATTGTATATAGCAGAACATTGATTATATAAAATGAATAACGAGAAAATAAGCAGTTATTATAATATTAGTGCCTTGTCCTCTCAATATATACGTGAATTGTAGTGAGATAGTTTGAGTAAAGATATTTTATTAAATTTTTTAAAATGAGAGAAAAAATTGAATAAAAATATTATAAAATTAAAAGATATTTGAATATAATTTTTAATATGATTTTTATTTTGAAATTTAAAAAAGTATTATTATTTTTTATATTTTGTTTAAAAGTTTAAAAAAATTATAATAATTAGATAATAATTAAATGAAAGAGTTTAATATTTAAAATTAAAAGGAGTTTTATTTTTTAGTAATGTTCAGAAATAAAATATCTAAAAATATTTAAGAATAGTTATGTTGAAAGTCTTTATGGACAAAATTGTTTTTCATAGTTTTAATAAATGTGGCCTCCACATGTCTCAATGTCGTAGTTTTAAAAATCTATTTCGTTTAGGTTAAATTCTGAAATAAGTATGGACTCAACGATAACTAATATATCTTTCTTTTATTATTATTATTATTATTATAGCAATAAAAGGAGGTTTGGAAACTCACATTAATATCCGAATCCAAAACTCGCATTGGAAATGATTAAATTGCATCCAAACAAGTATTTGACTTTCCCTTCTCTCAACACTGCTACATGATATCGATTATTACTAACTAACCAGATTCTTCTATGAATGTAACTAAACTTACATTTGGAAATCATTGAAAATATTACATAACTTTCAATAATATGATATTTCTTTATTTGATTTATTCCCCTGAATTCCACATTAATTGTTTGTATTTCAAAATATATCTTACTATTTTCTTTTATTGATTTTCTACTTTCTGAAATAAAAATAAATGAAAAAGCCTCGTGCACTTTAAAATTTTCATTAAGGATATGTTTGGGGGCAAAGATGAGATTTCTCATCTCTATCTCTATCTCATCTCATCATTACAACTTTTTCAAATTTTCATATAAAATATAATAAATAATTCAATTTTTTCAAATCCTAATACAACTTTTTCAAATTTTAATATTTTAAATTAATATTTTAAACTTTTATCTTAACACTATTCATAAAATTTTTAAAAATTCTCATTTTATCTCATCTACCAAGCATAACCTAAAAAGCCTAGAAAGTTCTTTAACCACAGACATATAATGACTCGTTCTTGCATTTATGAGAACTTAAATCGCATAATCATATTTTCAGTCATCAGGAAAAAAAAAAAAATATATATATATATATATATAATCAAATTTCTATAATCAACGTTAATTAAAGTTATCTAAATAAATTTATACACGCAACTAGAAAAGTTGGAAAGTGATGTTTTTGTTTATTCTGAACAAGGACAGTTTGAATCAGGTGAGAATGTGGGTTCCAACCTCATTAGAAGGGAATCACATTTCCTTTGAAAATAAGTTTGGAATGGGAATCCAAATTTCCATGGGCATCTAATTTCCTCATTTTTTTTTTTTTTAAATATGGTAGTATTTTTTTCCCAGGCTCGGCCGCTCGGCTCCAGGAGTCCAGATACTGACCGTGTCTATGCTTATTAGTTGGGCCTCAGGGTTTTCCTCCCATCTCCCTTGGTTAGACAATGGGCTTTGCCCTATTTGGGGTTGAAGGTTTAAAAATTGTGAAAGAATCAATTCCCATCCCCAGGGTTGACTTGGACTTGGACTTGGCCTTGGCCTTGAAATGGTCTGGCAGAAAAAAAAAAAAAAAAAAAAGGGAGGGCAAAAAGACAAAGGACATTTTGGGGATATCCCTGCTTCAGCTTGAGGAAGAGAGTATATTCATTGACAGAGACTACATACATGAGATCTATCAGATAGGATCACAATGGCAACATATAGACAAAAAATATAATCACAACTATTGTCGGAGAATCTTTATAATTGGTGCCTTATCTGATATTTACCCCATTTTCAATTTGTGATCGTCTCCGTGAAACAATTGTGTTCTAGGACACACCGAGACGACTCTCTCTCTCCTTAAACCTACTTTTTAATGTTTGGTTAGTGGGGGTGACAAAGCAAAAGGTAGCGAAACCGGATATGTTACAAATATTACTACAATCATCTAATTATAATGCGATGATCACCTCATGTTATCATTTTAAGTTAAGTTTATACTGTATACAACCATTTCTCTGCATAAACAGATGACTTTTAGGTACCAAAAGAAGTGGCTGAAATGCCCAAATACAATTACCGGCAGATGAAAGCTCAAAGTCATTTCTATAAACAACCAAAATGGGAACAACCATACGTACCTATAGCTCTCGAGCGCGCACACACTCCCACACGTATATAGCCTGTCCAAATGCAGAATTTGCACTTTCTTGGTAAGCACCATCATCCCAATCTCCATACACACCATGTCGGCCACAGGAAACAAAATACTCCCCCGGAGGACTATTTCACGTGCAAAGCCAGAGGTTATTTCATAATTCCCGAGGCGCAACAATATTCTATTTCCTATGTTTCAAAGTCAGATTTATACATGAAATGGTCAAAAAAGGTACGCAAACAAACATTAGGAATAGGGGTTAGCGCCGATCACCCCGATAATTGAAAGCCAATTTCACACCCCCCCTGCCTCCTCACCCCAACAGAAAATCAACAGCCCACTTTTTTTCCACAAGTACAGAGGATGAATCGCCTTGCCGTGACATGCAAAATATTGCACCAGTACCACATACGTGTCGCCTTTCATACATTTTCTTTTCCCCTTTCTTCTTAGTTTTCAGTGACAAAAGTAGAAACTACTACAATGTTACGCAATGTCGTGATCATGTATGTTTAGACCTCTAACTCTTTAATTTGTTCCCTCCTTGACTCTCACTACCATTGAGACGCGAGCCATCGCTGTTACCCTCTTTCTTCTTCGTTGGCAGTGCCCTCGGTTTCCTCGGTATGCATTTCGTGCGCGCTCCTTCCACCTCTTCTTCCGTCAATTGCAATTGCGAGGTCCTGCATCATGTCCATAAATTCATACATGTACATCATGAACAAAACAAACCTTCAGAAATATAACAACAAATTTGCATTATTTATAATCTAATATGCCATACTTTCCTCGACTTTAATTCATCAATAATCATAAATAGAAAAAAAAGTAGACACAAATTATTAAGAGAAATATTATTAATAACAAATCAATGACTATTATAAATTAATCTTGAACAAAGATATTAATAAACAAATCAGTCTGTAATTAAAAAAATCTGATTAAAATAACTAAACATACGAAAGGTAGTAGTACAGGAAGTCAACTCGGTCAATTTAGTATTAATAATTTGACTTTAGAGTTCAGGAGCTCCAGGATAGAAAGAATTTATTTATGAATGTTCACACTACGGATCGGTCCCCCCACTGACTTCTTTCTCTGGAAGTATGTATCCTTTCATACGGAAGTGGTCACTAAATAAGGACGGTTGAGTATTTAATACGATAGTCGATAAATTTGATAGCAAAATAACAAGGGGCAGTACAGATTGAGATCGATTATCACATTCACAGACTCACAGTACATTGGCTCCGGTTTGTTCAGAAAAAGTGGAAAAGCTAGCTGGCTATTTTGTCAATTTCTAATCTTCGTACGGATCTCTCTCTCTCTCTCTCTCTCTCTCATCCTAGAAGATGAAAGATCCAAAAGTAGGCCAAAAGGGACTATCAGAGAATCAAAACACCTAACTGACCCAGAATCCCAGAAAAAGGCTATGCTTGAAAGCAACAATCCACTGCTTGAGTTACTGCCTATGTGAAATTTCAAATCAAGCTTCCATGTTCTCCCCCCAATCATGTAAGAAGACTGATGGATGCTTTGAGAGTACAGCACTACACTACTTCGCAATTTCAATACTTTCAGAACAAATCAGACCGTTTTCTTTTACATATATCCCTTTCCGAGTTTGTGTTATTCCGAAAATAAAAATAAAAAGTGAAGGTTTTGGCAACATTCTTTTAAAATACTACGAGTTAAGCCTGCCTATCTCTTTGTTGTTTGCTTGATGGCAACGATTGTCGTCTACAAAAAATCAAATCTAAATACATCATTGAAATCTTCATTGAAAATATCATTTTGTCAAGTTTCTAATTTCAGTTGGTTTGGAAAAAAATAATTATTGAGAATGGATGATTGCTGAGTGACAGTGATGTGTAAGCGATTTGTTAAAAGTGTAACAAAAACAGTAAACTCATCCGCATAAAAATATTTCGGAGATCTTGAAACTTAAAATGTAAAAAATACACAAAATGTATTAATTAATATTTCTTTTATTTTAAATTTTAAATTCTAAGAGGTAATAATAATTCACGTACCGATCTGAATTGTAGGAAGAAGACCTCTTCAAATGTGGAATAACCTCCTCTTTCTTCTTGGTCTCGATCAAGCTCCCGCTAAAATATTCCTTGTCTTCCAATTTCAGCCCCGCGAAACTAGTAATTCCCTTCGATGTCCCCACGTGATTATTACTATTACTGCCATTATTCCCTGCTCCGCGGGGCAACCTCGCCTTGTAGTGCCCAATCAACGAGAACCCTTCATCCTTCGCTGCCATGCTCCCACAGTCCTTGAACGAGATTGACCCACACGATATCAACTGCATCAGAACCGACGACGCCTTCGTCCTCCCACTTGGACAAATCTCCGCCGCCGGTGGATTCGAATTGTCACCATTAGCCCCACTTGAGCAAATCACTAGCCTTCCGTCGGCCTTCATCAGAGACTCTAGCGTTTCGGGGCTCGAATCCGAAGGCGGAGGCGAGATCTCGTCCCTGCTCAGCTCCGTGGTTCGACTCTGGCACGTTTCGCGTTGAGCTTTCTCTTTGCGCGCATCTTCTTCGTCTTCTTTCTCCCTGACTGATCTGCGTCTTCTTCGCTTCTCGTCGGTCTGAGTCGACGCGTCGGCTGCAGCCTTTCCGGTTGACTCACCGGAAGACTCGGCCTTGTAGACCTTGTACTCGTTGAGATCGATCGAGCTCCACGATTGATTCCTTCTCCGCGTGATCACCGGGAAATCGGAATCCTCATCGGACTTGTTTATCTCCGGGGGCCTCAGGGAACGCGATGATGCCGTTCCGAGTACCGCACGGTTCAGACAGGTGTCGAGGACCTCAGACCCTTTGAGAACGTACTCTTTACCGTGCGCCGGGCATATGAAATCGTTCTCCGCGAGGTCGTGCCAAACGAAGCCGTTTTTGTAGATCCTGAAATAATCAGAACCGAGTCAAGATACAACGCGGAACCGAAGTAGTAATTAGATCGGAGAACTCAGGGAGCGGTCACCATACCGTTTGGATGACCAGGAGTACATGCTAGCCATGCCGTTTCCGCGGAGGAGGTTCAAGCGGTTGATTACATCTGAGGAAATAGTGTAATTTGACAGTGAGAAAGTTTCACAAAGTATAAAAAAAAATTGATGTGTTCTACGCGCTGAAAAACTTTCATCTTTGAGAGCGGATAAACCAATAATGCGAGCTTAATTAGTTGAATTTTGCGTTTTCCGTTCTCTTGTATATTTCCCAGCAGCCAAACAGTGAGGCAAAACTTTGACTAGGTAGAAGCTAGAAAGAAAAGCAATCAACGCAATGAACTTGAGCGTTTTTTGGTTTTACCAGTTTTAAAATGCATTATGCTTCACGAGGAAGCAAAAAGCTCCAATCAAAAGACAAGATCATATACAGCAATGCAGATAACATACTTCGCAAAATAGTCACCAGTCCGTGTTTTTACCTCTGAGATAGAGACCGTCGGGAGTTGAGAGAGGGACCTCCATGAAGTGAGGGTGCTCAAGCTGGCCATTCCTGGACAGGTAGTAAACGACGGGGACCGATCTTCTATCGGTCTTAACCTTAGGCTCGGTCCACACCTTGGTTCTATCCGGGCTGCTCTCTCTGTCCTTCCACTTGTTCGGAAGCTGCAGCTCTGTCGCTCTTCCTCTGGTAGCCACCGCCATTTCTTCTTCTTACTGCATGAAAAAAAGGAAACAAAGCAAAGAGCAGTAGTACGGGTGTCAACGAATCGTAAGAAAGAATCGATTGGTTGTTGATAAAGAGAAAAGGTGGGAAAGAGGAAGAGAGGGAGAATGGATTAATACCGTGGGGGCGAGAAAGGAAGCGTGATGAGGAGGGAAAGAGCTCGCAGTGAGTTGGAGTTTTATATAGAGAGGGTGTGAAATGTGAAGAAAGAGGGAGAGAGATTTCAAAATGGGGATGCGGCAGACAACAGCTACCAAACAAAGAGAGGGCTGTTTGGGTTCCAGAACTTGCAGTTAACCGTGACAGTGGAGTTCTTAGTTTTATTTTTATTATATATGATTGGACAGAGATTCATATATGCACGTCTAAAACGCCGTCGTTTCTACTTGACTTGGGTCAGGCTCCCGCTTCACTTGATTGATAAATGTTCTTTCTTTTTCATTTTTTATTTATTTATAAAATTCTTAAGATGTTTTTCCCAAAAGTTTGAGCTAAAAATAGTAGTCGATGGAATGAAAAGGTCTACGCTTTCAATTTTAAAAGACTCTGGTCCTCTAGCCCGGCAGGCTAGCAGTTCTGCCTCTCCTACGAATTCTCTGTGTACGTGATAACATGTCAACAAAAAATTGCAAGCAAAATCATTTAAAAATGGACAAAAGGAAAGAATGATTTCTGGACACCTTTATTCCTACGACGTTAAAAAGCTCGAGGCCATAGATATGGTCCATTTTTTATTCCTACTTACTTTGAAATTGGTTGAAGGGTAATCTCAATTGCAAATCTCACTAGACAAGTTTTTATAGATTTTTTTTTTTTTAAGAAAAATGTTGATTTAAAAAATAATTATTCATATTTTTTTATAAAAAATTGTGTAAAATTTGTCTATTGATAACTTATACAAATTATTACTCTTGATTAAATCATGTGTGGAATATATGAATATAGAGTTTTTTACTTCTCAGACAATTCACGTGTGTGTTTATTATTATTATTATTATTTTTTATTTTTTGAGATTAAGGATTCAAGCTTGTAGTTTGATTGTTTAGTATTGTCCTAAAGACGAGGGAAAAAATAGTGTCTTCCCATAATAACGTAAGAGCCATTTCAATGGATGTTTTATAATATATTTTTCTTTAAAATATAAAGAAATTTTCTTAAAAATGTCTTTTAATAGATCTTGTATTTCATTCTTTATTTTACATTTTGTTACAATAGCATGCTAGATGTGGAAGAAACTATTCATCTTTTAAACATTTTAAATTAGTTTCTCTCTCGTGCTATTTGATTTTCCTCATCTTTTCAAATGTTATTTATTTTTATTTTAGATTCTCTCTCTCATTCTCACACTTTCTTTTTTGCTGGGCGCTGAAGACAAAATAGCTGAATTAATACTTTTTTTTCATTACATAATCTTTTTTTAATTAATTTATATTTGGTTTAGTTTATAAATTTAGATTAATTTAAAATAAAACATAATTATATGATATTGTATATGAAAAAATATTGTAAATATTATTTAAGGATATTGTTGATAGTTAGAGAAAATATTTGAAATGAAGAAAAATAATTAAAAAATATAATATTTAAATGATATGAAGAAAAAATAAATAAGTTGATATATTGTATATTGTAAAAATTAATATGTAAAATAAAAAAATATATTTTAATAATATATTTTAAAAAATAAGATAAATAATCTATTGAGGGCGATCTAACAGCATGCAGCCATTTGAAATAGTTGCGAAGGAAAATTCAAACTGGACGAGAGATTGGGTTGACTTGGGTACCTATTCTTAGGTTTTCTAAACCTAACTTTGACTACACAAAAGCGTTGATTGCGTTTGCAGGGGTAGGGTTGTTTCCGCAGGTATCAGGTACATACGCACGCAGACGGCGAAAATGAAGCTGCCATTCTCATCATGGCCAGCCCCATCCCTGTCTCTTTTCTGAAATAACTCGCTTTCATACTCCATCCATCCATCAAATATCTTCTCGATGTTAGGTTGTGAATTTTCTCAGCTACATCATGCCTGAGATTGAAGAAATTAGCAGAAATGTGGCCCCCACTTATGAGCATAGGTTTTGATTGTTCTCTAAAGTTCCAGCGAGGACCAAAAATTTTGAGAAAAGTATATAATATATATATGTCATTTTTTCCATTATTAAAAAAACTTTTTTATTTATTTTTTAAAAAAATAGTTGTGGTCGGTACTGAAAAAAAGAATTGAAAAATGGTCGGCTTAAGTCCATGTTTTCGGCAAAATAGTCCAAAAGTTTAAACATGTTTCCATACACACCCTAACGTGGATGTGCACATGCATTGACCTGCACGTCCACGAGGCAGTGGGCCATACAGACTCTTATTTCGTGGCCCCACGGGAGATATTGCGTGTGACCAAAGTCCAGGTTTTTAGCTCAAAAAACAAAACAAAACCGACCAGTTTTGTTTTTGACATGATTTTAGTATACTATTACTTACAACGTTAACGTTTACTATTATTTACAGTGTATAGTTACTCCTAGGCATCAACGTGTGCGTGTGGAATAGGTTGCTCGTGACCCAACTCTAGAAGCATGGAGCTAGCAAAATGTTGCTAGAAAATTGAAATTATAATACCGAGTTGGGTGTCATGGGCTTAATAAGATTTTCTATAACTAGTATGGAGTTCCCTACGTAGATGAGTCATTCATCTAATGTTTTCATTCTCAATCCCGCTTGTTACGTATAATATACTAAGAGGTTGTTATTTAACTAATTAAAATGTGTCGCATTAATAAATATGATTAGAGATGATCAGATTTATAATAGAGAATAATATTCTTATGATAGTTACGACACTAATAATCTAATTTATCCAAGTGTGATTAGCAAAAATTATGTCTAATTTCTTGAAAGATTAATAGAAAAGTCTTCTTACAAGCGAGTTCGCGCATTAAACCGCACACCAATATTGACATGTAAGGCATCCGTTTAATAAAAATATGCAAATTGAAGATGGAAATAATTTTCTCGAGACAGAAGACCTTACTATCTCAAAAAAAATTATTTTATTTTTATTTTCAATAAAAAAAATTATAAAAACGTCGGTACACGGTTTGGCATACCAAACTACTTGTAACTAGCAAAACTCAAGATTAATTACCCATTAAGGTAAAAGAGTGTGTGAATAAGTACTTAAAACTTAAGGCGATTGTTTGATAAAGTTTTAAAAATTGGTGGGACCTATTTGAATGAAATTTAACTATTTCAATTCGCGTGCGATCACTCCAGATAATACAAACATTGTTGAGAATCCAGTGCCATGAAAATCTAATGGTTGAAGCGCAAGGTTTGTCCATGGATGGCGAACCGGGGCCTAAAGATTAGCTGTTGATGGACAAACAGGTGAATGGATTGTTAAAGTTTTTTTTTTTTTTTTATCTGCTGGTACATTTCCATAATGATGTGTGGGGACCCATTATAAATTTATGTTAGATGTCAAAACTTTTCGTAGAACTTTTTAGAGATGATATAATAAATAATATTAAATATTTTTATTTAAATTTATGAAAACAAAAGCCATCTGAAATTTTAACATTTTAGACGTTTTATGCTTGTGAAGGAAGTAGTCTATAGTCGAAAAATTGGCGACTTTAGAAACAATATTGCCTTTGCCATGTCTTAATTTTTTACAAAAAGGGTAACAGTATGAGAATAGTCTTTACCCATTCTGTAAGAATTATGATTTTGTGGAGAATGATGTAACAGTAGTGGCCATACCGAGAAAAAGGACAAATGATTAGAATAAAATGACAACCTGGGAAGAAGGATTATGAGTTTGACAGGGAAAAGGACGAAAATAAAGAGCTTGAGTAACTCATCTTGTTGCACAAGATAAGCTAGTTTGAAAATGAAAGAATGTTCCATACTTTTCTTTTTTTCAAACAAACAGTTTAAAGCACTTGAACATATTATTACTTCTCGAAAGGACTCCCTTATCATGAAGATGCCTGCTAAAATTAAACTTGGTCCAAAAGATGAGCAAAATTGACAGAAAAGGAATCCGATTTTTTTACGGACTTCTCCGGTATAATAATAGAATCAAATTTATCTCTCACATGGTGTATTTTGCACTGCTCGATAAAAAAAAAAAAAAAAATAGTAAGGTTAAACAGTTATGTAAATGCTGTATACTTATTTTGTAAAAGAATAATATTTATTATTAAAAAATTATTATTTTTTATATAGATATTATATTTATTTACTTTTTTTTTCTAAAAAAAAATACAGCACTTATCTATAACTACAAATATTATTTCTCTATTTTAAGTGATTGCTTGTTTTCTTGAGGATCATTGATTGAGTATTATTATAGATAATGAGATGGTTTATTTGCACAAGGAGAGCTACAACATTGGATGGCGCTTTTTGACATGCGTGCGTGTCCTCACGTGCATCGCGGTTCAATCATGAAACAAGTGTTGGTAATGAAGAATGTTAGATATTTAAGGTCTACATGACACGTGTATAACTTTTAGACTCTAATAACACGAGGTTGTCTAATCCAATCTCTAGAACATTGGCTCATAACATGAGAGAAGTAGTTTTCTATTTTTACTAAACTTTGATGGAAAGTAGAGTAGCAGTTACTAAGAGTATTAGTATTGGATTAATTATTTTATTCTTTAAATTTTGATTAATATGTAGTTTTTTTACTTTTAACTAATCATTCAAAACTTGAAGTCTATATTAGATTAGTCATTCTATTCTCTATAATAATAAAATATTATTATTTTTTATTAATTATATTTTATTAATTAATTTTTATTTTATTTTCATAATCTTCAATAACCTCTAATAATCATATTCATTTTCATTTTCACAATCCAACAATTTATAATATAATAATCTCATATGAATATAGATGATAAAATCTTATATGAATAAAAATATCATATTTATAATATAATAATCTTAAAAAGTACTTTTAGACTTTTTATAGTTCTTTTCATATTTGAAAAGAAGAATAGATTTACTATTACTCATAGTTTAGATGAAAACAATTTAGCTGATTCAATGTGGAGCAAATATGGATGATATTGGCTAAATTTAAAAATGAAAAGGTATTTGGCTAATCCAATGCCAATGCTCTAAACAAACGTAAGATTTTTAGTGACTTTTCATTTTGGAGAAAGGGCTAAGAGAGAGAAATATCTATTTTTTTGGTGCATTTTACATTTTATCTAATTAAGATTTAATAGAAAAAATTGCTATAAATTTCTATATGTTTTTTACGTTTGTGAAAATCATGATAGTCAAGATCTTGAGATTCATATAATTCAAGTTGAGATTTATTTCAATTTTACGTCTATTCAATTTACATGTAGTATCAGAGCTATTGTTAAGGCTTTCATGATTTTCCATTATCTGTTTGGTAGAATCAAATATTTATGCAAGATTTCATTTAGATTTGATCAGTTATGTTTGATAAGATTTATTATTTGACTTTCTCTCTTCCGCAACAACTCCTGAAGTCTCCCGCAAAATGAAATCTCGTTTTTTTTTTAATTTACATAATCGCATACTTACCCATTCGGTGACTAACTTCCTAGATGAGTGAGATTTTAATTTTATTGATTGATCCGTAGATGTTGGTTTAATCTTATCCATGAGATTCTTCTATATACACTACTATTTTGTTTTGGACTTTAATGATGCCGATGTGTTATGGTCTATGTAATTTGTAAATTAAGGAAATATAAATATGTAGGCTATTTGAGGTGCCTAAGGCCTCTACATGTACTCAGATATTAGATGCAAAAACTTGTCATTCCATTCATCATGCTTACAAGACTTAAATATGTGATTTACATAAACAACCCATTACCAACACGATGACACGATTCTAATCGCCCCAACGGTTAAAACCCATGTGAGACCCCACTTACAACAACTAACCACTTAATAATAACCGACCCATTACTAAAACTCTGTCGAAGAACTAAACGAAAAACAAATAAAAGTAAATTACTAAGATAATCCTAACTGATTTTAAATAGACTGCCATGACGTAGCACATAACACGATGGCAATCAAATCATATTGCTTTTTAGTGCATTTTTTTTTTCAATGTGATGCCTATTCTTTATATTTGATTGATAATGTTGCCTATAATTTATTCTACAAGTATATAACTATAGTGCATGAAACGTGTGTTATTTACAAATTTTGAATGTTTCATGTTTATCAATGACATTTATTGTACTGGTATATTTTAATTGTATATCTATAATTTATTTGAATATGAAATTGTCATATACATGAAGCTGTGTAAATAATGACATGTTATAATTGATGATTAACTGTTTTGCAAAGTGATCATTTCAACTTGAGATTTATTTTACGAAATAGTTTGGCGATTACCAAAGTGACCCAACTAGAAAGTCATAGGTTTCAAGCTGTATGTTTTGGATCTTAATACTCATATCCCAAGTATTAAGAAAATGACTTTGCAAAATTTTTGAATATATATATATATATATCTATATCTTTAATCACGAGAATATTTTGGCTTGGCCCAAAGGTGCACCACCTTTCTAGTAATTAATAAACTAAGATAAAATAATTAACATGTATCCTTAATTGAGCGTTGGAACCATATACCCAAAGGTAACGGACCTCTCGGATTATGGATATATTATTAATTATTTCTAATAAGTGAAAGAGAATCACCATAATAGTGAAAAAAAATTATTTTTGTATACTGTAATTTTCATCTAAAGATGTGTTGCAGTAGTACTACTTGTTTGTTTATTATTATTTTTAAACTCAAAGCATTAATATTGTGTGCATATATTTAATTGTAGTTTTAATTCTTATTTCACTTCATTCGCATACTTCATCTATTTTGATCCTTAATGGAACAAATTTCTCAAACTAGTCTAAACAAGTCTAGTTTCACTTGGGTGCACTGGATTTTGATTTGGCACTCCGGATTAAGAAAACGCCTGTTATTACTGAGGAAAGTAGTGTGTACCAAAAGACTTTATACCATTCTTGAGAAAGATCGAACAGATTGAGCACTATGTTCATGCAAATGAGTATAGCAAACAACATTAAGTCAACACTTCCTAAATATGATACTGCTAAGGAATTTTTTAAAACTGTGGAAGAATGTTTTTGTTTAGCTAACAAGCTCTTGCTTGGACATTGATGGCTGGACTCACCACTATGAAGTTTGATGGTACACATGGGATGCATGAACACATCCTTGAAATGTCAAATCTAACTGCTAAATTAAAGGCTCTTGGGATGAATGTGGATGAGTTTTTTATTGAACAATTTATTTTGAACTCCTTGCTTCTTCAGTATGGTTCATTTCAAATTCATTACAACACTATTAAGGATAGAGAAATACTCTAGCCACAAAGAGATTATACAAAACAGTTCTGCTAGATACAGGCGATTTGGGCACCAACCGCGTACCAAATGCTGAGGTGGATAGAGTCATGTCAGATGCCATTTGAAAAAAAAAAAACAAAAACGAAGAGAAGAGAAAGAACAAGAAGAAGAAAGATAAAGAAGGACGAAGTGGAGGAGTATTCCAAGAATGTTTCCGTCTGAAAATGAGAAAATGAAATCACAGAGGAAAATGAAGCTCCAAACCGACAAAGAAGTGTACAGGCCCTGACGATCCCATTATCATCTCCGTCCAGATCTCCGATCCCCATGCCACCAACGATCTCTCCATCTCCCTCTTGCTCGAGCACTTTAGTTTCGAGATCAAATAATTGAAAATTTCTAGGTATTCTTCCCTTATTCCACGGCCATTCTTCATCTTTCTTGGTCTCCTCCTCAAATTTCTGGCCAAACTTTAGTGCAGGGATCATTTCAAAAAGAATCTACACGGCCATTCTTCATCTTCCTTGGTCTCCTCCTCAAATTTCTTTCAAATTTATGGCCAAAACTTTAGTGCATGGATTATTTCAAAAAGAAATTACATGCCACGTCCATTCTTCATCTTCCTTGGTCTCCTCCTCAAATTTCTAGCCAAAACTTTAGTGCAGGGGTCATTTCAAAAAGAATTCACACGGCCATTCTTCATCTTCCTTAGTCTCCTCCTCAAATTTCTGGCCAAAACTTTAGTGCATGGATCATTTCAAAGAGAATTTATATATCCAGAGAATTTATAGGCATCAAAGTTGTTTACTTTATGAAAAAGAAAAAAGAAAAAGAAAACTAATCTGATAACTATCAACTTCAAACTAGCATTTCCAATTAAAAAAAAAAACCTTCAAAACAACAACTTTTCAGACTTTTCAGAACAGCAAACTTTCGTCTCCCACTCATCCATGCGCACCGTTTCATTAATCCCATTCCACGTCATCTTCGGTGCGCATGGGTGCACAAAATTGCTTGAAATAAGATTTATTCTATACAAAACAATCTCACAAACTGATATAGGTTGATGTGATTCGTTAGATTATAAAGTTACTTTTATTGTAAAGCAGATTTAACGAATCAGATGAAACCACACCAGCTTGTGGGATTCTTTTTGTGTAATTCAATTGTGGATGTAGCAGTACTCTTAGGAGATGTTTGGATTCGAAGAGGACTTGAGAATATCTCAGCACATCTCGTATGGTAAAAGTTTTCTACAATTCAAACGGTGTGATGATGTGTTTTAAAGTATTTTTAAGACCATCTTCCAATACGACAAATTATTCTTCTGACCGTTGCAACTTTGCTTTTTACTTTATTTCAGAACTATTTTAGCAAACGGTACTAATGAAAGTAAAGTTAACCTACGGGCAAAATGAATACACCCATGTCCCTCTCACCCACTCCTTCACCCACCCCCTTCACGCACCCATGCAAAGCTCTTTACCATTGTTGCAGACCCATCTCTTGCCCTCATTGACGCCGGACCATCCAGCACAGCCCACTTCACGGCATTGAGTCGGGGAGCTCTCACTTTCAAATTTTTGGGATTGGTCTTCATACGCACGAATACACTATTGGCAACCCGAGCGATTAGAAGCATCTCAAGACCCATGGTGAAGGCAACCCATGAAGACATCGCGTGAGAGATAAGTCCCTTCCGTTCAAGCTGGGTTTCATCTACTGCTTGGTAATCATACGACGTCACTTCTCCCTTCCTTTTACAGAGATTCCCCTGCCCCCTAACTTGTAGCCTTTGAAGTACTTCTCTAGGGTTTTGACCATAGATTAGCATTTAACAGTATGGAAATTCTATAACCGTAGCCCCTTGCATTACAAATTCACAAATGCCGACACAAATGAAAATCACATTTCCACAAATCTGCAAACACCGCACCACAAGAAGTCGATCCTACCATAAACACCGACGGGGTATTTCTATCACCACCATGGCTCCAAGAACAAGGTCCTTCCAAGTATGTGAACCTAACTCATCTGCAAATTTTTTAGCCGTTATCTATGCAATGCACAAATATGAAATCACGAGAATCCAATTGGGAGATGAATTTTATGTTTCTCGTTATTATTGTAGTGGTTACAAATTTGATATAAATGTGTATCCATATTATTAGAGCTGTTTAGATGAGTATGATAGTGCTAAGTTTCATGTTATTTTTTATTTTCATTTGTAATGGTCACCTGTTTACCAACATATTAAAGTTGTTTTGTTGTTTAGATGTGTTGTTTCTTTGGTTTCAAAACAAATAATCATGTTGCATAATGAGATTATTTAACAATGCATAATGAAACATACCAAATTGTTTTTAGATCCAAAAAATACCAAATTTTTTAGATCCAAGGCAAAAAAGAAGTTACAGAGAGAGCTTTAAGGAGGTGTGGGCCTCAAAAGGAGCATTTTCTGGGTATTGCAAACAGAAAACATACCAAATTGTTTTAGTTCTTAAATAAAGTCATCATAGTAAATGGCTTTAGGCATTAATGTAAGAGAGAAACAGGACCACAAGTGCATAAAACCTATACCCTACTAGTCCAAAGAAATCCAAGACCAAAGCCTTCATTTGTCTGTATTTTGTATTTGCATTTCTGAAATAATTGTAATGAGTTCTTGTTGGGATGCTCTTTCCCCTGTTTTGTCGTGCTCTTCACAATTTGTTTGTATTTTGCTTATATATATATATTTAGGTATGAAGATAGCTTGCCATGAAACTTATGGCATTCCAACTATTTTGTTTTTGTAGGACAATCCAGCAAACATGGACCCTATTTTGTTTTGTTCTATTTTTAAAAAAAATGGATTGTCCAATGTTATAGTAATTATAACAGCTAAGCTTATAGTTGATACAACATGATTACTCCAACATTATAGAACTATATATGTCTTAATATTACTTGGATCGGAATGCAAAATAAGTTTATGATATTAATTTCCACATATATATAGCTTATGATATATACTTTGTTGTGTTATTTATATGTATAACTAAGTTTAATTTTGTTAATAAACTTTCGTCTTCCATGTTCGCATAGCGGTACTACTTACGCACATGTGGTAGGCATCGTCCATATCAGCAAGTATGTGTCATATTTTAATGGCGGATCATTACTCATACTAAGGCATATTGCCTGTTACGTTGCATATTTTAACAAACATTATTATTTGTCTATGTTATATTCTCTTTTGATTAGCTATTCCAAATGGATGATCCAAAAAACACGATCTGAGATCGTGAGATTTGGGGGCAATGGCATGGAGGAGACATTCATTGATATGCTCTACCAAGATGCCCTTAACGGTAGATTAAGGGGTGGAAAGATCACGTTTAGAGAGTATGAAGTTTATGCTCAGCAGCTCATCGCTATTGGTCCAAAAGTGTTTGACGGAAACCAGGTTCGCCGCAAACTTACGAGGTTGAAGGGTTTGCAAGGTTTGTTTACCGATCTATTGAGCCAAACCGGGATGGGTTGGGATCCTGACACGAAGACGATAATCGCGAGTGGTGAGGCCTGGGAAAATGCTATCAGGGTAAAAATAAGTTTACTAACTATCTCTATTTAACCAAACAACATGAGTTATGATCACTAGCAATCATATTATTAACATGTGTATATATTCTGTAATTGTTAGGTTAAAAATAAATGGGGGAGATTTCGTATTGGCGGTTGCCCAAGGTACGAGGAGTTGTGCACCATATTCAGCGTTTCTGTTGCCTACGGGACTATGCGACACGTGTCAATACAGCTGCCTGCCGATAGTGACGAAGAACAACGCCTTGATGAGGAGATGCAAGCTCGGCGCCCTCCCGCATTTGTCAATCGACATACAATTGGATTGCACGTTGAAGATTATGACTTTATTGACTTGATGGGGATGGGGTCACCTTCAGTCGATGCAGCTTCACATTCATCACGTAAGCCAAAGAAGAAAATGAGCGAGTTTGAGATACAATTTTGTGAGGCCGCAGAGGAGGTGAAACGCACACAGATCACGAGACGTAAGCGGTATGAGGATCCGGAAGGTATGGGTTCATCAAAGCACAGCAAAGAAACACAGCCTAGTGACTTCAGCAATGGAGGTTACGATCTGATGAGTCAGTGTGCGACATTGCTTAGCAAGCTTTCCTCGCCACTGGAGGGTGAACAATTGGTTCGTTGCAGTGAGAAATTACTAAACCCTAGTTTGCGGACTTTCTTCTTGTCGTGGGATGCTGCTGGAAGAGACAAATGGGCACGTTGTTGTTAAAGTTTATTGCATGAGTTGTATTTTACTTAATCTTATTGTGAGACAATTTATTTTCTTATAGTTGTATTTTCGTGATGGCTATTTTGTTGTTGTATTTTACTTTATGTGCGTGACAGTCCTTTATTCCTTTCATGACATGATTATATATTGGTTTGATAAGTTTATGTACTGCTACTTTTTCCATCATCGTTTTCTTTTTGTTATTTTAGATGAAGTAGATGAATTATTTTAGATAATTCATCTTTTGATTCAGCTGCCCACTCCCCTCTATTGACCCAAGTTTTATGGTTTAAGTGCATTGGCTTTTGAAAATTGTTTATAATGAAGTTTAACCCACCATTCTTGTATTCGTGATTGGAAATTTGTTTACTTACTTGATGTTTTAGAAATCGCCTTCTGCGCATTCCAACACATTCCATTGAGGGTTGTTTCGCATGGATGATGAGGGTTGGTCAGCGGGAAGCTCCTCGATGGACGTGAATCTCGAGGAGTACCCCATCTTTTCTGATGGGGGTTCGACTGATAGTAGTGGAGATGAGTTTGCAACTAATGATCTTGAGACACTCGCATTTCTTGAGAGGGCTGGTAGAGAATATCAAAAGCATCTTAGACGGCCACAACATAATATCGGCCTACAGGGTCATCAATATATTCTGGAAGTTTTGAATGGGAATCCGACGAATTGTCGCGAGTTATTTCGAATGGAGGTTGATGCCTTCCGCGCATTATCTAGCTTATTACGGAACAATAGATTTTTGAAGGATACTAGAAAAGGGTTGACCGTCGAGGAACAATTAGGCATGTTCGCATCGGTAGTGGCGTGTGGAGTTGAATAACGGGCAGTGGGGCAGCAGTTTCAACATTCAACGCAAACTATTAACGCCCACGTAATGAACGTTATGAAGGCCCTATGTAGGCTTGAAACACATCTTATTTACCCAACTCACACATCTGGAGTGCACCCAACAATCGCATGCAACCCGAAAAGTTATCCTTGGTTTGAGGTAAGTTGTTTATTGTACATAATAAATGAGAATGCATGATAATGTTTAATTTTTTTGTTAAAAAAAAAATAACTTTGAACGTACTCTTCCTCAGTTTATGTTCTTCGTTTGCAGGGATGCATTGGAGTGATTGATGGGACCATGATCGACGCAGTTGTACCTACAGAGGGGCGTGAGGCATACCGCAACCGGCATGGGCGAGTTGCCCAAAACGTCTTGTGCGTATGTGATTTGGACATGAAGTTTACATTCCTGTACACAGGTTGGGAGGGAAGTTCGCATGATGCACACGTATTCATCGATGCATTGAGTTAGGGTCGCAACTAATTTCCAATGCCTCTGGAGAGTAAATATTTAATATTAATTAATTATTTTGTTACATCTCTGGGGGTGGTTGGTACGTAACTTATTTTTTTGTTGTTAATGTGTAACAGGTTATTATTATTTAGTTGATTTGGCATTTCCATATAGTTTGGGATTTATGCCCCTATTCTAGAGAGAGATATCATAGAAGTGATCTTCAGGGTCAACGAGGATTTAGGGGGTATAAGGATTATTTTAATCATCGTCATTCATGCATTCATAGCCTAGTATAACGTACATTTGGGGTTTTGAAATCACGATTTAGAATTTTAAGACTCGTGCCTGGGTATTCAGTTTTGTGGCAAGGGGATATGATCATTGCAAGTTGTATGTTACACAATTTTATTAGAATGACGATGCCCAACGATTGATTGTTCGAGGACTGGAGAAATAAGAAGCTCAGTCCAAGCGGCCGTGCATATAGTGACGCTGCAGCTTCAGCACGTCATCCTGACATAACCGTCAAATCAGCCTGAGCTATGGCTACAATTAGGAATGACATTGCCATTGCTATGTGGGAAGCTCGAGGTGGTCATTGACATGTATGTAATAAATATTAGGATTATAAGGGTGGACTTCAGATTCAAACGTATTATAAATTTGATTTTGGTGCAGCAATAGATTACTTATTTACCTACACGAGGAAGTTGGTAGCAAATTTCTTTAGAAAATATGGTCGCTAATTTTATAACGTCTATGCGTAAATTTATTTTAATAAATGGTTAGTCGATACGTAATTTTTATACAACTAAAATTATTAAATAAAGTGATTTTATAATTTAATGATGTAATTTTTCTAATTTATTATCATTGACCATAATCGAAACTAACGACAGCTGGACAAAATGACCATTAGTACTTGAACATGGAAAATCATTTTACGCAAAATTATTTATAAAAATTATTTTTTATATATTAGTCGTTAAATTATTATTTAACGATTTTTGAAACAATTTAAAAATAATTTTTAAAACACTTTTGAGTAATCAAATATTATTTGATATTTTACAACAACTAAAAAAAATCTGTTAGAATTATAATATTATAATCTAGGAAAATATTATTATAAAATATATTATATAAAAAAAGCTGGGTAGGTAATTTATAAATTATTATTACTTAAGGAATAAATATATTTATAAATAAAACAAATTTATTAAAAATACTATACAATAATTTGTAGGACCCACATCTATCTCATCTCAAAAAAGTTAAAACCATCTCAACTCACTTCCAATCCAAACACAATATTTTCAAAAATCATCTCATCTCAACTCATCTCACTACTATTCACAACTCATCTCAGCTCAACTCCGGTTCCAAACGACCCCTTAATGATAAGTGGAATGTAAATGAATTGGCCAGTATGCATGTTCAAAAAGAGGCAAGGCTCAAGCAACAAGGATATCATTTAGTTCACCTTATTAGTCAAGGAGTCAATAAGAAATGGAAGAAGCCTAAGAAGGGTAAAAGAGCAGAACCACCAAAGGTCACTTGGCCTCTTTAAGGTATAGAGGCTCATGAGAGGAGACAAAGCAATATCAAGTGCTGTTTCTGTAAAAAGTTTGGGCATGTTCAGAGAGATTGCCACAAATGTAGGGCATGGTTTGAAAAGAAAGGTAAGCCATTAGCTTATGTATGTTTTGAATAAAATTTTACTGAAGTTCCTTCTAATACTTGGTGGATTGACTCAGGTTCCATTGTTCATGTTTCTAATTTAATGCAAGGCTTCTTTACAATCCAGACTTTAAACCTAGATGAAAGTTTCATAGTTGTGTGAAATGGAGTCAAAGTTCTAGTAGTTGCTATCGAGACATTCCGTTTATTTCTAGACACTAATTGTTATCTAGACTTGTTTCAGACACTTTATGTTCCTTTTATTTCTCGTAATTTGGTTTCTATGTCTAAACTCAATCTTGAATCTTATTCTTTTTCATTTCGTAATAGAAGATTTAGTTTGTTTAAAAATCCTTCTTTTATTGGTTCTGAGAATTTATATGATAGTTTGTATAAACTGAATCTTAATAGTCATTTTACTGAAAACCTTCTAACCCTGCATCATAATGTTGGAACTGAACGTAACCTTATCAATAGAAATTCTTCTATCTTATGGCACAAACGTTTGGGTCATATATCCAAAGAAAGAGTTGAAAGATTAGTAAAGATGAGATTTTTTCAGACCTAGATTTTACTTTTCTCGATGTGTGTATGGATTGTATTAAGGGAAAACAAACCAAATACACAAAAAAGGGTGCTACAAGAAGTGGTGAACTTCTTGAAATTATTCATACAGACATTAGTGGAACTTTTGACTCAACATCTTTTGATAAATAAAAATATTTTATCACATTCATTAATAATTTTTCACGTTATTGTTATATCTATTTATTGCATGAAAAATCTCAAACAGTGGATGCCTTAGAGGTATACATTGTTAATGTTGAAAGACAATTAGATAGAAAAGTAAAAATTATCAGATCAAATAGTGATGGTGAATATTATGAAAGATATGATGGATTGGGTCAACGCCCTGGCCCATTTGCAAAACCCCTAGAAAACATGGTATATGTGCACAATACACTATGCCAGATACGTCTCAGCAAAGTAGAATGACTGAAAGGCGTAATCTTACATTGATGAATATGATTAGGAGTATGTTAAGTAATTCCTCTTTACCCATTTCATTATGGATGGAAGCCCTTAAGACCGTTGTTTATTTATTGAATAGGATTCCTACTAAAGCAGTTCCAAATATTCCTTTTGAACTGTGGATATGAAGAAAATCAAGTTTAAGACACTTGCACGTTTAGGGTTGCCCTGTAGAGGCTCAGAATATTTATACTCCACATGAAAAATAATTGGATTTCAAAATCATTAGTATTTACTTTATTGGCTATCAAATGAAATCCAAAGGGTATAAGTTTTATTATCCTACTCATAGTATAAAAATTATTGAAATGATTAATGTCAAATTTATTGAGAATGGTGAAATTAATGTGAGTGATCAATTATGAAATACAAATATCCAAGAAGTTAGGGTGCCAGTCTTACTACCCATAACTTCTAAAGAAGTTGTTCCTACGGTTGTAGAATCATTTGACAACATTGAACAACAAATTAATGATCAATCACTTCCCACTGAGATTATCACCAATGAACCAATTATGGAAGAATCACAAGAATTGATATTAAGAAAGTCTCAAAGAGAACGAAGACCTGCTATTTCTGATGATTATGTGGTTTATTTACAGGAATTTGATTATAATATCGGGACAATTAAAGACCTAGTTTCATTTTCGCAATCCATTGGTTGTAATGATTCTAATAAATGGATTGATGTCATGAATGATGAGTTGAAATCAATGGACCAAAACAAAGTTTGGGAACTTGTCGAATGGCCTGAAAGATATAAAGCAGTTGCTTATAAATGGGTCTTTAAGACCAAATGCGACTCTAAAGGCAATATCAAATGATATAAAGCCAGACTTGTGACCAAAGGTTTCACTAAAAAATGAAGTATTGATTATAAGGAGACCTTCTCTCCTGTATTCAAGAAGGACTTACTTAGAATCATTATGACTTTGGTTGCTTATTTTGATTTAAAGTTACACCAAATTGATGTGAAAACTACTTTTTTGAATGAGAGTTTAGAAGAAAATGTTTATATGGATCAACTTGAAGGTTTCTCCATAAAGGGAAAAGAACACATGGTTTGAAAATTAAATAAGTCAATATATGGACTTAAACAAGTTTCTAGACAGTGGTATCTTAAATTCAATGATATTATTATTTCTTTTGGATCTAAAGAAAACAATGTTGATTGGTGTATATACCTAAAAGTTATTGGACGCAAGTTTATATTTATGATTTTATATGTTGACAACATATGGCTTGCTAGTAGTGATCTTGAATTATTACACAAAACCAAGAAATTACTCTTTGAGAATTTTGAAATGAAAGATATGGGTAAGGCAACTTACGTGATTGAAATAGAAATATTTTGGGATCGCTCATGTGGTTTGTTATAGTTGTCTCAAAAGCAATATATTGAAATTTTTTTAGAGAAATTTGGTATGGAGAACTGTTCAGCTAGTGTTATCCTAATTTAGAAAGGTGATAAATTTAGTCTCATGCAATATCCACAAAATGAATGGGGCATAAATAGATGGAAATAATTTCTTATGCTTCTGTTGAAAGAAGTTTGATGTATGTACAAACTTGCAGTAGGCTAGACATCAGTTTTGCAATTGGTATGTTGGGCAGATACCAAAATAATCATTGAATGGATCATTAGAAAGCTGCAAAGAAAGTGATGAGGTACTTAAAAGGAATAAAATACTATATGCTCACTTTTAAGAAGTTTGATAATTTGGAGGTGATTGGCTATATTGATAAGACTTTGCTAGATGTGTTGATAGTAGAAAATCAACTTTTGGTTTTGTATATCTGTTGGTTAGAGCAGCAATCTCATGGAAAAGTGAAGAACAGACTATCATTGTTGCATCCACAATGGAAGCTGAATTTGGGGCATGCTTTGAGGTCAGAGTTCATGGTTTATGGCAGCGAAATTTTGTCTTAGGATTTGGAATTGTCGACACTATTGTGATGCTGCTGAGAATTTATTGTGATAATTCTGCAACTGTGTTTTTCTCCAAGAAGGAAAAATATACTAATGGTGCTAAAAATATGGAGTTAAGTATTTTGTCATTAAGAAGGGAGTTAAGAAAACAACGAGTGTCTATAGAACATATAAATATCGAGCTCATGGTTACAGATCCATTAACTAAAGGGTTACCACCAAAGACGTTTAAGGGACATGTTAGGAGGATGGGTCTTGATTGTAACCGATAATGCCCATTATGTTTATGGATTGCAAATGTTTGATTATGTTATTAGACATTTTGAGATCTCATTAATTATGTTTATGATTTTTCCTATTTTTCATTTTGTACATACGCCTATGAGATTAGATAAATGATAATGGGAAGTATTTAACAAAGACAATTTTTGTTGGACCAATTTGGGATACTTCTCATTTATGAACCATGGTTGATTGAGTTGCTAGTGTTGTTGTACATGGAAGTGACCATGTCTCTTTATTGATGTACAACCGCCATGACTCACTCTAGTGATTAATTTGACCATAATATTTATTATGACCAATTTAAATTAGAGATGGATTAGTGTTTTGCACGCATAACATTGACTTCATTGAGCCTAAAATAAGGTTGGTCATATGGGCCAAGTGAGATAATGTTAGATATTTAATATCCCACATGACACATGTATGACTTTTAGACTCTTAATAACATGAGGTCATCTAATCTAATCTCAAAAATATTGGCTGATATGCATGAGAGAAGTAGTTTTCTATTTTTACTCTTATTTTGATGGGAAGTGGAGTAGCAGTTACTAAAGAATTGACGGTAATAAGTCCATTCTCTACCCATTAAAAAAGAAACGTATGGTTTCCTTCATTGGGTGTGTGACTTTTCATTTTAGAAAAAGGACTAAGAGAAAGAAACTTATCTCCTGGTGAATTCTAAATTTTATCTAATCAAGATTTAGTACAAGAAATTGCTTTTGATTCCGGTATGTTCTTAATGTTTATGAAAATCATGATGGTCAAGATCTTGGGATTCATAAAATATAAGTTAGATTTATTTCAGTTTTACGGCTATTCAATTTACAAAGAATATTGGTCCGTGTGGATATAATTTGGCCGGATTTGAGAAAATAAAAACAAAAACAAAATCTAAATAAAACTCATAGCATCGGCAAGTAATGAATCGTGCTAAGAAGAGAAAGATGAGGGAGAATAAAATGTTGAGATGTTAGAACGGTAAAAGAAAAGGAGAGGGAGCATCGGAGGGAGAAGCACATGAAGGAAAAAAGAGAGAAATATTTAGTTTATACTTTCATAAAACTAAACATGTAAACTCATACAGGTTGGTACGATATATTCGATTATAAAACTCTTTTTTCTTTTCTAGTAGATTTTATATATCATATGTATTGTGTAGTCATAAATATATCTCACAAAGAGTCGATTCAAGTTGGTACTGTATTAAGATAATAAAACCCTTTTTTTTTTCCTAGAAAGTAAATCTTATGTATCACATATGGTTATATTAATTTACGAGTTTTACTTTTAAAAAATCTGTTAATAAATCTAACATTTCTCAAAAAAAGAAAAAAAAAAAAAACCCCCAAAGATTAAGATTCAAGAATGCATCCAAGTTTAACATGTCTCAATTTAACTTATAAGTTCTTCTACTCAACAGTTCTACACTACACACTTACTGAAAGAAAAAAAAAATCAAAATATAAGAAACAAAAGTAGACGTGTGGTGTAAGACTGCTATAGGTGAGCAGTGGGTCTGGGCTGATACGTGTTAAAATGGCAAAGTTGTCTTGTGCTGGTTTTGGCATTTGTTGCTCTCATTTTCAACAATGGAGAACACAAATATATCTTTTTTGGGAATTAATTACTACACCTTTATTTCAATTTTATTTATAATTTATTACATGGCACTGCTCATTAATCCTAAGATTAATCTTTATTTTTTTAAATAATAAATTTAAAAGTTGATAGACAATATTATATAAAAAAATGCTCATTAACCATTAGATCTAACCTTTGTTTTTAAAGTTATAAAATTTAACGTCGATCGATGGATAATGTCGCATCAGTAAGAAAAGAAGTGAAGTGAGATTATAATACAATATTAATACATGGTCCATGGGCTCAAATGATTACTAAAATTGTATTTCCCATTCTTGGGGATTTGGGTCGGACCCAGAAGGAAAACGATAGGCCTCAATTGGGAAATGGGAATGTTCTAATGACACGGATTAAGGCCCATGGGCCTCATATGGGTACCCCTTAAGGGTTTCTTCTACTAGATTTGAGCTGCAATAAGGTTGAGATAGGGCCTAATTAAAATATTTGGAGCTCCAGCTGAAAAAAAAAATGAGTCTAAAATAAAGTTTGAGATAGGGCCCAATAAGGTTTGAGTTCCCGTAAATGCAGGTTTCAAAACCTAAGATAATGAATCTCAATCGATCACACCAAAATAAACAAATGTCGTCTAAAACAGCAGCTTTTGCTGGGAGTAATTGTCGTTAAAAATGCATGGGAAAATAAATGAATAGTTTCAGTGTTCTTTTACGATCATATCCAAAATTGCAAACCGAATTTTTTTTTTTTTCCATTCATGATTAATTATCAAATTTAGTCATCAACTGCTTTATAGTGCGATGATATATATTTTTTCTGTGTCATTTAGTGTTTAAAAAAGAAGAAAAATAAAATAAATCTAACCCAACAAGAGTTCATCTATGGAATTGTAATGAGCAAGTTGCAAGTCTATATATATTTTGCACAAGATATCTATGCTTTTTCATTTGAGAAATGATATTTGCAGTCATAAAGCATGCAAGCATTACTTTTGCATAACACATAACTATGTCTAAAATTACTATTTTCATTTTCATACTTAGCAGGGTGCTACTTGCGAGGGTGGAGCCACCCCTTCCCCACACCCCACCCCACCCCACATGGGGTAGGGGGTGGGGTTTTCACCCTCGTCCCCCACCCCGATGGGTAGGGTGCAAGGTGGATTTCCCAATTCGCCCCACCTATCTACTTAAAAAATGGACTACATTCCACTTGGTTTAAAAATTATTCCTAAATCTAAAAGTGATTAAAAATACATTTTTAGAAAAAAGAAGCATGGCTTAATGTAAATAGGCTCCCATGTATGCATGCAACTTATACGCGGTGGCATACGCGAGCCACCGCGTATCACACCGCGTCGGAGCCATGTGCGGCAGCTTAGGGCCCAGTATGCCGGCGCTGTCTCGACCGGCCGTTTGGCTCATCCCCAGTGTGGCGCGTGCCCCCCACGTGCCACCCCGATCCTGTTTGGTTTCGTCTATTTTTGAGTTCTGTTTTATCGTGTGTTTGCTTTGGTTTGTGGCTGTTTTGGTTCGTGCGCCACCGCTGAGCTCTTGTTTAGTGGTTGTTGCAGTATTATTTTGTTGAGTTGATTTATTTGCTTTTCTGTCTGTAGTTGGTTTTCTGCATTAATAATAGAAATAGGCTATTGGACTCTTATGGAGTCCATAACAGTCAGTCCCGTTCCTCCTTTGGGAGGAGACGGTGTGGTAGGACTCCTCCTCTTAGGGAGGACGGGAGGTGTTAGAGCTTCTCTTCTTTTGAAGAGAAGTCGTTTAGGCTCTGTTTTTTACAGAGTGTGACTCTCTGTAAAAAACATAGAGTTATAGAAGTTAAGACAAAGTCCGTCATAGAGAAATTTATGTATGGGGTGCTGCAGAGCAGATGCGTAGGTTGACTTGTAGTCTGGGTTTTTCCTGTATTGATAAGTCACATTTGTAATTTCGGGATTCATTAATGAAATGAAGTCTATTTTTCAAAAAAAAAACTTATAATTCGAATATATGCGCATTAATTTGCATGGTTTTCATTATACATACATACATACATACATATATATATACACTAGGAAATGGTCCCAGGATGCATTTGACATAATGATTTAAATAATAAAAAAAAGTGAAAAAGTCAGTAGCTTATTTGTCTGGAAAAAGAAAACATAACGTTAAAGATAAACAAAAAATCAAGATTAAAAAAAAAATCTACACTTTAGCGAAATATGAGTATTGGTTTGCATCCATATTGGATTATCTATTTAAAATCTATGTAATAAAAAAATATTATTAATTTAATATTAAGGGTCTTTTGATAAAACATGATCATTCATTAAATTCTATAAGGGAACTACACATCAAATGGTCAAGGGTCTTAAGGACCTTTTGGTAAAACAGGATTCTTCATTAAATTCTACAAGAGAGTTACACGTCAAATAGTTAAGGGTTTTAAGGGCCTTTTGGTAAAACATGACGTAACAAAAAAAAAAAAAGTTAATAGAAAAATAACAAAAGTTACTATTTACAGTTATATAGCCACTTATTATAATAAAGTAGATATATAGATATTCAATTCCAATGTGCCTTAATTTGGTTCAATTTCAAAAGTAAAAAAGATTAAAAAAAAAGGATTTTCTTTGTTTTAGTATGCATTTCCTAATTCAAAGAACCAAATTACATAGAGCTGAGTCCAGCAAATCAAGAAAATACACTTTCGAAATTTAAACACCTTGTCTCTCTAAATTACGCTCTCTTTCTGATCGAAACCTAGTACTTCTCCCAATTCATAAAAATAATCTATCTAATTGCGGCTTCTCCCACCATTTGATCCCCTCCCTTACCCTCCTCATTCTGGCCTCTCTCATAGCTTATAAGTCATGGATGTAAAGATTGTGTGTTCTTATATTTGGAACAAAAAATGGCTAATTTATTATCTTCCAATCACCTTTGAGTTGCACGTGTCGTACCATCATATTTCCAAGCTGATATCTACAAAAGTAAGAAGTGGTGTTGTAAAATGGTGGGAGAGTGTGCTTCACGTGCCACTCAAAGTGGTGGGTGAGCCCACGTATCACCCATTATCGAAGCTCCAAAAGCCACATGCTCCATTCCATTAATTAGATTTCTGTGCCTCATACCCACAAGGTTTGATCATCCGCTTCCCTCAACAATTGATGCATGGCCACACGTGTCGGTACATATTCGCGTGCTTATGAAACTCTTGCAAAGCTGTGAACGAGTTGACCCTTCTTTCTCGCCTATCTTACTACTTTTCCTAAAATCAAAAGTCGTCTATATATCTTATAAGTTTTCAATAAAGAAATTCAAAAAGTGAAAAGAAAGTTGAAAGTACAAAATTCAGTCAAGTAGCTCTATCCATATAATATATATGTATGGGTATATATACTGTAAATGTAAAAGTAGTTGGCTAGGATTAGATTACTAGGACGATAAAGATTTATTTAAGTTGGGAGATTTTTGAGACTACATGAATGTAAATATTTTATATTTATCTAAGAACATTTAATTTGAATTAAGTGGTTATTAGATAGTATCTTAGATAAGTCATGAGAGTGTGTATCTGAAATTCAAGAAGTCTAGAATTATCCAGTTGAATGGAAATTATATTTAATGAGAAGACTCAGCGCCAGGTATCAACAGACGCGTCAGCAGAGTCGTTTCTAGCAGAGTCCTCCTGTCAGCAGATTCTTATTGCACCTGAAATTCCTAATAGACTCAGTCCGTCAGCAGAGTCCTACTATAGATCAAATACTGGGCAGATTATTTAATTGAGAATTTTGGCTGAGGGTTGTATCTTCTGATCAGTTAATTTTGAGAGAGCTTGGAGATCGAAGAGAGATCCAAGAGCTTGAGTGTGAGAAAATTCTTGTGAATGCATGCTTACTCCGTGTTGGAGTTGAAGTGATCAAGTTCAACTACTGGAGTTCTAGGAGAAAAGTAAATGTTTGAAGATCATTAGAGGTTATGGCTGCTATTGCGGTAGAAGACAAATGGGTCATTTTTCTGATCAGGTAAGAGTGTCAATTTGACAAAAGTTTGGTAATTGAACTTTACTTGTAATTTATTTTCAAATAATAAAATTGACTTTTCTGGGTTTGGCTGCCCCGTAGGGTTTTACCTTTGATGAGTTCTTCAAAGGGTTTTCCTTTGTAACCAAAATTAGCTTTACGCACTTCGTTTATTTTATGTATTTGATTGTTTATCAAATTATTGCATAATTGAAGATTAACCAATTTGTTGATAGCTAGGTTGTCTATTTGATCTAGTTGTGTTTATCCTGATTTCCATGTATTGAGGATGGTTTTTGCGTGGGTTACAACATTGTTCATCTTGGTTTTCAAGTAGTGTCTACCTAGTGTTTGATTTTATATCTCAACCAAGCTACCTTAATTATTTGCTCATTATTTGACATGCATTCATACTCATACATTAGGCTTATCAAAATGCATGGGTGAGTTAAGATCATATAGAGTTTTAGCAGTGTCAAATCAATATCTTTCTTAATGTTCTTATCTCGGCACACATAGACTTGGTATTTATTCTTTTGATTCTGATGAGGAGGAGCTTTAAGCCTTGACAGATTTGTGACAAAAATGGAAAGATTTAAGTCATGTGTTGTTGAGGGGGAGTTAAAAAGTCTTTTGTGAATAAAAAGTGAGGGAGAGAGCAACAGCAGCAGAAGACTGAGGGGGAGCAGCACCAGTACAATAGTGCAGTTGGAAATTTATTTTTTGTGGCTAATGATTAATTTTCATATTTTGTGAAATATGGTTTAATTCAGAGACAAGTTTAATTTCATTATTTTCTTATATTTTCGGTAACTTGTAATCAAACAATGTAAAGTTTCAAGTGAATGTTTTGAACTGAACTTTTAATATTAGTTAATGATGTTTAATGAAATCTTGGACTATTGGTTGTTTTTGTTTCAGGTACATACTACATTCATCAATATGCCAATGGGAGAGATTGTAAATGTAAATGTGGTTAGTTAGGATTAGAAGACTAGGATGATAGAGATTTATTTAAGTTGGAAGATTGGATGAATGTAAATATTTTATCTTTATCTATGAACATTTAATTTGAATTAAGCGGTTATTAGATAATTTCTTAGATAAGTCATGAGAGTGTGTATTCAAAGTTCATGGAGTCTAAAATTATCCAATTGAATGGAAACTACATCTGAGGAGAAGACTTGACGATAGGTGTCAACAGACGCGTCAATAGAGTCGTTCTTAGCAGAGTCCTCCGGTCAGCAGATTCCTACTGCACCTGAAATTCCTAACAGACTCAGTCAGTCAGTTGATTCCTACAACAGATCAAATAGTGGACATTTATTAATTATATAAAAGCCAAGTTCTAAGTGCTGACTTGGCATTTAATCCGCAATATTCGGCTTCTTCTGGATCAAGCGGTGGTTTTGAAAGTTCCAAACCATGCATTCTATTGCTGATGTTTCATTACAACCGACGGTTTAAATTTTCTTTCTTTTTCTGTATCAACTGGCGCTTTGAATTAAGAAGCAGTGTTTTCATAATATAACGAACCATCAAAAGATGCAACCCAACAGCATAATATAAATTCGAACAACTATGAAACCGTCGCTTTCTCCATAGCTTTAGGACGGATAAGCAAGAAGCAAAAAAGAATTACCGATACCTTCTGAAAGCACTTTTCTTCATCGGCAAAAAACAAGAAACACAAAAACCTTTATCGTTACCTTTATCTTTGAAGGAAAATCCGAATCTTTAACGATAAAGAAAATTCTTCCATTTCAGCCAACAGCCAACGCAATTAGAAGAGAAACCTAGATTTCGCAGGGGAGATGATCGTCGGAAATAAAATAGAGGAAAATAGAACAAAGAGAGGTGGTCGAACCTGGGTAAAAGAAATCGAAGAACTCTCGACGAGGTTTTGATGGGAAGCAGCAGAATGGAGGACAAGGGTTTATAAGGAGCGAGATCCGCCATTTAAAGCCCATGGCGTTGCCACACGACCTTGGCATTCTGTGTTACCTGGCCTCCACGCATCGAGCCGAGCGACCATCCACGAGTCCCTCTCTCGCACTCTCTCACTCTCTAAAGAAAATATCGAATGAGGGATTTCACCTTGGGTCTGTGATAGAAACTTCAATCCCAAGTTCTGTGAGTAATTATGTCACGACCTCGGCATTCTGTGTCACCTAGCCTCCACGCATCGAGCCAAGCGACCCTCCACGAGTCCCTCTCTCGCACTCTCTCGCTCTCTAAAGAAAATATCGAATGAGAGATTTCACCTTGGGTCCGTGACAGAAACTTCAATCCCAAGTTCTGTGAGTAATTATGTCATGGCCTCACTGTAGGGGAAGGAGATAAGCACGGCATGGAGGCTAGCGTTCGTGTCTGAGAGAAGAAGTGTGGAAGTCGAAGCCAATTGAAGCAACTTAAGAGTTTAACTCAACTGGGAACGCACTGCTTAGAATAGAATCCAGAGGAAACGCACCGTTTGAAGAGGATGAAAGACCTGATGAAGATGCACCGTTTTGCTGAGGATGAAGCACACCGTTTTTTGCATTTTTGCCGAGCCACTTACAAACACAAGAAGCAGAGTCATTACAATCTTAGTAATTTCTTTCTTCTTTCTTATGAGGCTTCTCAGATCTTACATTCTCTCAAACTTCCCATCTGGGTCCTCTTCGGTGGTAATATTTTTCTCTTCAAAATGTGCCTTTTAGTTTCCTTTCCAATATAAGTTTGGATTGGATTGTTTGACACTCTTCCATTTTGTTTAAATAAAATATATATTGAAGAAAAAATTAATTTTAATGTGTTTGAATCTCGGAAAACTTTGGTGCAACGCAAGCCAATGTAGAAAATCTCTGGCAGCTTCGGAGCAATATAAGCCGGTGTAGAAAAAGGTGCCGACCGACAATTAGACATTCTCCATATACATTTTATATATGCATTTTTCATAAAATATTTATTGGTAAAGTGAACTCATTTATATAGGTATTTTCCATTATATATATATTTTTTAATAGTTGAAGTAGTGATTATATATAATTAACTATTTAGATTTATAAAATTTAGTATAAATAACAGTCCGCGCATTGCGTGGGTTATAGACTCGTATTACTTAATTGAGGATTTAGTTGAGGGTTGTATCTTTTGATTAGTTAATTTTGAGAATTTAGAGATCTAAGAGAGATCCAAAAATTTGAGTGTAAGAAAATTCTTGTGAAGAGGACACCACCATAATCCTACCGCGCGAGGTCATCACCTCATTCATTCGTGGTTAGCAATATGTACCAACTCAACTTATATATAGTACTATTGGGAGTTTGCGCGATAGCTCGGATCGGATCGGATCTGTGAGTTTTCAATGATGATTGACTTTATTTCTTTCATTTTTCTCAAAGTTATAAATAAGAGAAATGATGATGCATGCATATTGGCCCTGATCTAGCTAGTCTATTTCTTTTAAAATAATAAAAAATAATAATAAAAGAATCCCACAACTCCAATATTAATGCCAGTACTCGGTACTTATACCACGACCACGCATGTCGACGTATTGTAGTCCTCCTATAGGCTAGAATTGAACAACAATAACATATAGTCAAGGGTGGATTAACTATACGTCTAGTTAATGTTATATTATAATATTGTAAGTAGATTTTTTGTACATGAAGTGGCAGCTCTCAAGAATATTAGTTAATTTCTTTAATTTTCCCATTGGATATTGACAAATAAATTGGCATCCTTATAACTTATGATCTCTACTCTTACATGATATTAATTATGTAATTAAGTTGATCCTGATCTCATACAAAATCAAATAGCTAGCAGCTAGCTAGTTCCATGGGCCAGCTGTATGGTAATTTATAGTTTTTTCCCCTTTGTCTTTTCCTTTGCTGTCTCTTCGATCTGGGGTTAGATCATCAGGGTGGGACCTATAATTATAAGCTAGTTATCTAAAGACTCGAATTAAATATTAAGATTTCTTCATGTCTTCCAATGAGCTCCATCTTTTCTGAGTGGTTTAATAAATTTACTAATTACCTGAAATTTCAAGCTAATTATTAACCATTAATATCATTCACCTATAGGAATTAGTTGTGACATGATATCCTAAAATATCATCTTCTAATAAATTAATATTAGTTAAAGGTCAATATATAATGCGCTTTGTACGTTGAAAATTGTTAATTATAATCTGACTTTATATATATATATATATATAATATTTGAGAATACTGAAAGCACTTTGCAGCAGGCCAAATAATATGTGTTAGCTTTTTTTTTTTTTGGGAAATAATAATATGTGCTAGCTAGTCAACATATGCTGGCATGCTGCCAATTATTATAAGGTAGCTAGTACCATATAATATATAATATACTCTTGCTGCCCGATGGATAAATATTTGTTGTGATTCTATGTGCAATTTGCAAATTGGCTTGCTAACTAGCTATAAGCTAGGTTTAATATATAATTAATTTATTTTTACTTTTTTTTTTTTTTTGAATCATAGTTTATTTTTACTTAAAAGTGGCTAGCTTTGACTGCTTTATTTATGTTTGTAAAGGGCGGCTAGTGCCAATATTAATGTTTAATCTGATATATATATATATATATATATATATATATGTGCGCGCTTTGTTATTATGCAGTACTGCTATTACTATATATATATACAATTATAACAAGGAATTAGATGCATGCATATAATTGTATAATTGTATATATAGTTCCACAAAAAGCTTATACAACATAGATACGTAGGGATGCATATTATATATATATATATATATATATATATATATATATATATATATATATTTATATTATATGGAGGCTTGGGTTAATTACGAGATGCATGGATTCAATCAGAGCGAGTTTTATCGATGTTGAAAACGGGTTTCTGATCTTGCTTCCCAATCATCCAAGATTAAGCTAATTAAGGGATTAAGGATGATTTTATATGGTTAACGTACGTAGGGTTAATTCTGCGTATATATGATTCCTAATTAATACTTTATACGTGTACGTACGTCTGTCTTATTGACTGGGGTAATTAGTGATCATTGCTCTAAGTATAGATCAATTGCTAGATCACATCAATTATATATGCAGGCCATTTTAGCTCTTCTGATAAATATTATAAGTGTAAACATCCTATTTTGAACCTCATTAACGACAGAACTAGTAGTTCTTAGTTTCGTATAACATGAGTATATATTATGAGTTTTGCTTTATAACTTCCACCACACTTTATATTTTATATTTTTTTAAATTTTTAAATTTTTTAGTATATTTTTAAAATTTTTAAAATTTATTTTTTAAACTATTTCAAATTTATTATTTATTATATAAATAATAAATATTTGATAAAAAAATAAAAAAATATAATATGTAAAAATTATGTAAATAGTAAGAGATTATGTGAAATTTTTTTGATATATTATATACCGAATTGTGTTGGAGTTATAAAATGAGCGCCAGTGTAAAGCCCACCAAAGGTCTAGCCCACTATACTAGGTTGGAAGCGAGGAGGAGAGAATTGACAAAGACAAGGAGCTGATTAGACATAAAATAATGAGGTGACATAAAATTGAGGTGACGAGACATAAAACCGGAGGCGACGAGGAGGAGGGGACTTTGTCGTGGAGGACCACTGGAGAGAGGGAGAGATCAACCATAAAGCTTCAAAACCATTTTTTCTAAAAAGAATTAGGTTTTATTTGGTTATCAAATTAAATTAAATTCATCTTATTTATTATTATAATTTTTTTAAATTTTAACATAAAATATAAAAAATAATTTAATTTTTTCAAATTTTAAAATAATAATAATATTAAAAAAATAATATTTTAACAATATTTTATCATCTAAACTCAATTAAATTAAACTCACTTCAACATCTAAACGCACCCTTAAGAGTAATTATATGGAGTTTACTGAGGGTCGAGTGCTTGTATCAAACTCTTTATATAGTAGATTTTTTTTATCCAAGACCTATGAAGGTAAGTTTTAGCTTTTTCGCAATAAAAAGAATTAGTTTGGTAGATGAGATGAGATAGAATCATTATAATTTTTTTGAATTTTTATATAAAATATAATAATTTATTTATTTATTTAAATCTTAAAATAAAAATTATATTCTAATAATATTTTATTCAACTTTCATTTCATAATTTGTGTAACCAAATCATGCCAAGTGAAATCACGTAAATACCATCTTTAGTTTTTGCCATTTCATGAACACTCCAAACACACTACCACCACGAACTAACAATTGAGAGGAGAGGTCATCATCCGACATGCATACTGTTCATGAGGCCAAGAAATACATCAATAGAATAGATAATTAAATAAATTTTTTCCAAAAGAAGATTGAACATCGAAGATGGTATACTCTATGATGACAAATGAACAGTTCCCAGTATTGAAGGTTTACTAATGATCGATCTGTCCGATCTCTTTTTTCCTCCACTCTTTTTTTTTAATGATTGTATATATACACGACTCAGGCAGCTTGAAATGATCTATTCCAATATCGATCTCACCTGTCCAAATTCCAAGCTAGTGTTACAAAAAACGACAAATTAGAGCTTAAAACCAGGGACGTCGTTGGGTGCATATCCTGATCGATGACGATAGATATGCATGTGGAGAGCAACGTGTGGTAACACGATAGGGACCGGCCGTGAGATAGCAAAATGCCCTCAATCCTCATGATCTCTCACATTCCAATATCAATGTCTCCCTCACTCATCGGGTCAGATTGAGGCTATATCTATACGTGTACCTGGGCGCGCTTTCGCCCACCACTTATCATGGTGAAACGCCACCACAGTACTGATCCTCCTCCGGCTGACGTTAGCTAGCCTTATCTCCAACGAGGCATTTTATTTCATGATCATGCGATTAGACACATACACCACTTGCTCAATTTTCATATATATATATATATATATATATATATATATATATATTTTGCGATCGATCGAATTATATATATATATATAAATATTATGTGTGTGTGTGTAATTGTTCTTTGAAGAAGCTTCCATATATGGGAAAAATTAAATATACGAGGCCATCATCATGGCATGGGGCTTGATTCCTTATCATAGATCTATCTATATGGAGATAAATATGGCAAGGGCAATGAATATCTAGCTGGCAGCTGCTTTCAAATTAGAAAATAACACGTCCATATATGTTATTATTGCAGCAACAAAATCGATCTACTGTGGTCACGTAATGCGGGCATTTTATTCCCAAAAACAGTCGTTGCTTCTTTTTTGAGAAAAGACAACTCACAACGAATATGCCTTCTCCTTTGCACGACAGTAGTAGTACTTCATGAGGCTTCCGCCTATATATAGATGGAATAAGGCACCTTGACATTGAAAAAAGAAAGAGGGCTAGCTAGCTACTAGTACTTCACCATTCATGGTTACATATGATCAATTGAAACCATGTGATGAATTGAAACCTAATGCGATGTGTCAATTACCAAAAATGAATGTCTCGACCACTTAGGACCGCAATTTCATAAAACTGATTGTCGTATCAATACCCAATAACAAAGGAACGGGCATTTTCGGGGACTAGCCCACTTCCCATTACTCCATCGACGATAGAGATATATATAAATATATTTATATATATATCACCCCCATTGATGTTGTATTGATTTTACTTTAGATTTAAATGTGTCATACCAATGGGTTTCTAATCCACCTAAAATCAATTGGTGTTAAGGAAGACCCACTTAAGTCTTTCATAATATTCAACATTAATTGCACCTGATCATCACCTAAAACCAATCGTACGTTATCAGTGAAGGTCCACTCAAATCTTCTATGAGATTCTACATCGCACCTGCAGACCTGTTTTAATTTAGAACATTCGCAGGGAATTGTGCTGTAGATACACATCAATAATCCCTCCCTTACGATTATCATGTTCCCATAACTCCCTCACGATCGCGATGATGCTCCCGTAACTCGAACTCATGGCTTCTAGTTGATCTGATACCACTTGGTCAGAGTACTGTTGAGCTGTCAATCCATCTAAAATCAATTGGTATTCGGAAAGGTCTACTAAAATCTTTAATGAATTCAACATCGTACCTCGCATGTATGTTTTTATAGCTATTGTAAGGGCGGTTTTGTGGACATTCCACAACAAAATGGAAGATATTATGGATTTTGTGTTCAAAACTCAAGATTATCTACTTTTCCATGATGGATTATCATTTGTTCGGACTTAAGCTATGAGAAATAACAAATTCGAATATTTCTTATATGATATATATTAGAGGTACGTATAACCCATTAGCAAAATTCTGGAAGGCCGACTCCATTAATAATCTAAGATAAGAAAGATAACCTTATGATCAGAGGTACCAATAGCTAGCTAGCAAATTACTATTGCACAGAATACAACTCGTCTCTGAACGTCAACAAGAATTATGAGTATCTTCTGAATTCTTCATATATAAATAGCTAGGCCAACATGATCCAAGTACCACATGATACTGATGCTTCATTGAATCCATTAATTCAAAACCTCAACCAATTAACCCCAGATACCGTGAAAGATGCTCGTACAGCTCATGATCAATAGCTTAGTTGCCAAAAGCAATGATGCAGGGAAGACCAAAACAAGAGAGCACTAAAGTGAAATGTGATCACCCACTTGATCAATATATGCATGATTTCTATACTATATATATCGTAATCATTCCAATCTTTTTATCACATTAATATTGGCTAGCTAGCTGCTGTTCTACCTGCCTTTGACTGATCACCAGTTTCTCCTATTAGGAAAAAGAACTAGAAAAAGGAATTCCCCTTTAGATTCAAGATAGAACAACCCACTATCTAGCTAGCTAGCTAGGGTACGTACTTTAGCCAATGGCATGCATGAGAATTTTTTTGAGTGCTATATATTCTATGCATGCTAGGCTTGCATATATCTGATTATCATCAAGAGGTCAGAAGTTCACACGGTATATAATGATAGTAACCGTGGCTCAATTATGGTAAGTTTGATTAAATATATATAGAAAGCTAGCTATTTATAAATTCCCACCATCCAAAAATATGGGATCTTTACATGATGACCATTCTAGGCGAGACAATTCCCTCCCCACCACTAACTTTTGGTGCAACTATATATACCAGAAAAGAACAAAACAACATGTCCTTAATTTCTATGTTTTTCCTTTGCCATTGAATAAAAAAAAGAGGCCAGCAAACAAACATTAATAAAAATATATAATATCTTATCTCGCATATAAATATATATATATATATATATATATATATATTTATATAAAATGTTATCATGTTGTAAGTTTATAAAGTAAATATTCTAGTGGGAACTTTATCATTACTGAGTGACGTATAGCTGTTCACACGTGTCGTGCCCTAGTGCAACTACGAGGGTTGCAATATACAGAATGATTAAAAAATAGAAGCTGTAATAAAGCTAGCTAGAAAGTAGAAACAAATCCAACAGCTAATATCATCGACGACCTCTGCTTCAATATTTTATTAGAAATGATACAGTTTTAATGAATTGTACAAATTTTGGTTACTCTTTTTTAAAAAAGTGAGATACTGAGATCTATTATTAAAAAATAATTATTTTTATATAATATATATGAAATGGCTGTGGGACAGTAGTAGTACTTGACCAGTAGTACCTGACCAATCACAAACGAGATTCAAGAATTTTGGGCAGCCCGCAAATGGTCCTAAGTTGTAAAACAATGGGAAAGACAAGCAAATCTCTTCAGCCCTTCACCATCCTAACCTAATAGAAGACTTGCAGGCCAGGATGTGTGTCCATGAATTAGCTAGCTATATGTATGTTTATAAGTGAATGTGCATATAATATCTATATATATATGCATGCATGAATGTATGTATGTGGGTGCACATTGCACATGACATAGCTTGATGATGAGTTATAACCATCTCTTCAGATAATATATATAATTATCAATCTTCATTTAAAAGAAAAAAACCTAGGTCTACCAGTCATTATATATCCCTGCACGAATTAACAAATGACACAGACATGAGCGTGCGTGCGTACGTACACACAGATCGATTGAAAAACATACATAAAATAAAGAGAGATCAGATATAAGTGGGTTGGCCATGGCACACACACACACACACACTTATATATTAATTAGTGTAGTACACGTCAGTGCTTGCCCTGGCTGGGCTACTCTTTCATCACCATCCACTAAGAAGGTCCCTGGCCTCTCTCTCGCCAAAGCGAAGAGCTAGGGCATGCAGTACCCGCCCCTGCCGGATACAGTGCAAACAATATTAACATACGAATTGTATATAATGTTCTTAGTATTAGCGGATGCAAATGACCATGCCATGCATATATATATATATTTATATTTATATATATTGTTCCTAAGGCTAATATAGCACTTAGCCTGGCCTGTATATTGTCTGTGTAGGTTTTCGGACTAAGAGAATTCTAAAGGAATAAACATTAAAGTTAGATAACAGAAAATCACTAGGAAAACATGCCATTTTAGTTTAGAATTTTTAAGGAGACTATAACTGGAATGCTTTTGCTGATATTGAGTCTGTAAATCTCGTCTTTCCAAAGATTCCAGACATTAATTGATCAATAATGTATGGAGTATATAAATAGTGGGAAAAAAAAATACAGCCTTTTGTACTACTATTATATTAACTGTACGTTCTCCTAAATTTTCAGCTTTACATATGCATGTGAGGCAAACAGATTGACCATCTTCCTTTTGGTCTTTTTTTTTTTCCCCTCTAACCCCATCACGGGGTTTTTGCAATAAATTAGATAAAGAGGTGTAAGTGTTTGAACTTTCGGACTCTAAGATAACATTACTAATTGAATGCAATAATATTTTGGAGCACAATATGAACTGAGATCATCAGATATGCCGATAGATACTCTACAAGCAAAACAAAAATAGTACTACATGACTGGCAAAGACTGATAAAGTTTTTATTATTAATTCCCTGATCTTGCTTAATGAGGACTTGAGTAAGACGTACATGATCATGTCTAACACAGTTTTGTCATCAACTTCATGTAGGCAAATCAAAATAACTAGCAGTCATCGACGCGCATGACATGAATATATAGTTGATGGTCAATTATATTAGAGATATATTTGCTTATATAGTATATTTCAATCCCCCATTTTTGGGTCTTCCCTAGCTAGCTAGTCCCTCTTATTGAATCACTATCCCTAATCTATGATTGGAAAAACTCACAAATCACGGGTAATGATTTTTCCTCTTCAGCAAAATTTTTTTGGTTCACTGCTAAAAGCTTTCATTATAGAGAAGAAGAGAGGGAAAAAATTGAGCAAAAGAGGATTAACGGATCAAAGATCTATTAAAAAGGCCTTATGAGTTAACAAAAAACATATTAAAAAAAACTGCAACCATAACTGATCAGTGCATGAATCGTATGATCACTGCATCAAAGTTGAGTTTGAGGAAGTTAGGTGGCAACAGGGTCCATCTTTGGAGTGCAGCAAAGATTAGAGATTGTGGAACTATACGTAGAGATCATCAGATGAATATCAGAAAGATTAGTTCTCAAACAGATCTTACAAAAATAAAATATACCATAGAACTCTTTTTTACTGTAAAGTCATATCTAGTCACATCAATTTGTAGACTAGTTTATTTTTCTATCTTTTTATGAATCTAACACTACTGTTTTAAATATATTTATCAGCAGTTTGCATGGAATATTTATACCTTCTTATAACATGTCATGCATCATGATTTTGGTTTCTTTTTTTGTTTGTTTGTGTTTGTGTTTGCTCTTATTATTATTTTTATATTAATTATTAGATGTAATTGATCAATCTCTTAACTAGCTTGTGAAAACTAACGTGTTTTGCAGGACTGACAAGTAAAAATGTGATCCGAAGTTGTAAAAGTACCGTACGTCGTGGCCGGTTTGAAGATTGGCGCATGACACCATCTTTCATAACCAACCCTCACTCCCATTATCAAAAACCTACTTCAGATCAATTCCCTCCCTCAACTTTCATGCATTAGAAGCTTTAAATGAGCAAACTAAAAGGTTTTATAAGAGAGAATCAGATGAGGAACCTAAGAGTTTTTTTAATAAGTTTAAATGTTATATAGAAACCTTTAGACTTCTTTTAAGTTTAAAGATTTAAATGACAATTTATAACAGAAACAATATAAGATGGCTTTATGGTGGACAAGCTAATGCTTGGAAAATTATATATGTAATATCATGTTTAGGCTGCACAATTTATTTCTATATTGCAAGCACTTCGATGGTTTTATATATTGCAGTGAGCATAAAGCTGTAGCCGGATGCAGAAAGCATATCTCTTCAGTACTTGATCGGGAACTCGATCTCCTAATTTATCAGAATTTAGTTAACAATAAATAGATTTCTTGGATTAATCCCTTATTCCATCTTCTCATTTTTCAATAAAGAAAAGAAAAGAAAAGACCACTTTCGAGGCACATACATACATGAGTTACTATTCCTCTCTTTCCAAGATTTGTCCTTATCTTCCTTTTTCTTTTCTTGAGCTTCTAGTTAATGGCCTTTAGTAAAGTCAAGGGTGCACTACCGTCATTTCCTCATATCCGATGGTAGGAGAACAAGATCTAGTGACTTCCATTAATTAACTATCAATTCTACCATATCCAACCAATTAAGAAGAGTGCTGAGCTAATTATAATGCTTAGAGAATTCATTAAAAAGGGTTTCCTTGAAGTTGCGGCAAACTTTTTGGTTCTTCCATACCATAACCAATTACTATGCATAATCTTACTTGAAAAAACTACATGATCTTCAAACTCGGTAAATTAAAAAGATTTGTTCTTTCAAATTCAAAAGAAAAGATTGGTTCTACATCAGTACACCTGTCTAAACTGGATCAAATTGCGATCAAATGCTCAGTTCATTAAACAGACAGGAGCAAATCAAATCGAAACAGGTTGGGGGGGGGGGGTGATAATGAAATGCACATCAACAGATCAATCTCTTACTTTGATTATTTGCCTATAATGGCTGACATCAGAGGCATAAGGTGCCTATCACAGAATGAGCATGTCGAGCACAATATGTACGGTGCAGATGCACCAATCAATCATATAATATTAAAGAAGTTATTAGGCACTGTTTCTCCACAATGGAAACTGGCTTATATATATACTAGCCGAGTATACACCTTGGTGTCCATGTGCCATTGAATAGGTGGAGAAGAATCCCTTTACAGAAAGAGTTAAAAGAAAGAGAGATAAAGGGGGCGGAAAATGAAAACGGTGCAAGAGGGAATCCGAAAGGGTCCATGGACAGAACAGGAGGACGTCAAATTGAACTGCTTTGTGGCTTTGTTCGGAGATCGACGATGGGATTTTATAGCCAAAGTTTCAGGTTTGAAGGTGGCGGGAGACAAAAATGATAGGTATGGTTATTTGGAGACGGGGGATTTTGGAAGGAGCTGCCTTTAACCTCCTGATTTTGTTGTAGGTTTGAACAGAACAGGTAAAAGTTGCAGGTTGCGATGGGTTAATTACATGCACCCTGGCCTCAAACGAGGCAAGATGACTCCTCATGAAGAGCGCCTTGTGCTCGAACTTCATGCCAAATGGGGAAACAGGTTTGAGAACATAAATAATATAGAAAAAATTGACTACTTTTTACCCATGTTGCCATGTTTATCCTCAAGTTGTGTGCTCTATCAAACATTGATTTAACTGGTTTTCTTGATAACTAGTTCAGAGATTACTGTATTCACTAAGTTTCTGGTGATGATCCAATGCAGATGGTCAAGAATTGCCCGCAAATTACCTGGGCGTACAGATAACGAGATTAAGAATTACTGGAGAACTCATATGAGGAAGAAGGCTCAAGAGAAGAAACAGGCTCTGTCTCCACCACCATCATCTTGTACTTCTCATTTGTCATCAGCAAGTAATCCTGCTGTGGATTCGTCGCCCTTCCCACAGACTGGAGCAAAGAGCTTTTCTGAAACACGAGGTCCTCGTATCATAGCTTCAGCAGAAAAGCAGAAGAATGAAGAGAAAGTGGGGGAAAGTGGATACTCAATGGATTATATATGGAAAGATGAAGCTGGAGAAGAGAGCTTTCAAAAAACAGGAGCTCCTAAGGTAATAGCTGTGGATTCTCTGCCCTTCCCACAGACTGGAGCAGAGAGCTTTTATGACACCGGAGGTCTCCCTGTCATAGCTCCAGCAGAAAAGCAGATGGAAGAGAAAGCGGGTGAAAATGGGTACTCCATGGATGACATATGGAAAGATATTGCTCTGTCAGAAGAGAATAATATAAAACCAGCCAATGATAGCTATGGTGAAGAGGTTACAAGCTTCTCTCCTCCTCCTCTGGCTTCCCCACCATGGGAGTTCTGGTTGGACTCGCTATGGAGGTTCGATGAAGAAGAGAGTAAGATGTTTCCGCCCATGGGCGATCAATTTTTCCCCTCTTATGAATATGGGAGGGCGTCGCTAACTGGCTAGTCATAATTTTATTGATTTAAGATTTGTTCATATGTGTTTTAGCCCCCACAGGAAAGCTCTAACCTGCTGTACAGCATGGGGTTTCTCTCTAAGCTTTCTGATTCTGCTCTGCATCACATGAAAATCACTGTAATAATCTCATGCATACATCTAGTCTGCCCTTTGTATTTTGTGTTTACTTTTCAGAGAGGAAGATAGAACCTCATCAAATCTCCCATAAGGAGGTTGGTAAGTTCATGGATGTAATGTGTAATATACTACTTGGTACTATTCAATAAAGCTGGCACAGTTCTAATGTTAGAGGGTTTTATATATATATATTTATATAACTATGCATATGTAGGTAGACAGACTCCTAATTTGCAGGTTGTCCCAGAGATTATGGCAGGAAGTTCAACTGTTCAAGTAAAAGTATTATTAGAAGATTTATAATAGATTGCTGTTGAACTTTGTTCTGGTAGCAGTTTGTGGCAGTCATTGTAGCAATAAACACACAGTAACTTCAAGATTTTCCCAACGAAGTGATTGCTTAAATTTTGATGTTCTACAATTTGATATGCATACTCAGAATCTCAGAACCTAAGTGGAGTACCTAGTCCTGTATAAGATGGCACATTGACTCTTCTAAATGATCTTGAGATAAGAATCTACCAAGGAATAGAATACTTTTTTACCTTCTGACCTTATCCTTAACTGGCAAACGAGTAAAGAAATCTCTCCCAGATGTTAAACAACGCGCTTCTACCCTTGTTGCAGTGAAACTTCAAATAATCCCAACAGTCCAATTAAGGCTTTTATTTGTTGGAAACATGGTAAGATACGATGCAAAATTAAAGAAAGTTTTCATTGTTATCAATTATGTCAAAGTTGAGGAAACAAAGTAAATGGATCGGGAGTGATTTAATTGGGACAGTGACATCTATAAGAATATGTTCAAAAGGCATAAAGGCTATTGAACACAGAGCAAGAAGAGTTTCAGCTTTAACATGAGGTGGTCCTGATAAATGGTTTTGATCTTCCTGAAGTAAATACAAGCTTAGTGGTTAGCAACTCAATTCCATTACATCTGTCTACTTTATTGTTTTGGCTGCACAAGAAAGCCAGACATTCTTCATTACACTAAGAAAGAAAAGAAAAGACGCCTCCATTTAATCAAATCTGATTTTGACATATAGCTCTCATAACCTGGCCGGCCCATAATATGCTGGGGCAGCTGAGTCACATCAGCCAAGTTCCAACAAGACCATCCACTTCTATAGAAAGGAGAAAATATTAGCAAAAGCACTTAAGTGCTAAAAGAATTGTACTGCATCTTCAGGAATCAAAGCATGAATGCCAAAAACTATCTATGGAGGTGAGAAGTCAAACAGGTTCAAGCTTTTTATGTTTCATCTTTTCGAGTCTTCACTGAAACCAGATATAGAATTAACTTAAAAAAAACATCTATTATCTATAGAAGGATAATAGATCCCAATTATTAACTCTCTCAAATTACAATCAAACATAAGAAAGGGACCATAGATATAGAGAAAGCCATGGATGAAAAAATATTTAGACATGCAAACTTGTACTCCAACTTCATTTTATCAATCACTGGCACAAAAATTGTGACTAATTAACAAAATCTAGTGGTGTGTTCTTTACCGCATAACATCATCTAATGTATATAAGCAGAGACTGTTCAATTGGACAGAAGCTGAACAACATCGATTCAGTGTCATTATAGTTCAGCTCCATGTCTATTCAGTGTGATAACAGTCCAGCTCTCAAATCTGCAGACAGTTACCCATAGTTACTTCTAGAGTGATGTATTTTGCAGATTGATATTATTGATCTTAGTGAAAATCTTTGTCATGCTTCACATTTGGTCATGAAGATATTGCATGAGCCATTGCTAAGTTCTATATTATTAGAGTATTGGGCTGTATAATCAATTATAAGAGAACCCTAAATTCTAATAAGGACTAGTCTAGATTGTTAATGTAAAAGTCATTGTATTGTCATTCTTTTCACTCTTCATTTTCCTTTGAGGTGATGTATAATGGCTTTGGCAGGAAACTAACTTAAGTAGTAGCATGTTTAATTATAAAGGTTTAAACTTCAGATTTCAAGTGAAGATGGTAATGTTCCCTAGCCTGTAGTTGGAAATTAAACATTTTATATATAGTTTATGTTCCTTTCAGGAATATTATCAGTTGATGCACAGATCAGTGGGCTAAACTGCTTTGGGAACTCCTACTTCGGCTGATTCAAAGAAAATATCTAAATATTCTTTAGGCAGGAATAGGGGTGTGAATTTCAAATCTGTGTCATGTTATGTTTCCCTTGTACTTGCTCTGTCCTAACTTGCTCCAATCCCATCTCTAATTTAGGGATAGACCCATTTATTTTCAAAAAAAAAAATTAAAAATTAAAATTTTATAAAACCATTTTAGGACATCCTATTCATTAGGCACAATGATTGATCTCTGTGATAGCTGCTCTTTCTAGGAGCATATTACAAGAAACGTTTAAACCATATCCATACTTAATATTCCAAAAAGGTTTTTTTAGTGCAAGAATTTTCCTGATCTCTGAAATCCCACTCACCACCACCTTTGCATAAAATCCAGAATATTACAATGTTCCCTGCATCACATTGTATTTTCATGGACATTAGCAGTTGTGTCGCTAATTTTCTCCTTTTATTCGTTTATATGATTTTCACTAAACTAAAGGATGGTTCTGGCGTAGCTCGGGACAACTGGAGTCTCCTCCTACCATTATGCCATATGCTAATAAAGATATGATTTTTTTTTTCATCATTGACATCTAATTGAGTTTTCTATCAGATTCTATTCTATGCTCTACCCTTTCTGAGGTTAAAACTTCACCTGCACATGCTTAAGCAACGGCGGGTAAACTGGGAAGAAGAAGAAGAAATGTGAAGGTTGGAGCTCATTCCAAGAAAAAGACTTATAAGAACTTGAAGACTTTTAAGTAGAAGAGAAATAAACATATAAAATAGGTTTTAAAACATTTTCTTTTTTTTTAGAAGAGTCAGGGCCACCTGTCCAATAATGACCCCTATCTCACTTTTATAGAAAAATAACTCCACTTCTGACAGAGGAAAACCTTTAGAACTACCAAACACTTAAATAAATATTGTCTGCTCACTTTATATTTCTAATTCACTTCGAATTTCTATCTTTTTCCATATAAAACCTTTAATTGGCAGGTAAAGATTTGAACAAATCTATGTTCCCTTTTTCAAATTTAGGTTGCGTTTGGATAGTGAGGTATTCTATAAATAGTAGTGAAAAAGTAATGATAGAGTATTAAATAATAATGAATAATAATAAAAAGTAAGTGAAAAGTAATAATAAAATAATAAATAGTAGTGAATTATTCTCTTGGTACCCAAACTAGACCTTAGATACCAGCTCAGTTGGTTGTACTGGAACTCCAAAGGTCATACCCTTGCTTCACAATTATTTGATATTGTTATTATATTTATTTCATTTGGGTGGATTGCATAGGCATTCAGTCGTGGGTTGATAATGGGTCGGGCCAAGTTTGTGGACACTCGAGGAAGTTCCTACCCTCACTCTATATATGTTCGGAATGTGAAATTATAGTTACAGTTGTGAATACAAGCGTCGTGTAATAATTTTGAAAAAAATAAATAAATACAGGATCCACATAAAAATATAATTAATTTTTTAATAGTGGACCCAACTCTTTTTCAAAGCGACTGCACGGTACTTGTGCATTCCACAACTATACTCAAAATACAAATTTCTATAAAATATAAAGAAAGATGGCCAAAAATCCCTTCCATTGGATCATCTATTCTATTTCTATTTTATAGTCAGCTACAGTAAATCCTTTACATGTAGAGATTATTGTTCATTCCTCTAAACAATTTTTTATTATTTCTCTCTCATTTCCTTTTTATCTTATTTCATTTTAACCCTTTTATCACTTTTGCACAGGCTCCACTCTCTTATTTCTCATCTACTCTCTAGCACGGTGTTTATAGTTCCTTGGATTTTTATGCATGCAGAAGTTTTGATATTGTCAATAATAAAGGCATTTTTTTTTATCGTTTTACTCTTTTTTTTAAGTAATTTAAAATATTACATTATACATAAAGAAATATTGCAAATAAAAGAAATATTGCAAATATCAAAATATATGATGTATAGAGAAATATTTAAAATATATGATGTGTAGAGAATATAATATTTGAAATAAATAAAAAAGATTACAAAGTATAATATTTAAATAATATAAAGAAAAAATAGATAAGCTAATATATGACGTATTGTAAAAGTCAATATATAACACCGAAAAAAAATGGTTTTAGTGATGCATTTTAAAGGATGGGGACAAATAAGCCATTGGGAATGCTCTAAAAACTATTAAGGCAGAGGGAATCAGTCTCGTCCTACACAGCACACACTCTCTATCCTTGTATGTTTTGGCATCAATATTGAAAACAAGGTAAGTGTTTCTCTTCCACCATTTCATCCATACAGGCAATGAAAATAGATCAGTAGATTATTATGCTTAAATGTTAACATGTATTTCTTGATTCACTACTCTTTTAAACATTGAAGTCAGGCCATTTATGTAGTTCCCTAAAAATATTCAACTTGGACAGGATTTAGATGGGCAGATGTTTACATGATGATGGGAAATATTATATGTTAGGAGGTACTTGTATTCTAGCGCAAAGGCTGCAGTACTGGGGTCTGTTGCATGGAAATGGGAGTGGAACGTGGCATGGCAGTGCAATTACTGTTGCAAGACCTGGAAATACAGCAGCATTGTAATCTAATATCTGGTTTATTCGAGAATAAACGACTTTATGATGCTCTTTGTGATCAATAATCAAATTAAGTATTATAATTGTGATCAAGAGTCTCTTTTAGGCTTCTTTTTAAGCCACCTGCCCCAGTTCCTTCCCCTCTCAGGCAACAATCCTTTTGTAATGGTTTAACACATTCTCAGAAGGATATCCGGACTACCCTAATTTCCTACACTAATATAGGATCTTTGGGTAGAAGAAAGGAGACAGGAAAACTGGCATTGCATTGACTGCCATAAACCTAACCAGTGGGCTGGACAGTAAGAAATTATACCTCTTGCGTATCATTTAGGGTGAGGAATGGTACCTGCTCAATTGGCATTTTGTATCAGTGATGGAGACTCCTAAACCCACCACCCATTAATTTTTTATTCTGCCTCTTCTGGTGAGTTCTAAAGATCAACATATTTACCCCACTCTACTAACCCACCACTTTTTATTATTATTATAATAATCATGATTATTGCCCCTAAGATCTAAAAGACTTGTCAAATTCAAAGGCTGAACAAGAAAACTTCATAAAACTGAGTACAAATGGACGCTACTCATCAAAATGATTGCAGGAATACAGGACAGAGTTCACAAGACTCAAATTAACAAGATACAGACAACATCAAAACACCCACCCACATTGCTGAAACCAAAATAAAACTGCCAGACATCCAATCCTTTTAAACTGACAATAGAATGAAGAAAGAGATGATGATACTACTTAGAAATCAGTGGGGGGGAGTGGCTCGTGGGTGTTTGGGCTAATGAAGAAGATCTCGTACACGACGGCAGCGATGGCAGAGCCGATGAGGGGACCGACCCAATAGACCCAGTGGTGTGTCCATGACCAACTGACGACAGCAGGGCCAAAGGAGACAGCTGGGTTCATGGATGCACCATCGAAGGCACCACCGGCTAGAATGTTGGCGCCAACTATGAGACCAATTGCAATGGGTGCAATGATACCAATGTTTCCATTCTTTGGGTCCAAGGCTGTGGCATACACCGTGTACACCAACCCGAAGGTCATCACTATCTCGAACACTACGGCATTCCATACACTCACATCAGATGATAGAGTGAAGGCTGGTGTTGACTGCATCATATAATTAAGTGAAATTAGTTGATTATAACAGTGTCTAAACTAAGAGCAATGTCACTTTTCATCTCTCGCCATACTTAAATGATGTGACAAAATTAAAGTGTCTTCGTAAGTTTACCAATTAAATCAATAATCATAGCTTAAATATGAATGATAAAATATAAGATGAAATAATATTATTAGTGAAATTCTAATCATCAACCACTATTTACTCTCACACCCCAACCTACAATTTTTTAATAAGGTGTATGCATGTTTTTCATAGAGTACGGGATATTTTTCATAAGATGTAGGATAGTAAATAGTAGTTGATAAGGAGAGTATTTAAAAAAAAAAAAAAATCAATAAGCTTAATTGAGTCTATTGCCTTGTGCAAACCATCGTCATCAAAATATTATTGGTCTATTCCAGCCAAAAAGCAACGAGTTTTTAGTAAAGGCGTGAGTCCTTACCGCGTGGTCACTATCCGTTTCCCAACTTTTTGGTTTTGTTCCTTTTCGTTTACTTTCTGCTTTTTTAGTCTGTATCTGTAATTTTCTTTTGCACTTTTGGTAATGGTTTACCTTTTATATCATCCGCACGTAATTTTATTTTTTGAGAGTAGTAATCACATATTTTCTCTCTGTGCAAGTCTCGCACACTTCAAAATTACAAATATATTAACAGTAGTCGTTGATGTCAAGGAGGTGGGAAAAAAACATTCATTCTCTACTTGAGAAACTAGCTTTTAAAGACTTATCGATCCATGAATGTCTTACCATTCCACCGGTGGAGAACTTGAGAAGCAAGCAAGCAACCACAGCTCCAAGGAGCTGCCCGATCCAGTACAGAATACCCCTTATGAGTGAGATGTGTCCGCCCAGGAAGGCCCCGAATGTAACTGCAGGGTTTACGTGCCCACCGGAAATGTTGGCGCCTATTGCAACCGCTACGAACAGTCCGAACCCGTGAGCCAGGGCTGCCGCCACTACCCCCGCCGGCGTTGACGACCCATTATCAGTTAGCTTGTCTGCCAAAACAACATTCAGTTTCTTAATCTCGAGATACAAATTAAAAAATCATCAAGGGAACAAAGAAGTTGGAAACTAAAGGAATCAGTACTCAGGGGCCTTACTGAATGCCACCCCGGAGCCTTCGCCGGCGAAGACAAAAATGAGCACCGATATGAACTCGGCCAGAGCCGCTTTGAGAGCTCCGGGATGTGCGAACTCGCTAGGAGATCCAACGGCAATCTGAGAAATCGGCATTTTCTGATACTGAAAATGCAGAAACAGCCTCCCTTGAGCTTAGAAAATGTCTGTTTTCCTCTTGCTTCTTGTTCTACAAGCTTTTACTAGGTGGCAGTGTTCATATATAGCAAGTTGTTTTGGAACCGGAAGAGCCGGTTTTGTATCCGGTGACAGCATCATTTTAGAACAAGAAATACGAAGAACAAGAACGCATGCATTTTCTGGCAGCCACCTGTCCTTGTCTGCTTAAGGCTGTAGGCTGTGCCTCCATTTCCTTCGCATCATGCCACGTGTACGGGCAGAAGAAATTCATATCACCGACCAAAACGGTGGGGGATGGTGGTGGTGGTGGCGGGGGTCCACCAATGATTGATTGTTACGATGGGGGTTTTTGTTTTTTATTTGCTTGACCGACCATTGGATTGTTTATGCTGTCTTGACGTCGACCTCTTCGCTTGCTTGAGCTGGCTTCCTTATCTAATTTTCGCTTTCATAAAAATTGCTTAATTTTCTTAATATAATGTTATTTTTAAGATAAATATAAATAATTAAAGTTATATATTTTTATCGATATTTGTTTAGTTCATTTGGCGAGCATAAATTCATAAATTGGTACAATTAATTCATGATTCGGGTGGTGATTGGTACACTTAATATATAAATTGGATAATAATACACTTATAATTATTTTATATAAAAATTAGTTAATTTATTTTTAATAGTTCGTAAACTACATTATAACTTTTTATTTTTATGACCGAGAATTTATATTACACGGTTTGTGGTGTGATTGTGTAAAGGGGCGAAATATTATATAATTAAAATCGTTTAATTGAAAAATAAATGTACGGCCCTGATTTAAACCGCTTAATTTGAGCCACTTGAATTACCAGTGTACTGAAAAGGCCAATAAAGTTCACATGCTTTGATTGAATTAAACTCGTAGGTTTTGTAGCTGCCAACCTTGCTTTAAATGTTGCCACAGAGTTGAACAACCAAACATAAAATAACCGTTTCCTTCCTCTTTTACCTACTATTTTTAAAATATATTTTTCTTACAATTAAACCTTGAGAAAGGATATTTGTGTAATTGTGTGTAAGTTTGGCTAATTATTTTTTTTTAGGCTTCGTTTATTTTTGAAAAACATCTCATCTCATCTCAATTTCATCATTACACTTTTTTTAATTTCAATATAAAATAAAATAAACAATTCAATTTTTTTAAATTTATCTCATCTTCTCTCATCTAATCATTACAACTTTTTCAAATTTCAATACAAAATAAAATAAACAATTCAACTCAACTCAACTCATCTCATCTCTTTAAAAATAATAAATTTAAAATTTATATAATAAATTATTTTTTTAAAGAATACGAATTTACTATATCTAATATTATTCATAAATATTTAGACAGAATTACATTAATTTCCACGCCACTTTTTTTTAATTTTATTTTGTGTATTTAAGAGCAAGATCTAAATCATTAATAATTGGAGGAGCAAACTGACAAACTTTGATAAGCACACTGGATTCATGAGTTGATCTGAAAGCAGCATATATGATCTCTAGATCTCGCAGCGCGCAATCATGTTTTGTTTTACATTCATTCAGATCCACAAATTGAAATTGAATTGCAGTGAGAGTCAAAACTCTTTTTACGTCCAATCATTTTCATCACCACTGTTTCACCACGTGCATGCCTTTTAATTGGGGTTCCAAGAAGCTCAAGTTTGTATCGTCGCTGCAACCTCCTGCATCCTGTGTCGTCTCAACCATCTCTACCGAAAAAAGCATCCCAATTCCGATTTTATTGTCTTCAATTTTTCTCCAAATCAAAATATGTTGACCATGACTTTATTGCCCTCCAGCCACTTTGTAGAGCACCAGCATCGGTCTCAGAGAGGTTTCGTCAAAATTTGATGACTTTGGGATTAAAACGCTGAAATTGGATTCGGTATACCATCAAAGTTCAAGTTTTGAGTTATGGTATTTTATTTTTACTTTATATTTAAAGACTCACTATTCATTCTTTATTCTTATTATTTTATTAAAAAATATATTTATTACATTTTCTATAATTCATGCAATGTAATTCTTTCATTTTTTTTTAGTACCTTTTTTACTAACACTACTGCATGATGGGTGTTGATGCATTTTCTAGCCTTAACAATATGAATGATCCTCTGGTTAGTATCAATAATTTAAGAATCAAATTAAATTATTAATATACATATGGTTAGTATAATTATAAAATATTAAAAAATATTAAAAATATTATTATTAAAAAAATAATATTCTATTATTATTTTGATGAATCTAATGGCTAATTCAATATGGAGTTATGGATAAGGAGATTTTGAATTTATGAAAAATATATATTTTTCATCAAATTTTAAAAATAAATTTGATGAAACCAATACTAATACTCTAAGAGCTATATGCATGTATCCCTCTAGCTGTTGAGCCTTCGATTTCACCTAAATTTATCACCATCAGATAGGTCTTCACATGCTACTCAGTTGTCACGTGATAAGTCTCACGGATATGAACAACAAATACATGTTTATAACCTCCACATGCATTGCACTACTACTAGACTCTTCGACCTCAAGTCTTTTAAATTTGACCCACCCATTCCACTTTTAATGACAAGTACTAAGTGTGTTATCTTGGCTACCCGTGGATAATTTAGATGATATACTACAATAAAACTGTTTATTTGTAATAAATTATTTTCAATAAAATGACTATCGTCGTAAATAATCATTTTCGTTGTAAAAAAATAGTCATAAATACTTTTTTTTTTTTTTGGTAGTGATATATTCAATCCTAGCTATTTGACTATGTTCCAATATTCTCTCAAAATGTGGATAAAAGGGAGAGTATACTGTTGGGTTTGTGGAGTTTAGTTTGTTTGATATGTCGACCCGATTTGATGACCCAACACGACAAATGTGTTATAATTTTTGGCGGATTTTCTAGGAGGGTTGGGCCATGCTTGCTTCGGCTTAGACCAATAGGAAGTGTCAGGCATAAAGTTCGCTCAATGTTCACACAACAGGTAGCTCGAGCGCAGATCAGGTAAAGAGTTTGTTCGAGTCTCCCTTGATAGGTCACTCGAACGAATGTCAAACAAAGAATTCACTCAAGCGAATAATACAGAAAAATAAAAATAAAAATTTCCATCGCATAACATTATAAATATTTACTTAATGAATAATATAAAAGTTTTGAGACTTCGGAATAATGAAATTTCCCTTTTATTGATTGTAGCTCCCAACTATAACTCTTTATTCCACTTTTAACTTTAAAAAACTCTCTTATGATGGACATGTCTGCTTAATTAACGGGAACAAAGCATATAAGCCCAAACCTTCGGTCTATTTGTCCATTTTCTATTTAACTTTATTTTATATACTGTTCATTTGATCATAATTAATGTGGTTTTTTGAAGTGTCTCGCTAGTCTTTCTCTTACATCCTGATTTATTTTTAAATAAATTAAATAATTAATTAATGTGGAATCATGATTACTTAATAATTGCAAAATGTATAATCGTACAATAGAAGAATGGATGATTAATTATATATAAAGTCATTACAATTGGGGCCCACCATTTATAATTAGATTAATTAAATAAATACATGAATTACATCCACTAATTTTATGGAAATTAATTGATCCGGCGACACTCGAAAACTCATTCCAGTTGTACTGTTGAATGAAAGATCATGATATTGTAGGATATGATAGATGATGGAGCTAGTGATCAGATCTATGATCATCTACCTAATCCCCCTCCAACTAAAAGCAACCAAAATAAATAAATAAATAAATAAATAAAATTCCCAGCTGTTAATTTATTTTTTTGATCTGCAGAAAATCGTCTAAGTTTTAATTGTTTTTAATTGAATAAAACAGCTAGCTCAAATGAGTTGTTAGAACTAATTCAGAATTCATTTAGTAGGTAATGTGTGTGTATATGCACGTTATGCCAAATAATTCAACCGATGCCCACATACATGGGACGCACGAGCATTTTCACAAATATATATTTATATATATATATATATGTCATGTTGGCATAATAATCATGAAAAGCATTTGTATGTATCTTGTCCGCGAATATTATGGTCCAGTTCCCCACTCTTTATTAAAAGAATCCGTCCTTTCCTTTTCGTTTATTTTTCAATCTTATCTACTTTCTACATGTGTATATATAATATATATGTATACATATATAAATGATTTAGATACAGAGAGATTTAACAAAATAAACTCACAAATTGATGTGTCTTAATCTAGTATGTTAGATTATAAAATTATTGTTATTGAAAACTAAATTTTACGTATCATATGAAGTTATATCAGTTTGTGAGTTTATTTTTACGAGATATCTTTATAGTTGTAACACTTTTCACATATATATAAATATAAATATAAATATATATATATATTTATACATATTGTTGAATCAGATCCAAAAACCTGTTGATTATTTGAATATATACAGGCAGGCATTGCATTGAATGTTATTTCTTAATTTCTGAACAAGTAGTAAATTAACCTTTATAAATGTTACACCAATAATACAGTAAAAAGTATTCACACATATATATAGGGTTAAAAAACTTGGGCCCAAACATGTTTTGGATGGATGAAATTAAGTTGAATTAAATGTTGGATGGTCATCACGATCACAACTAGGCCGATCGATGGCACATGAATCATGTATGTTGAGGAAATGCCTTGATAGGCATGGATAGATCTGAGGAAATTAATGTATAAGTTGGCTCATTGGAGTCGTTGTTGGCAGCTGCATGCGGCGGTTTCCGGCCGTTTCTGATAGATTCCGGTAAGACAGATATTGGAACCAAACAAAACCAACCAAACATATATATTTGATTGATAGGATAGAACAAGTGACTAAAAGTCGTCTTTTCATCCCTTGTATGTATAGTCACAACATGCATGATTCCAAATCAACTAGATGGAACACTGGCGATTAAAGGAAATGAATTGTCAGATGATGATCAGGATGGAGATAGATCCTGATCAAGTTATTAAAAATGGTAATTAATTTCTATCAGCATGCATGCATGCATGCCCATGCAGATCAATTGAAGATTTGTTACCAAAATTAGAGTAAGTTGTTATGGGGATAAAGCTAGGGACATAAGTCTCAGTCTCACACTCTGTAATTTCAAATGTCTGCGTCAGTGCCAGTTATGCAATAAATTTGGCACATGTGGTAGCTCTCCTTTCTTCTCCCTACTACATGTGAAAATAACTGCATATTGCAATTGCATAATGGAGGTGGCTGCATCATCATCATTCCTTCTTTTAAATCCATCGTGTACGTACCAGTAATCTGACTTTTCTAAAGCTGAAGGGGTACCCTCTTAGAGCATTCCCATTATGTTTCTCATAAAATTCTTTATAATTTAATTAAAAAGTATATTTCTTAAACTTTTTTCTTAAATTTTACTTATCTTAAAAAAATCTTCTACATCTCATTCTCCTTCCCTATATCTATTCTATTAAATAATATTTTTTTATTCTTTTTTTATTATTTTTTTCTTTCACTTCCATTTACAATCTTAACTACTAACTTTTTTTTATCTTATTATCTTCTTTTCAAATATCACATTCTACTAAATACTTATACGATTTTGAGTACCGAATAAAGTATTATTTTTCAAACAGAAATACGTATTATAAAAATAATATTTTTTATCTTTTCTTCAACGGACATTTTTTTTACCTTCTCTCAAACGGTAATATTTTTAGTCTTTTCTCCAATAGATACTTTTTTTGTCTTCTCTCAAACAGTAACATTTTTTGTCTTGTCTCCAACGGACGCTTTTTTTGTCTTCTCTCAAACGGTAATATTTTTAGTCTTTTCTCCAACAGATACTTTTTTTGTCTTCTCTCAAACGGTAACATTTTTTGTCTTGTCTCCAACGGACACTTTTTTTGTCTTCTCTCAAACGGTAACATTTTTTATCCTATATGTAACGGTAACTTTTTCATCTATAAATACCCATTCTGTTTACACTCACATTCTCACAAACTCAAGTCTCATTCTCACAAAAGAATCGAGGCATCGTGGCAATCGTCAACGCTGTAAGTTCATTCGGCGTGATCATATTCAAGGGCACGAACGTCTTTTTCGTGATTATTTTGCAGAAAATCCAGTATATCCCTCGAATCTATTTCGAAGGAGATTTCGGATGAACTGTCCCCTATTTCTCCGTATTTTAAATGAGGTAGAGTCTTACGAGCCGTATTTTGTCCAAAGAATAGATAATGCCAGAAGACTTGATTTATCTTCTATACAAAAAATAACCGCAGTACTTAGAATGCTGGCGTATAGGGTTACTAGAGATTTTATGGATGAATATATACGTATTGGTGAAAGTACCGCAATGGAGAGTCTTAAAAAATTCTCTGAGATAATAGTCAGTGTTTTTTCAGATGAATACTTGCGGTCACCAAATGCCAATGATATTGCTCGATTGCTTGCGGTTGGTGAACAACGGGGATTCCCAGGAATGCTGGGAAGCATTGACTGTATGCATTGGAAGTGGAAAAATTGTCCTGCAGCCTGGAAATGTATATACTCCGGCCACATTCGTGAACCAACTATTATTTTAGAAGTAGTTGCTTCATATGATCTCTGGATATGGCATGCATTTTTTGGTATGCCCGGTTCACATAATGATATTAATGTGCTAGAGAGACTTCTATTTTCACGGAACTTGCCCAAGGGCGTGCTCCTCCAGTCAATTATACAATCAATGGCAATAACTACACTATGGACTACTATCTTGCGGATGGTATTTATCCCAAATGACAAACTTTTGTGAAGACGATTCCATCACCGCAAGAGAATAAGAAGAAAAAATTTGTGAAAGTATAAGAATCTGTAAGAAAAGATGTCGAGCGTGCATTCGGGGTACTTCAACAACGATTTGCAATCATTTGTGGACCTTCTCGAATGTGGAAAGTGAATGAACTAAAAAATATAATGAAAGCATGTATTATTCTATATAATATGATCATTGAAGACGAACGTGATGATAGTGAGGGTCCAAACATTGAGTATGATCAACTAAATGATGAAGTTCTAGAACTATCGCGCAATCATACAACTGAGCTGACAGACTTCATCTAGCGCCATCATCATATTAGAGACAGCTCGGCACATCATCAGCTCCAAGCAGATCTAATTGAACATCAATGGTTATTATTTTCCCAACAGTAGACATGTCGCATAGTGAATTTTTTTTCGCCATTGTAGTAGTGATAATATTTGAGTTAATTATGTTAATTTCATATTTCCTTCCTGTTAGTAGTGATTATATTTGAACGTGCTCTATGTAATAGTTTCTGAAATTTTAATGGTCAATTTCCACAATTTGAAATTTTAAATATATTAAATCGCGAAATAAAGTATTAAAATGTCTTACTATCAATAAGATTGTCATACATCATTGTTTGGAACATAAAATTAAGAAATAAACTATGAAAAAATTCTAAATTTTGTATCAGTCATTATGTACAATATCATTACGTCTCGCCATGATTTCTCTCTGCAATCCCTCGAAATATATGCGCTGCATGCTGGCATGGCACTAACGTCCATCATCATAATGCGCTGATCTGCTTCCTTCTTGGCGAGCTCTACTTTCTCTTTCTCCAACCTCAGTTTTTCAACCTCCAACTTCAGTCTTTCATTCTCTTGCCGGATTTTATTTACCTCTTTTTCCTTGTCATATTCCATCTTTTCGACCTTGAGGCAATAAAACTCTTTCTCCTGAATACGAGACTCCTCCAAAAGTGAATACTTCAGCCTGCTGAGATTTGCGCTCTCTTCTATTGCCACGCCTTTGGCCTTTCGTTTTCCTTTCTCAGCTTTCCTTTCCAGTGGTCGGTCTAATTCAATCACTTCATTATCCATCGCATTATCTGGCGCGTCAGTGTTTTTTGAATCTACCGTCTCAGCGCCCGAACATCGAGTCGGGGTCGGGGACGGGGACATCGTCTTCCGTCTCTTTGGATCCTCCTTTGTGGAACGCCAAATCCATTTAGGTTGGCCTTTCAAAAGGTGCCAACAATGCTCGAACTGGAAGGAGCATTTCTCCAGCGCCTGGTACATAACCTTGGCCTTGTCAAACTAGCATGTAAACAAAAAAATAAACTTGTTAATTGCAAGTAAAAAAAAACCTAATTATTCACAAAAAAATAATAATATGGATATTTACCTTGTCTTGCTCGGTCATGCCACTCTGATTCAACCCTTCAATCTGGGCTAGTTTCGCACAAAATTTATGTGTCGCCTTTTGAATAACCGACCACCGATATATTAAAGACTTAATTGTCCGATCATTTGTGGTTTCTTTGTATTGCTCGAAGTATTCATAAATTTTTTCCCATAGTTGAGAGTGGTTTTGATCTGTTCCCTGGACGGCATCAAGGCTACAATTAAGCCATGCGGAGACAAGTAACTTATCTTCTTCAGGGGTGAAGTTTGCACCCCTAACTGATAGGAGAGTTTTGATTTTGCCCACTATAAGTGGGATCTAGTTGAGGATCTTGACTTAGGAGGTTGGTGAAGTACATATGTCAAGGGTCTTGTGAATCCATATCTAAAAACAAACTAAAATGTTAGACTTTGTAATTATGAAATTTGGGGTTATTTCAACCTTAGCTCAGGAACCGAATGGTGAAATATAACGAAATATGGTTACCCTCTCATGGCTGCACCACCGGTTGCCACTACTTGTTGGCCGTCCGGGTTACCCCGCCATTGAGGATATGACCATAACTTTCCAATTATCCCCAGTACGGTTTGTCATCATCACAGCCGAGGGGGTATTAATTTATACATTACATTTCTAGCATAAAATAATACAAAACAGTGACATAGGAAAAAGCAACTGCACATAACTGACTAATTATGATAATTAACACAAAACAACAACCAAACAACAAGTAAATCAAAATAATGTTAAATAAGAGCATTCCCATTGGATTTCCCATAAAATTATAGTAATAAAGAATAAATGGGGCTCAGAATGGTTGAAATATTGATAGCATGCGTAAGCAAAGAGCCATCACATCGAATGGCTGCAAAACTCCACCCGAACGTCCATTGCTTTTTCTAGAAAGTACCAGAAACTGTAATATGACAATCCGAATGAGCATTACCCCCCAATATCGATGGGGCCCTATAACATATTCTATTAACCCACATTATAACACCATCATCACAGCCTAATAACAGCCCCTCCCTCGAGAGATTCGAAACACTACAAAGGACCCAACAAAACAACAAATTAATGAATGGATAACCACAAGCAATGATAAATCACATTCCATAACCACAAAGTCCACCACATTCTGCTCAAAACCAATAACTCCACAAATTCGATAAACACAAACTCCACCAAATTCTCGTCAGAACCAAAAATCCCACGTATTCCATAACCACAAACTCCATCAAATTCTTCTCAAAACCAAGAACCCCACACATTCCATACCCACAAACTCTACCAAATTCTCCTCAAAACCAATGGGAGAAACAATGGAAAACTGATTATCAACATCTCAAATTAAACTAGTGAACTCGGCATGGAAGAGCAGTGAGAAACAGAAACAATGAGAGAAACAAAACCAACAGAGTACTTAAAAAAAAACCAAGATTATCGTAACTTCAGTTTATCGATACCAAGCACTCAAGAGAGCCAAAATAATACAAAGAAGTCAATGGCAAAGCAAGAAAAAAATGAGAATCGGTTTCCTCAAACAAAGCCCAAAAACATAAATCTAAACTAGAGTGAAAAAAATAAACGAATTGCAAATCAGCTCCATGCAATCCCAGTATTTTCTCGGCAGCCAAACAGTGAGGGAACAATCCAAAATAATACAGAGAAATCAATGGCAAAGTAAGAATGGTTTTTGAGAATCGGTTTCCTCAAACACAGGTGGAGAAATCATAAATCTAAACAAGAGTGAAAAGAATAAGACACGATGCAAATCAGTGAAGCCTTCCCAGTGTTTTCTCGGCATCCAAACAGCCTCAGAGAGCCAAAATAATAGAGAGAAATCAAAGGCAACACAAGAATAAAAATGAGATCCGATTTCCTCAAATAAAGCCTAAAATCATCAATTTAAACGAGAGTGAAAAAAGAATGGACAAAATGCAAATCAGCTTCGCATTCCTAGTATTTTCTCGGCAACCAAACAGCGAAAAGAGCCAAATACTTACAGATAAATCAATGGCATCGCACGTCCAAAAATGAGAAACAGTTACCTCAAACAAAGCCCAAACGATACCAATCGGCTTACCTTCATCATGGCATTGGGAGGAACCCAAATGGGAAGAGAGAAACAGAGAAGCCATCGAGATATTCCAAGAAAAATACAAGAAATTGAGGGAAGAGAGAAACGGTTTTGATTTTGAAGATTCTAGTTCAAACTTACAAAAATCTTCGATTGAGAGGTGCTGCGTTGGTGCGTGTTGCGAGGGAGGGGCCAACCGAAGAGTGGGTTTTCGCGGGACGAGTCGAAGCCGAATGGGGATGGGGATGTACAATAGTTCCCCATATATGGGGACCGACTGTACATACCTGCAAATCAAACCGTAAAATGAGGAACCGGATGGGGATGCATTATTCTCCAAAACCGCATAATTATCCCTAAATTATGGGGATGGGAGAGAGATGGGGAACCGAATGGGATGCTCTTATATAGCTACTACATCTAGGGTTACTTTCTCTTCTTCTTCTTTTTCTTTCACCTTTGTGTTGGTTTTAATTCCGGCCTCTTTCCCCTCATAATGATGAAGCTTGAAATCTAGATCAGGAAAATAAAGAAAGGTAAATGATTGTCCTGTTTTTGCAATGAATTTGGTTCTTGTAATAAGACAACCATAAGATTGGCAATATTAATAATATGGGACGATGGTGTCTATGTATATATATATATCAAAAATTTTATGTGCAGTCACTTTTGTGTACTTTTTGTGCACTCTATTAATGTGATTGGCTACGTCAATCACATTAATATAAAATAACTGTTTTAGCCAATCACCTCATTGACATGCGCAAGAAGTAGGCAAAAGTGACTGTATGTAGTAAAACTATATATATATATATGCATATATATATCATTTTCATTGTATAATGGGAAGAGGATTCATCCCAGGATCTTACTTAGATTGAGGGCGTGATGCTGTTTGGATCTCATCCGCTCCTTTTAACTCTCAATCCATTTAAAAGAGAGAGAAATAGAAAGGAAAAGAGGAGGAAAGAAGAAAACATCAAACCTGGCTGATCATATGTTGGGCTTCACTAATACTTGTATGCAACGAGGTAATATATAATGGACTTTAGCCTCCGTGTTCTTAATGGACCCAGAGCTTGATCACATCTACAGAGTCCAAATTTGAGCAAAACTCTGCACAATTATTTGTATAGTTTGGGCTGTTTTCAGTGAAAGCATTCTAAAGTAGTCCGGTAAGTAAAAGCCTAATCCGAGCAAATGAATGGCCAGGAAACTTAGCCGAGGCCCAACATCTTATCCAACCATTACTATTCAGCTTCTTGTCTGTGTATAGGGAACTAGGATTAGGTTTAGGCTGCGTTTGGATGTTCAAGTCATTTAAGATAATTTGAGTTGATCTTTGAATAATAATATTTTATGAGTCCCATTAAAATATTTTCAAATATAAATATGTTGATATGTATTCGAATGTATAATATAAGAAAACTACTGATAGATAATATTTTATTTGTAATGAAAGATTAAAATTAAATTCTATTACGAATAAATCTCACTATATGAGCAGTGTATAGAGTGACTCGCAAATGCAATTTGTCTTATTTCTCGGAGTCTACCAAAGTTTATTGGGAAAGAAAATCTGCATGCTAAAGATTTTATTTGAAGTAGATAATGGTAATGGTGACACCAAAAGCAAAATAACAAAAGAGGGGAGAGAGAGAGAGAGAGAGGGGGGGGGGGGGGGGTAAGAGTAATACACTTGATAATTAGTCAAACTCAGGCATCGACCTTTTTAAACCATTTGGGTTTAGCAAACAAAACGAGGGTAAAAGGTCTGAATTTTGGATAATGATATCTTACATTTTCTTGATTAAAAATTTTAGAACATGAATTTCTTGCATAATTTAAAAGAAAATAAATTCAATTAACAACTAATCATGTAAATTAATTAAAAATAAATTAAATTTTATAAAAATTAATCATCTTTTACTCTTTGAGTCAATTTTTATAAAATTGAATTTATTTTTAATTAAATTACATGATTATATTTATTTTCTTCTAGATTATACAAGAAGATCATGTTCTAATATTTTTTATCAAAATTCAACGAGCAAAGGTGAAAAAGATAGCTAAATAGTAAAATAATAATAAAGGAAGAGTGTTTCATTATTCCTGAAACTTTTATACTCTCCTTACTCTTTGTTTGACAGTTCTTTTCCTTTCAAATTGACATAGCACCATCTTTCCTAATTCATAGACATAAAATCAAAGGCTCTATCAAAACTTGCAAAGTTCATGTAAGAGAATTACTCCTTTTCATGTTTTTCATATTACATACAGGGTAAAAAAAAACATGTACAACTACACCTTGCTCCGCTCCTGGAATAGAGATTTAAAATGGGTTTTATGCAAAATCTATGACAGGTCTAAGCAGATATACTAGCATCAATCATTAGGTAAGGCAAGCTGGCTTTATCGATCTAAGCACCCTCGATCTTAAATCATAGTTACAGTACTAATGATTTCATTGAAAGAGATATGATATGACTTTTGCTGACTACAAACACGCTCTTAAATAAAATCCATGGCCTCAAGATCTGTCTGTTAGGTGGTCTTCATCACAACCTTGATCCTATGGGCACCAAAAAAATCTTTTTGTTTTCATCTTCTTTTTTCCAAACGGACCCCCCATAAGCTAATCATTTAAAAGGGGGTAAAAACCGAACGAGTACTACTTCAGACTGAGGTCGTGCCTTAAAAGAAGAAGACAACACCAAAGCTAAGTTCCTTTTTTTATTTATTTCTTTTTCTTTTTCACTTTGCCGTCACAAACCTGCTCCTACACCAAACTCCACCTTAAAAGCATCAATGCAGATGAGCCTAGCTAGCTAGCCTTTGTTATAAAAGGCCTTTCCTACAACAAAGAGATCTAGCGTTTTGCAAGTCTTTGTTCAAACTTTTAAGGATTGCTTTAATAAAAACCTTTGATCATTGATAGAATCTAGCAGTTCAATCCGACCAAACCAACAGTGTTTTTGATAATTTGGTCAAATGGGTATTGAAAATGGAGTCTACTTTTTAGTTAAAATAGATTGGTTTTTTGGGTGAGTTTGATTAAAGAATCCTATGAACCATACTTATCAATGATATTGCTACTAAGTAGCTGCTTAGATTATGATTGGCATCTTCACCTTTTTTTTTTCCAATAATTCAAACTTATAGCTAGGAGTATACAGCATATTTACCTGAGTTTGAATTCTGTTTTTTCTTGTAACGTGATGATACAGTTTGTTATTTTGAGTCTAAATTCGACTACACTTGTAACATGATAGTACAGTACCTAATTCTATAGGGTTGGTTAAAGAACGCAGTACTTGGCCGAGATATATACTTTCCTGTGACTGTGTCTGTGTGCAAGGTATCATGACCAACCCTAGTAACCTTTATTCCCTGGCCAAAATAAAGAATCAAACAAGAAAAACAAAACAAAAAATACTCATTGCAGGTTATTTTCTTGTTTGTAGGGTGAGAGTAGTTTTTAAAGTAAACATGATAGTTTCAATATATATAAATTTAGCATTTTTTTTTAAATGAGATCCACGGGTAACATTCTGATGATCAAGACAGTTATTGATCTGAACAGAAGATCAAGGGAGAAATGAAAAGAAGAAAAGACAGAACTCAAATATTCTATATATATAGTTCTTTAATGAATTTATATATACATCATAAAATCTAAGGATGCCCTGATAGACCTTTAATTAGGTGCTCGAGATCTTTTGCCGTGACCCACAATACAATTAAGTTCAGGCCATCAAGCACAATGTCTGTCACCATCATCTTCACAATTTGTGACAACCCATTTGACAGCAACTGCAAGGTGGGTTGGTACTCATTCATTATTGCATTCTTATCTGCATTAAAACCGGCACTCCATCATTTCATTCCTAATTATCATACGTTTTACACTTTCTCATTGGTCGACAGTGCTCAAAAGAAGCGCGTAGAATTGCCATTCTTTCTTCCCCCTTGACTCTTGATCAACATTTCCCTCGTGTCAAAGAAATTCAGAGAAACTAGTATGTTATGTTTCTATTACTGTATATATCAGTAAAACACCATATTACTTGGGGTGCATACGTATACGTAGAAAATAATAGTCACATCCTGTTTCACATCCTGATTTTTAAGGTTAGAGCTGACAGATGGAAATGAAAGAACAAGATTCCGAGGGAGCGTTGGAGTGAATTACAAGGCAAAAACAAGAAGAAAAAAGAAATGAAAACGATAGAAATATATTTATATATATATATATATATATGTATATATAGGTTTGAGTTGACGTTACACTCCAGCAACTTCGTCTTAGAAACACCGTGTGAAAGTATTCAGATTAATTGCCAGTTTGCAGCCTCGTTTCAAAAACCCAATTTGAAGTCTTTGGCACTTTGCTAATCTTCTAAACCCTAAGAGCAGCACAGACCCCATGTAGAATTCATATTGCTACATGTTCTAGTGTCTCATGCACTGCATCGTCGGAACTGAATTATGTGATATGAATGCAGCCTAAGATCCAATTAAATGTTTGTCGCCTCTCTTAAATCTTTCGGAATAAGGCCTAAGAACCTCCTTTGACACCGACCCTTTTGTTCCTTACCTTGGACAAATGTTGCCGTTTGTGGACTGCTTTCTTCTAGCTTGCTAATACGGTTTTTCTTAGCCCCCCACAAACGACACCAACGTTTTGATTAATTTCCAACCCATTTAGGTCAAGTTAATTGCTGTGTACGGCACGTGCAACCTATCGTTAAGCTCCCTGCACACCCCTGCATGTGCCTCGCCGCACGGTCGTTACGACAAATGTCACGCAGCGAGGGTCATAACATGAGCAGCACGTGCATGCTTTTTAGACTTTGGATTTCTTAGATATACACGTGTTGCATTGTGGATCACCCCACATGTATTGTACCTAATTGCCATGTGCAAGTGCACAAGAGGACAATCTCACGAGGTTGTGCCAATAGTTCCTAAGCCCCACCTTATGATAAAGACATGTTATTTTACTGATAGATAATTTTTTTATTATTATTTAATTGGTTGTGTGTCGTAGTTAAATGTATATATGATCTGCAAATGAAAAAGTGCTTAGAGCAAGATTGATTCTCTAACTGCATGCTGACACGTGGCAGGTTCTAATTATGTAGAGAAAGTGCAATATATATATAAGTTTTTATTTTCTGCCTCTACTTTTTTAGTAATTATTTTTTATCACGATTTTTTTACATGATTGGGTAGACAGGTAAAGTCGTTACCCGTCAAGGAGCGTATGAGGTAAAAGGGAAACTGGTCTGCACTTTTTCGGACCATTCTTCAAATTAAATTAATCCCGCGAATTTACGATAATGACCCTATAGGGTGGCCGCATAGCTTTATATATATTAGTGCTTCACACGAACAAATGTACTTCTAACGACGATGTTCACGCTGATCAGGATGTGGTCAATTTTCTACAATTCGGCTGTAATAGGGCTCATAAATTAATATACATATATATATATATATATTAGAAGTGTTATAATTATAATTTGTTATAATTTGTCTATTTATTATAATTTGTATCGTATTCGGATTTATCTGTTCAATCAAACAAGAAGTCATAGCAATAAACTGTACTGATCCGATACAAGACTATCAAAGTTAGAAGTTGTAATTTTGAATTCTTATTCTACATTAATGGCAATTTGATTAAGGCCTTGTTTGCATTCAGGAATCATCTCAATTCATCTCATCTCGTCATTAAAATTTTATCAAATTTTTAAATAAAATATAATAAATATTTAAACTTTTCAAATACCATAATAAAAATAATATTTTATTTAATTTTCATTTCATCTCAACTCACTATAATCTATACTTCCCTTAAATGTATTTCACGCTCTAACATGCATTTGTAGAGGTATAATATTCCGATACCTACAGACTTAAAATATAAAATAAATAATCAAACTTAAAGCACTGAACAAGTCCTGGTACTAAATTTAAGAGATCGTGGGAGGGTCAACTGATGAAGGTATGGCTAATCCCTAAAGCAAAGATTAAAAAATGTATAAACATTGTGAGATCACACACAAACACAAACTTAAGCACGTAGTAGTAATTAATTAAGCAAGCCGCTAGATGCATTGTATTTAGAGAATCCCAATATTATATATATATATATTCAATTTATTACCTTTTGTCGCAAATGAAGCATTTTTAATACTCATATATATATATATATATATATAGTTAAAAGTTTAATAATAAACTACAACATTAAATATAATCATGTTTGTGGGAACCCTATGCTAACTGCCTAGTTGTATAAAACATGCATACAACTTCAATGCTGGCAGTCTTCTGGGTAAGGATGATTACATAATTTACACTTCATGCAAACATCATTAGGGATGGATCCCAATGAAAAGGTATATACATTATAATAAAAATGAATATTTATGATATTTTTTTATAATATAAAAAATTATTTACGATGAAAATAAATTTATTTTAATTAAAAATAATCATTTTATAAAAAATAATTGAACGTAAATAAATAATTTTTTTATAATGATATAAAAGGTGTATGGTAATTATGTATGACAGATGGTGATGCTACGATGCTTCAAAAAAGAAATATATATATATAGATAAATATTTGAAGAGTGCCGAAACCGCTTGTCGGGAACAAAGCAAGAAATGTTCCGGTTTTTTCAATGAATTCTGAATCCTTGTTCATTGGTTGGGTAATGTCAGAATTTACAAAGGTTTTATTAAGGTTGAGAGATTTTTGTTGTTTTGTACTTTCCAAAGAGTAAGATTATGCTTGGATGTTTTATCTTATTCAAAATTTTCATCTCATCTCATCTTATCATTACAACCTTTTCAAATTCTTATATAAAATATAATAAACAATTCAACTTTTTCAAATCCCAATACAACTTTTTCAAATTCTAATTTAATTTTTTCAAATCTTCAAACTAAAAAATAATATTTTAAACTTTAAAACAAAACACAAAATTCTCATCTCACCTTCCAAACATATCCTAATATAAAAAAGAAAATGAGGAGTGAGGAGTTTGTTTGCACCTGACGACCCCCATAAATTCCTGGTGTTGTATCTGGATTTGCGCCTACTTTTTGGCCTTGCTAATTGTGTTGATAATTTAAGCAAGGGAGGAGACTTGTAATTTTTTTTTAATAAAGAAATATACTTTGTAATCTAAGTATTGTAATCTCAAATTATTAGACGGATAAGATCATGTTTAGGTGATAGTCAGATAAGATGAAAAATTTATGAATAGTAATAAGATAATTTGTAAATAATAATGAAATAGTTTGAATTAAGATTGTTATTGAGTTTTGAGAAATGAGAAATAAAAAATTAATTAAAAATATTATAAAATTAAAATTTTATTAGAATATAATTTTTTTAATATTATTTTAGTTTTATAATTTGAAAAAGTTAAAATTTCTTTATGAGTTTTATATAAAAGTTTAGAAAAATTATAGTGATTAGTTGAAAAAGTATAAGAGATGAATTGAAAAGAATTTGTATTTAAAGAGTTATGTTATATACAGTCATTTTTGTATACTTTTTACGCACTCCACTGATATGATTGATCAAAATAGTTATTTTATATTAAAAAAATGACGCAGATAATCACATCAGTAAAGTGTATAAAGAGTTTGTACATACAATTTTTGAAAAACAGAAGGTGAGAAAATTGTTACCAAAATAGATTACAATAACAATAATAATAATAAGTCAACCATTAGATGGTTGGTTCAGTTTTCATGGGCAGTTCACAATGCAATCTAGTGTAACCCTAGGAAGATAATCTTATTAATTACATCATTCATAATACAAGAATGATGAACCAACCCAAAATGATTAAAAAAAAAATAAACATATATAATTATATTATATTGCGTTTGTGTAATTTGTGATTGATGTCGTGTATAGTACTGCAAAATAAATGTTCAATAATTCAAAGCTTGAAAATTGTCTAGTACTTTAGGAAGAAACGGTGGGCCACTGTTCATTCTATTTTTTTTGTTTTCCCCTCTCGCTCTCTCTTCCTTGTTTATTCAAATATTTTGGAGGAATTATATTTCACATTCTCGAATTAGCATCTATTATTATATAATATGCATTCTAATTTATCAAAAAACTGTAATATGTAGTACATTTTTAGTAAGATGTGATAATTAAAGTTGTGGCAAATAATTTACTTGTTTATTTATCTTGATGATCGTATTTAATTTGCAATTTCCAATAATTTCCGGTACACATGCAAAACGGATGGTAATTAAGTGACATATATGTAGTTTATTTTCTCCTTTTTATATATATATATTTATCAACAGTTCAGTAATTGCTTGCTACTCAACATCTGAATATAAATATATATATATATGCATTAATTTACAGTTGAACCTGGCATAAAGCTTAACTTTGCATCACCCAGCACTATGCAAAGAGCTCATGACACGTTAATCTTTCATTGTTTTCTAAAAAGGGATAAATATATATAATCGTTTCCATTCAAATTTATTGTTATAATTGTAAAAATGAAATGCAGTGTTTAGCTGCTGCGAACTTGAAGAAGAAAATCGTGTTGATGAAGCTCTCCCTCTATTGAAACTTGAAACGGTGTATTTTTTGCGTGAGTAATGCTATATATAGTCGTGGAGTGTGTAAGCGTCATGTATTCGCTTTGAAAACGAGTGAGGTTTTTTATTAAAAAATTAATTTCTTTTTATATTGGTCACATATTTATTCATTTTTTTCAAAATAATTACACGACGCTTGCATATTTATGACTGTAACTATCATTTCTCTTTCTGCATTCCTAACTCCCCTTCCCTCCCTCTGCTCGAGACTCCCCTGCCCTCCCTTTGCTAAAGTCCTTTCCCATTATAGAACTCTAATCCTAATCCTAAGCTCCCTGTGATGGTGAGTCCTTCCTCCTTCTTCTTTGTGGTAGATGGTGAGTCTGTCCTCTTTTTCCCCACAGTGATTAACGTAACGTTATAAAATGCTTTGAATTTTAGCCTAGTAAGGTTTAATTGCTTGAAAGGATTGGGCTTGTATACGTTCTATAACTCACATTCTGAAACTAAATTCTGACTCGACTTTTTACGCAGAACATTCAAAAGAAAAAAAGAAGAAGAAGAAGTTAGATTTGTCTACATAGTAGAAAACAGATAACATTGAAAAGTTACGATTTTTTTCTTCTTTTCAAAATCTGATGGAGAGTAATATGAGAGAATGAAATAAATAAAAGGTTCTCTGTGTACGAGCAAAGGTTCTTTGTGTATGAACGAAGTGTCAATGATGTGCATAATGCCTCTGCACTTGTGTCTATATGTAGTAGAACTGTTTGGAGAGAGTCCAATGTCCATCCTAGAGTGATTCTTGCCACTTATTGGGATGGTAATATAAGAAACCATACTAATCGAGAGTGAATGGAGTCTCAAGTGCATAGCCACCTCGTAAGGTTATAAGATCTGCCCACTTCAACCACTCGTCCACTTGTGTAAGGTGGATTTCCAACCATCTTATGGTGTTGTTTTCTAGTTACCTGGCATTAGGTGATGAGAATCACACATGGATATGAGTGTAATTGGTCCGGTTCATTTTACTTTTGGATAAATTTTAGAACCAAATTGACATATATCAATTTTGAAAATTTAAGAATTGATATAGACCTATTCATTATCAAAAATGAAACTTTCAATTATTCTGATCAATTCAGTCTAGTCTGATTTACCGTTTACACGTGTTGCACTACATAACTTTAGTATTGTAATATTTCAACACTAAATTTAATTTTTTAAATTTAGTATTTATTATTAACAATTATTTATTCATTTGTGTCTAATTATATTAGCGTAGTATAAGTAGTGTCTAACTTATTAGTGAGATTACCTTATTAATTATTAGTGAGATTAACTTATTAGTTATTAGATTAATAGATATGAATAATTAGATTAAAAGTTCCTGTTATATTAATTAGTAATTTAGCATATAATATAAAAAATTAATATATATCCATCCAATTTAATTCAAAATTTTAAATTGATTTTTAAAATATAAAAATCGATAATGAACCAGTAATAGACCAGACCGTTACGAACTGAATTGGATTGGTTTAACCGATTTTTTATTTCTTTTTTTTTACACCCCTACCCATGGATAAGATACCACCTCCCAAATGGGTGGTCAACCCATCCAAACTCCTCATTTTGGAATGGTCACAAGAGATGATAGGAATATTTAAAGATATTACACTTTTTACGAAACAATTTTCAAATATATCTTTACCATGACCAAAAAAGAATAATTCTACGCAAACGAAAAAAAAAAAAATCAATAAAAGACCAAAATAATTTGGTTAAAGACCAATAATTTAAGACATTTTGACCTCATTAACTCGAGGGCAAAAGAACCAATCACTGAACAGAAAAATGATCCTACGGTGCTTGTATCGTGTTCTGGCGGCCACCAGAGGAAACTCCTCTCCTTCCGCAAGAGGGTATTGGTGGAAACTTGGCTAAAATCAACCGCGTAGAGTTGTAAACAGCAAAGTTTCAACTTTCAACCCAAAGTGCTCGACTACCTTATTTTGTTTTTTCTTTTCTGTTCGTAGGAAATTAAAACATCAATATGACCGTTTAAATTTTCTTTTGGGAAGGATTTGTTTGCATATGGAAAATCTAAGCCGATTCTGTACTTGACCACAAAAAGTCACAGAGAGAGAGAGAGAGAGAGAGTAATTCTTGCAAGTAAGAGACAGAGGTCCTGAAAGAGTGGCAGAGGTTTCAATATTGCAGAGAGGCGAAAATGGAATCCCCGAATTTTTCTAGATGGAAATGTTTTGGCATTTCTTAATTTTCAGACGCCGACAGCCTCCTCTGGAACGTCCTGACAAACCTTTCTCTCTCCTTCTCTTGTCTTATATGCCTCCTCGTTCTTCTATAAATAAGCACCATTCACTTTTCTTGAACTCCCTCCCCCCCCCCCCCCCATCCCAAACACGTTATAATTTGCCTTCTTCTCTGAAATAATAACTTTTTTTTTTCCTTTGAGGGACTATGGAGGAGTTTGGTTCTCTGTGGAGTTACCAAGAGGTTGGTCTTGACTCATTCCTCTTTTCCATGTTGATCTCTGTCTGAATTTCTGTTGGTTTTCTTCTTCCGGTTTTGCCATTTAAAAGCTTTCTTCTTCTTCTTCTTTTTTCAAACTCAAATTTTCTGTTCTATGATCGTTTTTTATTGTGAGACTATTAGTCTATATAAATTTCTTTCCGGTTATCTCCAAATTCATGTTTCAGTTCCTTGGCTTAATTTTACTGATCAGAAATCTGTCATGGTTGGCTGTTTCCTTGCCTTTTTTTGTACTTCTTGACAGAGAAGAACGGTTTTTTAGTTTTAGCCAATGAAAGGATATTGATATTGCCATGCAGAGTATTATCATTTTGTTTGAATGCTACCATGCGTGGTTATAGTTATTCTTCTTCTCCGGAAAAGATTGTTGGCTTGAATGGGTTGCTTTTCACTTTGGTAATTCTCCAGAATATAATGCTCATAAAAAAAAAAAAAAATCTCCAGAATATAAGCCTTTCCCCCTTTCGGAATTCTCAGTCAAATTTTGAAGTGTTGTACATGCAAGTCATTCTTCAGGAAATTGTCAAAATTTCTACTTTTTTGTCATTTAATCACAGCCTTGTTCTTCCATTAAAGTGAACATTTTTGGTCCGTGTCAGACGAAGAACATTAGAAAATCTCTGGATTAAGTTAAATGGTCAAATGCAGATTTCAGATGCAGGTTTAGTCATGGTGACATTCTTTTTTCCTTCCATTTTCTTGTCTTTCTTTTCTGCAATTTCAAAAAGAAAGACTTGAAACTTTTTGGGGTTTTACTGTTCCTCTTTTGTTTTTCATCAATTTGATTTATTTGGAGCCTCTATTAATGCCAATAAGATTCTTTGATTTTTTCAAAAAGGAGGTCGGGGTCCATGACCCCTTTGAAATGATTGGCTGATGTTGATTTTACGTCCCCTGAAATCATTAAAATTCTTTCAATTTCTTAAAACTTTGGTATATGCTTATATTTTTGCCTTTCGGGACTTCTTTACGATTTCAACGTCTCGGTTAAAACATTCAGTACGTACTCCATAATTGGTGATTTCTGTTTGTGCTTTTATGTGTTTCTGTCCCTGTACCTATTTTCTCTCTCTATCTGTATATTTATGTTCCTACGTTTTGCAATTGTTCCTTGAAATTCTCATATTTTTGCTCTGCTATTTTCTGAGCTCTCAATCTGAAACTAACAGCTCTGTTTTGAACACTTGTCAGAGCATGGATGAGCTGAGGCTGAAGCTTTTCTACGCCAATCTTGAACTGGAATCATTGAAAATGGAAGCAAATGAGGAAATCAGAAAGAACAAGGAGTACGTGAAGAATTTGCTCAATCTTCTAAAGATTGCAAACCAAGAGCGAGATGAAGCTAGAGATCAGCTGCAGAAGCTTCTGAACAAGCTCATGCCCTCTAGCACTTCTGAATTACCCAGCGTTCTCACCCATGCCCAACCTGAAAGTCCCCTCGTAATAAGACCTGCAAAAGCAAACTCGAGCATTACAGAATCTAACAGTCTGTCTGAAACATATAACCACCATTCTCATGGATCTTCCCCTGTAGATTCGTTCTTTGATGCTGTTTCATCTCCGGATTTCTCCAACATTAATGTGGTTGATTCAGGAAACATGGGTTTTGTGAATCAGCACCTTGTTCATAAGTATAGCAGTGGCTATGTTTCCCCAGGCTTAGCCTCTTCAGGAAAGGTGAAGATCGATCCGGATTCTGAAGTGATTGACAATCTTGTTAAAGGAAAAGCTCTCCCTGAAAAGGGAAAACTCCTGCAGGCTGTGATGGAAGCCGGCCCTTTACTTCAGACACTGATTGTTGCAGGGCCACTTCCTCGTTGGAGAAATCCTCCTCCTTTGCAGCCATTCAAAATCCCTCCAGTTTCCATTGAAGGTTGTGAAACTGCAAATCTCAGTTTTAAATCTGCAGCAAATGGAAGCTTTGGGATTCAGAAAACACAGAGCTCATCCCCATATCCTGTAATGTCTCGTGGGAATTCCCAAGCTTGTTCTGCATCTGTGATAAATTTTTGTGCCGATCCTTCTTCTTCCTGTTTGAGCAATCCACGGCTATTGACTTCTTGTGCTAGTTTTAACAATCATATCCCAGAATCCAAGCGGCAAAGGTTTCAATGAAATCACTAGACTTTGCTTCTCGTGTAGAAAAACCAATTTTCAGTGGTTGATGGTGTAAATGGGATACCTTTTTTATTTCTTTTTTTTTGGGTTTGAGTTTTGAATGAGATAGCTCTTTAACTTGGGTTTATCCTTTTTTCTACTTGTACCTCAAAATCGCACATTTCCATTTGATTCTGCAACGAGAAATGAAGAAGTTTGAGCAAAAACCAGAAACACATTCAAGTGTGCTGTAAGATAATGCAGCAGCAAGATGCTAGTGCTGAATCGCAGAGTACTAAGGATTTTGACGTTGGAATAACACATGGAAACTAGATGCAACAAACCAAAAGGGAGAAGGGTTTTACTTCTTCTGTGTATAAAAGACGAATTCATTCGGTGCTAAAAGAATATTTAATTCCAGTTGTTTGCAAATGGTTGCTTGCATGTTCTTGTTCAGACAGAGTCAGAGACTTCAGTTTGAGATCAGTGACGAGAGCAAATTTTATAAAATAAGCACATCAGATGTGACAATTCATTTCGTTAGATCCATCAAACAAAAGTAAATTCTATATGTCATGTGACCTTCAATTTGTAAATTGAAAAACAATTTATCTAATTAATTTATTAATATTTAGTTTTTTAGTCTTTTTTTTTTCCATTTATTTTTAGTTTTATAACCGATATTACTGAATTTCTCATGAATCAATACGTCATATTTACATCGCTTGATTGTAAAATGAAAACATTTGGTAGAAAAATTGTAAGCAGATCATTTCTCTATATAATATTGTAATAATAGAGTTTTACTTTGGTAAGGTACGCAATCCTCTCACAAATACATTTATTACATAACTCTTAAATATAGTAATTTTTTAAAATTCAAACACATCAAAGTCAAACAAAATTTAAATGAATTCAAAAGAAAACTAATATTTGTTACATAGTCTTGCAAAAGTTGTGAAATAAATATAGTATCTATATATTTTTGCTTTTGATTTAAATATGGTATGTTATTTTAATGAGAACTTTCTTTTTTCTTTTTTGCATCATGGTTTTTGCTTCACGGTTATCAGATATAAATTTTGTTTATATTGATTCTTTAAGCATATCAATATTGAGTAATGCTATATATAATTTTAGAGTGTCTCGCGCAATCTTTTTGAAGAAAAGTAGGATTCGTAATAAAAAAATCTATTTTTTCACGTAGATTTTAGGTGTGCCCCAGCTCCACTTTTTTCAAAGTGATTGGGTGAGACTTACATACTTAATTATACAAATCATTTTATGTTTAGTTTCTAGTCAAATTTTAAAAGTTTAAGGCATGAATTCAATCTCTTGAATTCAGTCATTTTTTATTATGGCAATTATCTATAATTAATTTGTTAATTTTTAGACTATGTTTGGATGTTAAGCTGAATTGAGTTCTTTATGAATAGTAATGAATTGAGATAGTGGAGTAAGTTTTGTGGGGCTTAAGATGAGTTTAGATATATTTATAGAAAGATCAATTCTACATACAACCGTGTAGTACGTAAACACAGTGTAATCGTTTTAAAAAAGAGTAAGGTTCACTATTAAAAAATTATTACTTTTCATGTGGGTCCCATGTGTTATTAACTTTTTTCAAAGCGATTACGCGGTGGTTACATAATTCACGGTTACAAATATATTTTCTCTTATGGGAATTTGAAAAAAGTTGTAGGTCCTAAATGTAAATAAGCGTTGAGTTGAAAAAGATTGTGGATCCCTTATATAAAGAGATTTTGAGTTGAAATGAGTTTAAATGTTTGAGAGTTAAGTGTTTGGATATTGGACTTAGTTTAAAATTAAACTAAACTAAGTTGATCTCATTGTAGTCCAACAACCAAACGGGGCCTAAGAAACTGTTGGTGGGGTTGCTTCAACTGTTGGTGGACTATACAAATCATGGCATCCAATGATCCCTCTCAGTAGTTTTGAGATTCGTTGAGGCTCTCTGGACGGTGTTTTCTAGTAATATAAAGGCTCCCCAATGCATTGCAGCAAAAATTCTTTGAAGTCTTTTGAAAACTTTAATCTGACATCTCTTTGTACAGGTCTACAAAATTTGGGCATAGCATGCTGCACTCATTCAAGTCCAAACTCAAATCCAAGACTTGATTCTTCACATGGAAAGTTTCCTTGATGTCTAATTTTGCAGTTTGCACCATCTTTTATCCCATCAGTTACTACTGCATACTCGAAACGGCTCTGCTGCATACTTCCAGTTCCTGATCTAACGTTTTCAAGAAACCAGGTTGAAAGATGGCCAAGGAACCCTGCCGAGGCCACGTGATTTTTCTGTAGAGTTTGGGCTAGAATCCTGGCATATCACTCAGTTAAAGATAGAATGGAGAACAGCCCCAAAGAAAAGAAAAATAGATTGTGCAGTTTGCTTGGGAGGATTTGAAGAAGGGCAATGGCTAAAGCATCTCCCTAAACTTCTTCATGCCTTCCCTAATTCTTGCTGCCCACTTGGTTTCAGTCTCACTCAATGCAATGTTCACTCTGGACTCTGGAGAAGTTTGCAAGTGCGGCAGAAGTTAATCTGAGCGGCTGACCTTACTCTTAAAGGGGATTTATATATAGGAATGATTATCAAGCAGATTGGAAATCTCACAACAAACCAGACGGCATTCTCCTAGAAAACAAGTCAGCTTGCCAACACTTGAAAGGGGCCTGGACCAAGAAAACCATTTTTTTTTTTATCGTTATCTGTCATCAAGTAGCAGAGTCAGCCGCATGCATGTCTTTATTGCCAAAGCATGAGTTTTGAGGCTGTACATGTCGGGGTGTCGGAGTAAACAAGAAGAGAATCCCTACATAGATGGCCCTATAAACATTTTGGCGGCTCATACAATAGGGTTTCCTCAATATTATCACCTACCGTTTGCACGTCCATATCTAGTCTGCTTCGATCTAATCAACAACCCCTTTTCCTCCCAAACGCAAAATTATCTCCAAACATTAAACGTAGGCAAAGTCCTTCACTTTAACCTCGGCCCTTTTATGTTCCTATCTACAAAAACTCACCCATGAAGGCATGAATAAATGGGAAATTTCCTTCATTGCAAGTGTTTGCACCATTGTTCTCCTGTGCAGTTACTACAGTATACTCAAAAGTGTCTGCCTTGCATTTCGTGGTGCGACCTCTAGAAATCGAGATAGAAGGCGGCTTATGAACGAGGCCGACCCTGAATCCAATGATCTTTCCCTACAGTTTCACAGCCATGGATTGGAATCTTCCATCCTGAACTCTATTCCCATCACCCAATTTGAGAAGAAGAATGAAGGATCAGAAGACACGGAAAGAAACACAGTGTGCAGTTTGCTTGGGTGAGTTTGAAGAAGGGGAGTGGCTAAAACATCTACCCAACTGCACTCATGCCTTCCATGTTCCTTGCATAGACACTTGGTTTCAGTCTCACTCTAATTGTCCTCTCTGCAGATCGCATGTCTATGATGTCGATATCCATCATGAATCTTCTGTTTCTCTGCACACAATGCTGGAAACTCTAAGGAGGGAAGACTTTTTCCATGAAAGGGCAGCACGTTACCAGATTCTACATTCTACAATCATAGCAGACTCAGGACCGAGACATGAATTCTCTAACGGCGCCAGTTGATGGAGTTGTTCATTGTATGAGATTCAACTTTGTGGGGTTTGGCTAACAGCAAATCTCCAGGACAGCCTTGAAAACTACAAGTTTCAGGGGTTGTATTGCTTGGTATTACTAGACCTTTCAATAAAATTGAACAAACAAGATAATGTACATCATTGTCTTACGAGAATCAGCTTATGAAAACATGCTGGTTTCTCGCACTGAATGCCTTCCATGACGTTCCTCGCACTGAAATTTGGTTTCAGTCTCAATCAAGCTGTACTCCCTGCAGACCACGTGCTCATGATCTCGCTATACACCATTAACCTTCTCTATTTATTTTCACACGATGCTGGATATTCCGAGGAGGGAGGACTTTTTCCAAGAAAGGGCAACGCATTACCAGGTCCTACGTTCCACAATCCTAACACTAACCCCAGTTGATTTGATTCATGAAGTCGAGCTTTTTAAAGATAATTGGCGATTTTGATGAGGTAGTTATAATTTGTTGATTTTGTTGAAATTACCAATGGTAATATCAACCGAAACTTTACACGAGTCTTCTTCCAAACCATAGAAACAAACAGGTTCCAAGACTTTCGATAACTCAGCTATGAATGCTGAATATCATAAGATGAGGAAAATCAACAGGAATTAGATGATTCATATCTCAGTCCTGAAAACTGTGAATTACCATCCAAATATAACAGGAAACCTGCGTATAATGCAGGCTTTCAGCAAATCAGGTGCACCCGTTGCTTAACCATGGGTGAACGTAGCCATGCAAATGAAAAATAAGCTGGCATGTTTTATCTTGCAATGCAGGTGAGCCTAAAACCCATGATTCAAATTAAGAAGATATGCTAGACTAAAAAAATGCAAGGTGACGCAAAACCTTATAATTTGGTTGCAACATTGACACCAATTATTCACAATAAACACGCTTAACCCCATCCATGAAGAAACTTTCCTTCAGCTTTGGCGCTTTCCCAGCTTTTAATATTTCAGGTGCTTGTTTCCAAAGTAGATTGCATCAGCAAGAACAAAAAATAAATCTTCCTCTTCTAAGACGGACTACTCGGTACTCGAACCAAATAATTGATAGTTAGGCACAAATAAATTTTGAATTTACTGATGACTGGTTTTTCTCCGAATATCATCTGAAAGAGTTAGTTTCACAAAAGGTCGCATGTATGAAAAAGATTTTCACATCACCAAGTTAACCATAACTTCAAGCCTACCTTGTTAATTTATCAGTTAATAATAAAAGACAAACATAAACAATAAATGACACAAGATTACAACTCTTAAAACTAGTTCTCAAAATCTCGCTGTTTATAGTGCCAACAGAACTTACTCTTTAAATTGAAAAGACAAAAGAAAAAGCTACAAAAGAGGATGCCAGACACTACCTCAGATAATACCAATTTTGTTTGCCACATCCAAGGCATCGTAGTCTGGTGTCAATCTAACATAGGCCTTCTTGGTACCATCAGGCCTGTATTATAGGAAGTATATAAAGATAAGAATCCGACTATATTCCAGAAAGATGGGAAAAAAAATTAAGTAAAAAGACACACGGGAAGCTGTTTAAACATGTATAACAAACAATAGTGAAATTACATAACTTTGTAAACCAGTACCCTTGCAAAAAATGGGTAGACGGCGTCAAGTAAAACCCCATGTGATGCATACTAAAATTCACTTAAAATCAACTCTGAAGAAACACACTTCCAAGTTCCAACTGTCAAATTTGACATTTTCAAACTCAATTATACCAAACGGAACCACAATTGAGCAATATTATTTGTCCTCACAATCTGGAATAGAGTCCACTTCAGTTAACTGTCTCAACTTATAACTAAGGCCAATAACGTAAAAAAGTAAACAAGTATAATAGAATTAAAACCATGAAAACTGAAAAGCAAATGAAGTAGCATATATTTCACCAAAGAGTTCTTACAGGACAGGAGTAGAACCAGCTACATGACACAAGGGTTCGGAATGATATATTCCATGTGTTGCACTCCTCTATGTACATGCAACATTTCAAGCTTCCAGATCTATCTATCTAGAGATCAAATTTGCATCCATAAAAAAGAAAAAAAACCATACGGCAGCCATGCCTTTTAAAAACTGCATAAGAAACCTTTTTGTTTCAGATAGGTGGAAACATGCTATAGATGGAACTGGCATCATTATCAGAAATTTCTCTAAATTTTAGTACCAATACAGAATAAGAGAAATTATTAAGGCATATGCTACTAAAAAATGTGTGCAACAATTAGTTTTGGAAAGAATATAGCAATGAGAACTACTACAGAGTAATTGGAGCACTTCACAATGAGCAAACTAAATACAAGATTTTTTGTTTATAAGTAAAAACCTATGGTTGTAGAATTGATTCATTTTACACACCATCCTGTTCTTTTCCATCTAACAATTGTGATAAGAAAAGGAGAAATACTGACAGTAATCTGGTAATACGAAGTGCTCACCTGATCAAAGTATTCACTTTCTTAGCCTGAATATCATACATCTTCTTGACAGCACCCTTGATCTTCTTCTTGTCAGCACGGATGTCAACAATGAAAACCAAAGTGTTGTTATCTTCAATCTTCTTCATTGCGGACTCAGTAGTGAGGGGATATTTGAGAATCTGATAATGATCAAGCTTGTTCCTTGGTGGAGCACTAATTCGAGGATACTTAGGATTCCTCTCCTTCTTCAATGTCTTTGGACGGTGAAAGGTAACTGATGTTCGTATCTTCTTAGCCTTCTTCTTAAAGGTTGGACCTGTTTTCACAGCTTTAGCAGTCTTCAGAGCCTGTGCCTTTGGATCACCCTTTTTGGAACTGTCAACTGCATAAGACATGCACACTCCATTAAGTTGCAGAGTATGGAGCCAGAATAATTGAATTTCTAATTCATGCTAAAAGAGGGTCTATGATAAATCAATGCATGAATGTCGTCCCAGACAACAATCACAGTTTTGTCAAACCAATATTCTTTACTTTAACCATATCCTGGATGAACAAGACAACAATACACGTAGAAATCAACACACACACACACAGAGACTTATCTTTAGTGACTACAGCTGAATATGTATCATCAACTCTAATTAGGCAGATACAGATACACTTACTCAATGTGTTTTACATTGATTATCCAGCTACCACACCTTTCTTATGTGGTAGTTTGTTAACAGGCAGAAGGCAACACTAAATCCCTTTATGAAATATAGGTGTGAAATATGAAATATAGGTGTTAAACTCCAAAAGAGAAAACCAAATCCCTCTATGTCAGGGAACCTCTCAAAGGCAGGACCCTTCGGACGCACCCCTGCAGAATAAACCCCGGTCCCGTGCACCACACCCTCGGAAGTTTTCCTAAACGGAACTAGTTAAATCACTGGCTTCTCACCAGGAGGTGTGGCCCCAAAGGATTGTTTGCACTCATGAGATGTTGAACCTTGGACCTTGAAAGGAGTGATATCCAAGACCAAGGCCTTCACCACTTGGGCCAACCCCTTGGGGTTAAGAAAACTAAATCCCTAAATTAAAGTAATATAAACAACTGGTTGAAGCCAGAGATCTAAGAGATTAACTCCACCCACCACAGAATATTCTTGCACCTAAAAATACAAGCATTTCATTCCCCTCCAAAAACCACCACCATTTTCTTCCCCGCTGAATGGTTATGCAATTACCACATATCTCATACTTCTAACATCAAGCTGTGCAAAGATACCACCGATAGCAACACTCCCAACACTTTTATGGGGTGAAATCTCGTGAATACCTAGTCTAAATATCAGCACGTGGACATATTTGAACTAAGTGCCATACAAGTTTTTGCTCAGTTAAGTTCAATTCCTTGTCCAATTTCTGGCTATAAGGCATACTTTTAATAACTCCTCCATTCACGTATCCTTTCTCTAAATGGGATAAAGATATATATAGTCACCAAGATGAAACAAGAAATTAATAAATTTAAAACATTAACAAAAGCATAAATAACAATAAAAAAAAGAATGCCAAAGAAATCTTATTTAAATGACAGTATGCCAAGAAACAACAATACAATAAATCGTAGAACTCGCTCATATATAAACCAACAATATCACGGAAAACAAAACGGACTTCGTTCTATATTAAACATAAGATTGCAAAACAAAATCAGTGTAGCTCATTACACGTAATATTTACAGCATCTTCATCGTGGTCCACTAATTTTTCACAGCAATCAAACAAGTAGTTACGGAAAGATAGCAAGAAGCAAAAGAAATTGAAAGGAAATGAAAACAATGAGACCAAAGTAGATGAGGTGACCGAATCTAGTACCTTTAGCAGGAGCCATTGGTTGACGAATCGGAAGAAAACCCTCTCTAGGACCCTTTTGAGAACCTGAGTCGCTACAAAATACAGCATACAAAGGTTAGCCCTCTAAATAAAAAATCTCCAATAACATGACACAAACCTGAGCCTTCAACAAGCGTAAATTAAATTTTTTTACACGCTCACGGACAGGGAGAGAGAGAGAGAGAGAGAGACCTGTACGAGGGAAGCAGCGGACGGGCAGTCTCTAGGGTTTGGGAGACGGCCGGGGTTATAAAGATGAAAGTTGACTAATGATATAGCTAATTTTATTACAACTTACCATGGGTTAAATCAACGACACTTAGAGAAAATAATATTATTTAATAATACATTTCATTTAAAATATAGTATAAAAGAGTTGCAAAAATTGTTCTTTATATCATTTTTCTTTTTCCATTTTTACGTCAACTGTGTTGTTTGAAGAAGTTATCGACCTAAAAAAAGGGTAATGATACCCTTGCGTCTAAACTACTACCCCTTTACTATTTGTCCCACGTGTACACTTTTTTATTTGAATCGCTTTCTTCAAGCTGAACCAATTCTACCTTTTACGTCCTCTGAATTTAACTGATGTGATGTCTACTTTTTATAACAAATTTTAGAAATAAAAAATTATCACAAGTTTTAGAAATAAAACATTGGCGCCAAAAACAAAAGCTTCTTCTTCGCAACTCTCTCTCTCTCCTCTGCTCTCTCTCTCAAACCAGATTAATTACTTTCGTTGCTTGCCCCCACTTATTCGTGTTGCTTGCCCCACCGTTGAACAGCGCTAGCCACAGCTCACAAGTCCAGACCACCGTCCAGCCCACGAGCCCAGCCCAGGAGCCCATACGAGAGCCCAGCCCAGGAGCCCATAAATCCAGCCCACCTCGAGTCCAAATGTCGAGCCCACTCCGAACCCAGAAGCCGAGCCCACCTCCGCTGTGGTGAGGATACTCCTGCCGGTCGACTTCTGTCTGTCGTGTCTCCCTGGTGCACTTCCTGCGGTATGAAAAATTTAAAAATGCTGAGACATGAATTAAATTTGTATATATATGTTATTGCAAGCATACACGTGAAAACCAATGATAAGTGAGATTAGAGATTGAACAAAATCAATGATAAAAACGCCAAATCTTTATTAGACAAATCTGTTATCTTTCTAATGTTGTCAATTTAATTCTTAGAATGAATTAAACTTGTAACATAAGAGATTGTTTGTTTTTACCCATAAATTCAAAAAAAATGTAAATAATAAATTTATAATTAAAAATTTGGCTGCTATGAAATTTAATGATGATATATAAGAAAATATATTGGATATCTTAATGACTGTGTAGATGGAACCAAATGTCGATGATAAGGATATTGTTGAAGAGCCAAAAAAGGGAATGTCATTTTCTTCAGTTGAAGAAGTAAAGGCATACTATACAAAGTATACAAAACAAGTTGGTTTCGGAGTGACAAAACGAAGTTCAAAAGTCGGAGAGGATGGAAAAATAAGATATTTCACCTTGGCTTGTGTCCGCCAAGGTACATCTGTGAGTACATCGTCGAATATTCTTAAACCAAGACCGATGGAACACAACGGATGCAAGGCTAAGATCAATGTGATATTGGGTTCTGAAGGTGAATTTTGCTTGACCCGTGTTGTTCTTGAGCACACTCATGCGCTCAGTCCTGGAAAAGCAAGATATATTAGATGTCATAAGAGGTTGGATGAGCCGATGAAGAGAAGACTGGAATACAATGATATGGCTGGCATTCAATTGAGCAAAAATTATAATTCTTGTGTGGTTGAGGTAGGAGGGTATGAGAATTTGATGTTTGGAGAAAGAGATGCATGTAATTACATACGTGAGGTTAGATTACTTCGGCTTGGGTTAGGAGGGGCTGAAGCACTACAAAACTACTTCACTCGTATGCAGGCACAAAATGATGGTTTCTATTATATTATAGACGTTGATGATGAAACTAGATTGCGAAATGTGTTTTGGGCGGATGCCCGAAGTAGAGCTGCGTACAAATCGTTCGGTGATGTTATAACTTTCGACACGACATACTTGACCAATGCATACAAAATGCCATTTGCTCCTTTTGTGGGCGTTAATCATCATGGTCAATCAATTCTTTTTGGATGTGGCCTGATTTCTGGAGAGGACACAAATACATTTGTCTGGTTATTTGAGTCGTGGCTTAATTGCATGAATGGTTGCGCACCAGAAGCCATCATAACAGATCAAGATAAAGCTATGCAAAATGCAATTGTTAAGGTGTTTCCAAAATCTCGACACCGATTTTGCTTGTGGCATATAATGAAAAAAGTTCCAGAAAAATTTGGATCACACAGTCAATACGATGGCATCAAAAGTCAGCTACACAGGTATTTGTTTTCCACGATTATTTCTTGAATATTGTGTTATCTCCTTCAATTATTATGAGAAATAATTTTTTTTTTCTTTGGATTGTACACACAGGTGTGTTTATGACATCTTGACTCGGGATGAATTCGAGTGTTGTTGGATGCAACTTCTTGATAGTTTTGATTTACATGATAATTCATGGCTTGAATGGCTATATTCTGAGCGTCATCTATGGGTGCCAGCATACGTGAGGAATGAATTTTGGGCAGAAATGTCAACTACTCAAAGAAGTGAGGGTATGAATGCGTTCTTTGATGATTACGTAAATTCAAAGACAACACTAAAGCAGTTTGTAGATCAATATGATAATGCACTTAGGCGCAAGATTGAGAATGAGCATGCAGCTGACTTCAGTTCATTCCACACACAAATTCCATGCATAACTTTTTATGGCATTGAGCAACAGTTCCAAGCAGCTTATACAAATGCAAAATTTAAAGAAGTTCAAGAAGAATTAAGAGGGTTGATTTATTGTTGCGCATCAATGATTCAGAGTGAATGAGGAATTTTTACATATCATGTGGCCGATCAGGTCCAAGTTATGGATGGGTTTAGAAAAAGTACAAAATATGTTGTTGAGTTTAACGAGGAAAAGTGCGAAACGAGCTGCACATGTCAGTTGTTTGCTTTTAAGGGAATTTTGTGTAGACATGCCATTCGTGTGTTAACACTCCATGACAAGAAACAGTTGCCTGCGAAATACTTCCTTGATAGGTGGAGGAAGGACTTGAAACGAGATTACACGCTTGTCCGAAGTAGCCGTGATGATTTGAGTTATAATCCAAATGCACACCGAATTAATAAATTGAATGAGGCTTTTTACGAGATTTCTTCAATTGCTGGCACCTCAAATGAAGGTTGTGCGAAATTAATGACTCAGTTAAGTAAGTTGAAGCAGGAGTGGGTTGACGTTCAGCTAGTGTGTGATAATCGTTCAACTGAGTCGTTAGGGGTGACAAAAGGGTCTGAAAAATTAAAAAGTCTTGTAGCTGTGCGGAGTAAAGGTAGGCCAGTTTGTAAGAGGAAACAGTCTACGGCTGAGAAGGCAGTGAATAGGTTGAAAGCAAGGAAGACTCAACGGGCTCAGGTAAGTCAGGTAGTTTATGTATTTTGTATTTTTAAAAGTAGTTTTGTAACATATTGACATTAACTATATGTCTTGAAACTATGAACAGAAGAGTAGGTCGCGCCTAGATAGAACAGTTGTGACAGATTTTGGCACACCTAGCTTGATCGAGCGTGACTTTCCTATAGCCTCTACTCCTCTATCAATTGTGGTATTGTTGGCAAGTGTTGTTTATATAATATGATTATTTGACGATATTAATTGTGGATTTGTTCTCTATTCTTGGTAGGTACCACCGTCTTTTCAACTTTTGAACGAGAATATCTCTTGTTGTACTCCTACATATCAAGATGTAGATGTCGATATCCGTACGTATTATATCGTAACACTTATTTATCATGAATTTAAATGTTACTCAAAATAATACAATCACTAGTTTAACCATATAATTAATGCAGGTTTGGGATTGTAGATAAATTATTTAGCCACATTGGCCAGACCTTAATGTGGCAGACTATGTTTAAAATACAAGGTATATATATTAAGACGTTTAATATTTTTTGGCAAGGATATTGTTGAAGAGCCACCTCTTGGTGTTGCTTGTACTCCTTTTCTAGTCATGACTTGTTAAGTTTATTTATGTTTGTCATGTGATATTTTCAGGTAGCTTTGATATGTGTTGACCTTGATGAGTACAACAACTGTTATATTTTGTATTAGCCTTGATGATTACAATAGCTGTTATATTTTGTGTTGGCTTTGATATGCCTCAAATTTCTGATGTTTTGTAACCCAGCTACCTCATGTCGTGGCAATTGTAAAGGCTCAATTACGTAAAATTAAAGCAGTTGTCTCTTTTGGTCTTGTAATTTTTTCTGCTAGGATGATATTGCAGTACCAATACCTCAAATTTTTGATGTTTTGTAACCCAGCTTCCTCATGTCTTGGCAATTGTAAAGGCTCAATTACAAAATATTAAAGCAGTTGTCTCTTTTGGTCTTGTAATTTTTTCTGCTAGGATGATATTGCAGTACCAATACTGTAAAAGAACAATTGCTGGATTAAAAATATCGAATCATGACATTCATTAAAATTGGATACATCATTACACAACATCTAATTACAACATTCATTACAACTATCCATTACAAACTGTTCATTACAAAACAGTTTATTACAACACACTACTATAAGTGCAACCATATATCTACGCCTCAGAATCTTAGCTGATCGTACTTAAATCTCAATTTGTCTTTGATGCCAGTAGCTTCTATTTCCATTGCAGACTTGAACTTTGATGGTGCTTGCTCGATTGGGTATTTTCAACTACAATTTGTTACTTCCACAGTAATACTGGAGAGCATTAATACTAGAGAAACTCAACCCATTCAAAGGTATTACCAACAACACAAATACTGCAACAACACTTCCTAACTCCTGCGATAGCACCTCACAGCACAAGATATTTCGCCCCAACAACACAAACACTGAAACAACACCAAACACAACCCATTCAAAGCCTAAAATTAAGATATTAACCACAATCGGATTTCACTCGCACAAACACATGGGGATCATAAACAACGCTAAAAGAAACTTGATAATTTCAGCAAGTATATAAAAGCTACCCTCATACTCAACTCAAAAGAATCTTCATAATCACTGAACAATGGAAGAAATTGAAGACCAATTTCAATAAGGCACCAAACTGATCGACCTGGAGCAAGGAAAGCTAAAAATTTTGAAAATTAGAATATGCTTGAACAAGCCCAAATACAGAAACAAAAAATGGGTATTTCCAAATAGTGAAAAATCAGAGGAAAAGTGTGGGGCTTACCTGGTGGCTCGGGAAAGGAGTCTCAGTTGGCTGTGCGTGGTGGCTACAGTGGTAGCACCTCTGTTATTTTGCCCAAATCACCGAAACGCTACACACACACACACACAGAGTTAGTGTAGGAGAGAGGCGACAGAGGAGAGAAAAGTATAGTCACCTGAGAGGCGTCGTTGAACTATGGCAGCGATACGTAGGGGAGCGGACGCTCGGTCTGGGCTCGACGCAAAGGGGGCTTCTGGGAGGGAGAGAGAGAGAGAGAAAAAAAAAAGAGAGAGGAGAGAGAGAGAGATAGAGCCAGTTGATGACAGTGGCGATGTGGCAAGCAACAAGAAACAGAGATATTTCATCTTGTTTCAGAGAGAAGAGAGAGAGCAGCAAAGAAGAAGAAGACGAGGAGGAAAGAGAGCGCTTTATTTCGAGCGTTCAGTCCAAATTTGAGAACAAGCTTCGAGAATCAGCTTCTGATGTTTGTTAAAAGTAACCATCACATCATGCAGAAATTTCAGAATTAATAAATTAAGGGAAGTTGAATTCGGAGTCGGTGAAAATAATAAAAAAAATTATCTACTAGTGCAAGTAGTAAAGGGGTAGTAGTTTAGACGCAAGGGTATCATTACCCCTAAATAGGGCTAGGGGTCGGGCACCGCCACCCAGCCCAACCCTTTCGGCATTCGCCTGGTTGGGGCGGGGACCCATGTCTGTAGATGAGGGTGTGCAAGCGGACACCTACATGTAGTTGGGAGCTAGGGGCGAGATTCAAGTTGGGCTCAAGGTCACCCAGGGTATATCCCGTCCACCCAGCTCAGGCCTCATATATATGATATAGGTATATATATACACCTATATATTTAAAAAAATATTTTTTTAATAAAATGATGTTGTTTTATTTTGATTTTACTTTTTAAAAAAATAAAAATGATGTCGGTTAGGTTTAATTAAAAACTATAGAAACTCTTTGGAATGGAAGCACCGTTCTCGTGCGTTTAACGGCATCAAATATTTTGATGACACATCAACAATCCACATAGAAGACCATGCGCCGCATCACAGGGTAGTAAAATAAAAATAAGAAATAATTAATAAATTTGCGTCTTTTTTCTTCTGAAACACAAAGCACTGCCTCCAAAACTTTTGCACCCACCCACACTACTACATATGGTACGAACTTCATACCGGCGCACGAGCTCCAGACCAGCGCACCTTCAGGCCAGCCAACTCTCTCCCTCTCTCGTGGCTCTTGCTTTTTTTTTTTTTTTTTTTTCCAACATATTGCACTGCCACAGACTATGGGGATAATAGTTGAGCTTACTTTAGTTTAGTTGCAGTCTTCCAGATATATGAATGGTGTAAAAATAAAATAAAATCTGGAACTATGAGAACACCCAAGTGCAGCATCACAGATAAAATTAGAAGAAGCAAGTTCAGAGAAAAAACTCAAGCACAAAATCCAATTGCAGCATCAAAACAACTATTAGAAAATTTATATGTAGTGTAAAAAAAATTGAAATCTGGAACTATGAGAACAGTCAAGTGCAACATCATGGTTCTGCACGCCCAGAGAGAGAGAGAGAGAGAGAGAGAGGGCTAGGGTTCGTGAATGTTTGAAGGAGAGAGAAGGTGAAAGAGAGAGAGAGAGAGGGGCGTGGTGGGTTTCGGGAATCGGTTTCTGTTTCGACAGACTCTGGAATTTTTTTTTCTCATGTAATGCATTCCACCATTGTAAATATGTGTATCCTGGTTATAACCTAAATGTCAAGTAAATTTCCCAACTAAATTAATGAAAAAAAGGGAAACGCAGTCCTTGACAAATTGAAATGAATGAGAATGGTAGTTAACAAATTGAATTAACAGGCCAAAAACCTGTTGTAACTCTATTTTGTACTGTAAGAATTGGCTGATCTGTTTGTAAATGAATGAACATGTTTGTTCTTCTTGGTTATTTACATTTGGATTGATGATTCAGGCTAATGGTCCTTGTATATCAGACCCGTAAACATGACCCATCTTGGTTCGTTTGGTTTCCAAGTACTTCTTGTTTTCCTCTGTAATAGGTGTCATGACAGGAACCCGCCCAATGACTGCCAAGCCATACCCCTTCAGACCAGTGAACTTGGCCGGATTATTGGTCATTAGCCGCATTGTTCGAACTCCAATGTCTCTTAGAATCTGCAGGCATCAATTTTGGAAGGTCAGTCACCAACTATGACAATGCAGAGGAAGTTTTAGAATCAAAGAGGATCACTAAAAAAAAAAGGCAATGTACTTCTGAAATTTAGAAACTGACCTGGGCACCAATGCCATACTCGCGTGCATCAACAGCTAGGCCAAGTTCTATATTGGCCTGGACTGTGTCATGGCCTTGATCCTGCAAATTATAGGCCCGAAGTTTGTGACCTAGGCCTATTCCTCTTCCTTCATGACCTCGAAGGTAAACAACCACACCTCTACCAGCTTGCTCGATTAACTGCATCGCCAAATCCAACTGGTTACCACAATCACACCGAGCTGAACCAAATATATCCCCTGTTAAACACTCTGAATGAACCCTTACTAAAACATCTTCTCCATGGCCAATGTTTCCCTGTGAAATTTTGAAGGAAATTTTTCTTTGAGAAAAAAAGCTTAGCAGAAAATGGCACAGCTACAGAAGTGGGAAGAACCCTTCTGGTATAAGGACCAGTTTTACCTTTACAACCGCTACATGTTCTGTTCTATCTAGCTTTGAGCGATAGCAGTATGCCTGAAATAGACCCCATTTTGTGGGCAGACGTGAAATAGCAGTCCTTTCAACCAAATTCTCCCTCTTTCTCCTGTACCTATAAGCAGAGTACACACAATCATATTATTCAGTAAGCATAGTCGCTTTTGCCTCCCTTCCCCTGTGAACGTTAATTATAGCTTCGCTTATTAAATTGACAATTCATTTTCTTTTATACCAGGAAAGACATCCGAAAGAGGCTGCCGAGTGCTGATAAGGAAAAACCTTAAAACATTTACCAAGAAGTTTTCATCTTCTTTACTGAATCAATACGTGATCAGTGTGTAGCTCACCTAATTAAATCAGTTATAGACACCATTGGAATGCTGTGCTCCAACGCCAACTTCCTTAAAATGGGCAAAGACGCCATGGAACCATCATATTCGTCAACAACAGCAGAAAGAACGGAAACTGGTCGCAAGCCAGCCAGTGAAACTAAATCTACAGAAGCCTCAGTGTGACCAGCTCTTCTAAGAACCCCACCATTTCTGTACTTGAGAGGAAAAACATGACCCGGCCTTCGGAAGTGTTCTGGCTTAGACTCGGGAGATGAGAGGGCATGAACAGTCTTTGCCCTGTCCGAAGCTGATACTCCAGTTGAAGTGCCAGATTTTGCATCCTATGCAGGCAAATAAGACACGTTGAGGTACCCGAAAATCGGCCTGATGCAAACCTCCAATTTATATGGTAGTATATGCATGGTGCTGTAAATTTATACAAGCCCAAGAAGTAAGAATCGCCTAGAGACGGTACCACTGTGATTGTGAAAGTGGGGGCAGAAGAGTCTTCATCTTCAGTGTCTGGCGACATTAGAGGAAGCTTCAGTCTTTGAAGATCCTCCTCTTTCATACCCACCGAAACAATTCCTGATCCGTGCTTAACCATAAAGGCTACGTCCCTGGGACTTGTAAAAGTTGCTGCCATTATAAGGTTTCCTTCAACATCTCCACTTTCATCATCTACAACAATCACAAACTATGGAATTCGCGACGGAGGTTAACATTAACCTTCACCAAGATTAGAGTTTTGTGAAGAAAGCTAGGTACGTACCCATTTCAATTCGGGTATAACTAATCTTATAAATCTCATGAAGCAAACTAGTTCTGGTTTATCAATAACTATATAATTTGCAAAGATGGGTCAGATAGGATAAATCATGCTTGAAGTTCATTATGTTCGGGCTTTCACTTCCAATTCACATAAATTGTCAAACACTATGATCAGAATAACGATGAAACAAACCTTTCCTTGGCGTAGTGTATTAAGCGCCTGCTCAATCGAAGAGTATCCGTCGGATGGACAGTCAGGGTCACCCTCAGCATCGCTGACAAAGAAATCAATGGTTTCTGGAGTAATTTCAGCGTCTAATGTCCCAAATGGTGCTGAAGCTGACTCGTCAAAGGAGCCCAACAGAGAGCCATTTTCAGTCCCCTTCAAAGTACTGTCATCATACACGTTTCCGGCACCAACTCCAGAAATTCTATTAGCCAAACAAGGATGATTCAATAACCTGTGCTTGTATAGGTAAAATCCCGTGCTCTGACAAGCCGCCAAGGATCGGTGCCATCTGCAACAAAGTCGTCATTGGAACATCCGTTTATTCAACGTGAAGAGGGCAGAGACAGAGAGAGCTTACCGTGAGCTGGTGAAGACATGCAGGGAAAACAAGGGAGGCGGAAAAAAAGCAGAATCCATAGATTTAAGAAGCCACAGAGGGTTTTGAAGAAACTAGTGTACTGTCTATGTAGGAAATTATAGATCTACGTGTTTTTGGTATGCATGTCACGTATCAAATGAAGAAAAAAAACCCCCCCAAAAAAAAAATGAAGGAAAAAAAAGCCCACCTCTAGTTCTGGATGTGTTTGCTGTAGTCAGCACCATTATCCAGAAGTTTTATACTATTTAGAAATGTACGGAACTTCCAAAAAGTTTTTAACCACATAAAGTGCTTGATCACTAGGGTTAGGCTTGGTCAACGGCTATCCGGCCTTTTGTCCGACTAACCTCATTTAAAGAAACTGTTTTGTTTAATCTCATTATTATAATTTTTTAAAATTTTTATATAAAATATAATAAACAATTCAATTTAATCTATCCATAAACCTTACAAATAAATGAGCCTCACATATGATAAAAGTCGTGTGTTGCATACGTTGCCAGGATTCTACTACTACATCAACTACATATGTGGCATTGACATATCCCTTGAGATAAATTATATTTGTCGTCATAGAGTTACATAAGTGCAACATATTTTTTTTCATTAATGAGTGAATATGAAATTCACATAAAAAATTAATATTTTAATGATAAACTCTATAAGAAAATAAGATGAGGAAGGCCACACTTTCATTTACATAATGCTTGTGTTTGAATATAGAGGTCTATGAGAGATTACAACTTATGTAATGAATCTGTATAACTCAACTAATGAACTAAATATGCAATGAAAGAATAAAATCATGCTGAACAATATCTGTACTATCTGACTGCATAATCACTGTGATTTATATTATGATGAGTTTTTGGTTTATGATGACAAGAATCACGGGTAGTGATATTTGACTCATTTTAACTATTATGGTTAACACCCCTGCAAGCTGATGGCGAGTGGCTGGAGCATAAGCTTGTCCCGCAGAAATAAGAACCTAGCAGTAGTGACTCCTTTTGTAAATATATCAGCACACTTCTCTAAGGAGGATATGTGTTTAAGGCAAATATTGTTGTTGAAAACCTTTTTTCAGATGAAGTGATAATCCACTTCAATATGCTTGGTTTTAGCATGAAAGATGGGATTAGAAGTCCAAGCAAGAGCTCCCAAGTTGTCCCACTAGATTATGAGCGCAGTGGGAAGAGAGATTTTGAGGTCTTTGAAGAGCATTTGTGGCTATGGTAAGGGACCTATATCCAACTTCAGTGCTACTTCGAGAGACAACAACTTGTTTTTTTGCACTCCATGAGATAAGACAGGGGCCAAGATAAATACCAAATCCACTGGTTGATCGTCTATCAGCTATGGAGCCTGCCCAATCTGAATTACTGTATGCAGTAAGAAAGAGTGTACCACAAGAGAGATGCAGACCATGGGTGATGGTACCTTTGAGATATCTTAATACTCATTTAGCTGCTGACCAATGATTGTTGGTAGGAGCATGAAGGAATTGGCATAGTTGGTTGATTGAGTAAGCAATGGGATGCTTCAGTAGACAAAGTGCATTGTAAGATTAGGATTGGGGTTATTGTCTGTGATTGGGAGGGTTCTACGTTGGCTACCATGAGGATGAAACGAGATCTTTTTCTTGATCCTTTACCTGAAGAAACATGTGCAACTCTTCAAGCTACAATCTTTGGCACAGATCTAGGATTAAGGAAAATCATCTTAAAAGGAGATGCAATTAAAGTTGTTTAGGCTCTTAATCATTTAGAAACAAGTAGGACCTGCACATGGATGCTCATCTCTTAAATTAAAATTTTCCTTAACAAGTTTGAAGAGTGGGGGTTACACATATTAAGAGGGAAGCAAATGTTATTTCTCATAGATTAGCTAAAAATGCTTTGGAGGTTATATGTTAGTTGATAGGGAAGATGTTTCTATATATATTCTTTCTCTATTATATAGATTTTATCAATATTGATTATTCCTTTTGGTAAAAAAAAAAGAAGAGTTTATGTTTTATCCACTCCCATACAACCTTCAATCAATATAATGATTTTTTTATTATTTCTCCATTGTTAATGTCGTGTTTCACATGACTTTAGACCGGGTTCCAACAATTCGGATTTTCGGTTTATCACTTGCACACTTAAGCAAATACGAAGAGTGGAGGGCCTTGGTGGCGGCCGGAAGAGTCTCTGATGCTAAAGTCATTATAATTCTTCAGTAGTTCGTGCGTAAGTTTAGAGAAATCAAAGAGTTTTTCGTATATGAGGATCGACCTTTATAGTATATTTCTGGTGGGAACAGCTCATCCCTGACTTTGAAAGGCCTATGTCCTTTTCACCGTTCATTTATTCAGAATCATTTAATGTGGCGTGGCTCCTGGGGCGACATCATTAATGCGAAGTGGAGTCTGGAGAGTAGAGCCATTAATGCGATGTGGTTTCCTGACTCACTTTACTCAATGTGCGTTCCTTGTTGGGGTGGTGAGTCACATCTACCCTTACTGTCCACTTTCCTTATGCGTAGGTTACTTCGTGGGTGAGTTTTGTTCGTGAACTGAGTACTCTGCAGAGGCTCACTAACTCCTCAGAGGAGAGTCATTGGGTTTGACTGGGTTTAGCCGGGCTCTCTGACACACTTTTTCAATGATCTCTCGTGGACTTGCTTCAAATGCTGATAGTGAGAATAGCAATGCTACGTACATTCTCCATTTGTGGATTACAATGCAAGTCTAGATAATTTTATATTTAAAATTTTTTAAAATTATAAAAATATCTCTCTTAAAATGATATTTTTTTTATTTAATAAAAGTTCCATACACATAGTCTCTAAATAGAGACAGTAAATAAAATTTCTCTAGCGGAGAAACTCTCGTACATCCATTATAGTTTCAATACATATTGATTAAAAAATATAATAGAACTTCTTTTTTAGATTAAAAATATATTCTTTACATCAGCCTACTATTTAGGATCAGCCACAACACACCTTATGTGTCATCATCTAAACCACTCACATTATTCAAATCACTTACATCCAAAACTAGTGACACATCAGGTGTGCTATGCATTTGATGCATAGCACGGCTCTAAAAATATAATGTAACTAAACTATCATTATCTACTGTTTAACTTTATTTGATCTGGACTCGTGTACAATAGTTCACGGTAGATTGTCCCTGAAAAATGCATTCGGATGGCATTGCTGACGTGGCTTTTCAAACTTTCCTGAGAGAAAAATAAAAATATCATCTTTATTCTTTTTGGGGTAGGAGCGAGTCGCCGGAGGGAATGAAACGCTCGCTCAGTCGGTGATCACTGATCCCAAAAACCAGTCTGTCACTGCTTCCTCATCGGTTCCAACTTCCAACATTAATTGGTCGTTAAGAGGCATTCAGAGAGGCTATAATTTCACCAAAGCTACACTAATACGGGCGTCATTTAAGAAACATAGAGAAGGAGATGTATCGAGTATCGGTGATGCGAATTGCCGGAGAGAACGACCAGTGAATGTAGCGGGACAAGGATAGAGAGGTTCTTTTTTTTGGGGAGGGGGGTGGTGGTTTGTGTTTGTGTTTGTGTGCATGGGAGGCTATGGCGGAACCAACAGCAGCTACAGTTGTCACTTGGAAAGAGAGAAATTTATGGAAAATGGTTTTTCTCCGTGGTCGGAATCATGACCACCCTTGTTACCTACGGTGTCTTGCAGGTTTCAACATCATTTTTCCAAAACTTCTATTTTTTTTGTTTATATTTAATATCCTCTGTAGATTATGACTTTTGTCTTGTTTCTAGTTATGTTACGTGATTAGTGTTGGCTCCCAATCATACGTGCATTTGCGTTCAATTAAATTTCGATTTCAACTATTAACTAATTGAAATGCTGATTTTACTGGCTAATCTTGATTTGGACTATGTTGCAAATAGATGAAATTGAGTCATATATGCGCCATTTATGTTAAGCCGATGAAATTGAGTCATATAATTCGCTGACGATGTCTGTAGGACTTCCATTACTAGTGCATGGCATGATAGAAGATTTGGTGATCAGTTTCAAAATTTGGAGTGAGGGATTTCTAGAATCTTAAATGTGAGCTACCGTCGGCTACTTGGGTGTGGGCAAACTATTTCCTTGAAATTTTAGTGGCCATGGTTGAAATTATACTGACAATTTTTTCCCAGTTTTCTGGGTCATAAATCTTTTTTTGATAAGTAACAACAGAAAAGTTAAAATGAAATTTGTTCTGATCTGCAAGAAAGATTGAAGCATTTGACTCTCTCGCACACAAAATGAATTGATAAATACATAAATAAACAATCCTTACTTGGTCAGGATTTGAATGCTTGCTTAATGCGAACTCATTGTCACTGGTGGGGCCACATTTTGTACTGTGAGAGCTGATGCATTTTTGTTTTTCCGTTTTCTGCCTCGTTTGTTTTCGCATAAGAGATAAGATAAAATGAGTTGAGATTAAAATTAAAAGTTGAATAAAATATTATTAAAATATATTTTTTTAATATTATTCTTGTTTTGAGATTTGAAAAGTTGAATTGTTTATTTTATTTTGTATAGGAATTTGAAAAAATTGTAATAATGAAATGAGATGAATTGTGAAAATAAACTAGGCAATGACAAAATCAGTTTATTAAGAAGAAGCAGAATGTGCACTGGTCATTGTCTGTTTTGTAAACATGAGTTCTGTAAAATTGGTCCCACACCCCCCCCCCCCCCCAAAAAAAAAAAGAAAAAGAAAAAGAATGAGGTGCAGGGTGAGGCTGTGGGTCAATATCATTGAGTGCGTAACTTACCAATTCTATACATATATATGACACGGTAATTAGTTATAGTCTACAAGTGGTCAATCATACTATTCGAAGCAACTCAGAAATGTTGGTTTCATGCAGGAAAAAATCATGAGAGTACCATATGGGGTGAACAAAGAATATTTTAAATACTCGCTGTTTCTTGTTTTCTGCAACCGCATCACAACATCTGCTGTATCTGCAGGTGCTTTACTGGTGAGTAGCTGTTATTGTGATTTTTTTAGGCTTACAGGGTCAGTAGACGTTGATTCCTAGAGAGTAAAACTGATGATCACCCAAATGGATTTTTCAACTGTGTTTAAACTGCAACCTATCTAATGTTCTGTGCTGTGAGAGTGGCTTTGGTTGATTCAGCAACTTCTCGGATTATAATTCTTATTTTCATTTGTGATTTTTTTTTTTCCTTTTTGTTCTAGGCAAGTAAACAAGCCTTGGACCCAGTGGCTCCAGTTTACAAGTACTGCCTTGTGTCAATATCAAACATACTAACCACCACATGTCAGTACGAGGTAAGCTGTTTAGATTTTCATATTTCTATGCATTATTACTCACTCCATAGGCAAAACTAATCTGCTTGTTTTCTATGTTTCGTTTTTGCTACTTTTTTGAATAAGTAGTTTCTGTTGCTAGTTGATTGATTTTACACACTTTATTGACAAAGGCTTGTTACAGGCCCTCAAATATGTCAGCTTTCCTGTCCAGACACTTGCTAAATGTGCGAAAATGATACCTGTTATGGTAAGTTAATTGTGCATTTATTTATTCTGGTGGTGACAGTATTCATTAATTTCTTTGTACAATCTTTTCATTTTTTGTATGATGTATTCCTTACTCTATAATTGAAGAACTGCTTGTTTTGGGTGCGTCACATTGTGCTTTCTTCTAGTGCTATTCCTATATGAGTGGGAAGGAGAACATCTGTTCTTCCGTTTTATTATCCCTTGTGAGTCTTTAAATTTGGGAATTGATTACAGATTTTTGTCAACCACTCACTCTTTATCTTCTTTAGATTTCCAACGTAGCAGTTAAAATTAAATTCTTGTTGACACTGTTGTATATAATTTGTAAATTTCATATCATTTCTGAACTTATTAACTCTAGTTATTGCATTTTGCTTCTGAAAATTGCTAAGCAAATTGTTGAAACACAGTTTATGGACTCTCTCTCTCTCTCTCAATAAGTGCTTATGAGTGATGGATTTACTGGAGAGTCAATGCATTCTTGCTTTTCTTATCTTACAATGTCGTTTTCTTTCATGTTGATTGCTTCTTTCTCCTTTTTTTCATGGGGCTGGTAGAGGGGTACTTGTTGGTTCCACGCACATTCATTACTATCAAGATGGATCTTATGAGGCAGAAACTTATGAGAAAATGATTGTTTTTAGCTCCAGTCTGCTATGAGGGTGAATTATGACTTGGTCTCATCCCCTACCTTTAGGTAGATTGAATTCCCTCATTCAAAACTACGTGCATATTAGGGATTGCGATGGGAAATATAGCTTATAACTTTAGGGCTTATACCTTATAACTTTAGGGCTTATAGCTTATAACTTAAGTAATAAGTTCTCCTATTAAAAAACTATTTACTGTTTGGTAACCATATATTTAAAACACTTTTAAACATATTACGTTTGTTTGGAAACAAATTAAAAAAGTGATTTCTAAGATAGAAATGACGATTATTTAAATTTTTAAAGATTATGACCATATCTTTGAAAGTTTGAAAGTTGTAATTATCTAAAAGCTGTACGGATATTTTTGTCCATTGACAGTCTTTTTAAAATTCGAATTATGTTCCACATTATCCAGAAAAGCACTTTTGAGAAAATCTTTTCGTCAAACGTACTTTTTGACTTATTTGAGATTAAAAGTGCTTTAATATGTAACACTAAACAACCTATTTTTTCCATTAAAAAGCTTTTAAGGCTATTTAAGCACTTTTTAAGACTCCTACCACAACCCCAAACAGGCCCCTACAGTTACTGGCAAATTTTAGTCTTGCTACACCAATCTGTCATTAAAGCTTGTTAAGTTGTAGGATGTGTGGCTCTAGTCTGAATGAACGAAATTAAATATGAAATCTGGATAGCCATGTAAACCATCAATCTTGAGTAGACAAATCAAGAGAAACACCTGGAGATTGAGAGGAGTATGCGCACACGCCCCGGGGGGGGGGGGGTGGGGGTTGATCAATATTTACTTCAATTTATCTCAAGTTTTATATGTTCACAATTTAAACTTAATTAGAAAATTGAAGAGGACGATGGCCAGGATCGGTTAAATTATAACTTCTAAAAGAGGGCAGTGGATCATGGAATGTATCTCGCTTTTCCATCTCTATTAATGGGAAGTTGATTGAGACATTCCTGAAGATTAGGTGAAGTGATGGCTTTGCTTAAACTTCTCTTTGTTTTTACCTTGACCTTTTTCCCCTCATTAAGTTCATTTAGTCAATTGATGAGTTGCATCATTTTTCCTTTTTCCTTTTTTATTTTTTTATATAGAGAACCTTTAATCTTCTGCATGTTATGCTTCTCATTATAAATTGTGTATCACACAGGTTTGGAGCACATTATTATGCAGAAGATATACAGAGGACATGACTATTTGTTGGCTTTTCTAGTGATGCTGGGCTGTTCAATATTTATTCTATATCCGGTAATAACAGTAGCGCCATTCTTGAATTCTTTGCCTGATTCATGACTCTTTTGCCCTCTTTTTTTTCTCCTTTTTTCAATTGGTTTTTTTGTAAAAGTAAATAAACAGAAGACCTAGCCCACCTTTTGCCACTTGACCTAAGGTTTTTTGTGCACAAGTTGATGTTTGTGTTTCTTGTGTTCAAATCAACTTGCAACTATATTTTATGTACTACTCTAACTTGGTTTAATTTCCTTTCACATGAAGTTCCCACGAGAACTGAGTGTGACAACGGAAGAAATAGCAAGCTACCGTAGGTTAGTTTCTTTGATGTTTTAGTCACCCGTGTGGATTGTTTTCATAGGTTTCAGCATTTAAAATGATTTTTGTTGTATTGAAAATGTTATCTTCCTTTTTTAGTCCAGTTTTGAGTTATGGTTTCTTGGCTTTCGATGAGGCTGTGCAAAGAGGTTGTCAATGATCAGGAGGTTTTTGAGTTTAGAAAGGAGAATGAAAGGTGGTGAGAATCACAGAGAGAAGCCGCCGACGGGTGAAATTCATCTCTTTGGATCATGAAGCCTTGGGGTGGTTGGGTTCTATGGTGAAGGAATGTGCAAATTCATTGAGCTCTTCAGAGTTCCTGAGAACTCGTAGAAAAGGAAATAATGTGTTAATAGTGAGGAGGGGATGTAGGGTATGTACTAAAAATGGCAGTTTTATCGCCCTCTCGGAGTTTGGGCATGAAAAGAGGAGAGGGCTGATAGTGGTGCCGGAAGGAAGGGGGTGGGGTGGAGGAATTTTGGAGTTACACTGAAGGAGCTCAATCCCACGTCCTCTGTTTTGAGTGTGAGAAATAGAGTACCTACTGTTATTCAGGCAGATGGTGCTCCACCGCTGGCGGCAATGGGTTCACGGTTGTACAGTGAGGTGCTCCAAGCACAGATTAAGTCTCTGCCGTGAGTGCTATGGTGCCTGGGGTGGACAGTCCAGAGATGAGTGCTGTGTTGCCAGGGGTGGACAGTTCAGAGATGAGTGCTGTGGTGCCAGGAGTGATTTCAGAGCTCGTGCAGAGACGAGGGGGAGAAGGTAGAATATTGTTGGGGTCAAATGAGGAAAACATTCTAAGGGTTCTGGGTGTTATGGAGGAAAAAGTTGGGTCTTTATTAGAGGAAATAGATTGGCTGAAACGCTGCGTTAAGGGTAAAGAGGCACTGAAGATAGGCAGGGACTCTGATCCGGGCTTTATGGAAGTGGGCCGTGACTTGGGCCAGAGGGAAATGGGCGCAAGGCAAGTCTCTATGGAGCAGTTAGCCTCGTTGGGCTTGGGTTTGGGCCAGGCTGTAGGCCCAAAGAAGGGCTGGAAGGCAAAGCAGAGGGCGACCAAGATTTTGGCCCCGATGCCGAGTCACCCTCCGTTTGCGCCGATAAGTGCATCGTCGGTTCCCACAACAGCACAGAAAGAACCACCGGTCGCGGTCCAACACTATGGCGACCCGGTTGGGTCACTCCGGCGGGAGGAGTTTGGAGGAAGGAGAGATGGCTGAGGAACTAGTAGATGATGCATGGGTTGATCCTCCGCTGTCGTCAGGAGGGTTGATGTTGGAGAGTGCACAGACCTAGTTGTGTGCGGTGGTCGAAGACCTAGATGATGCTCTTGCTGTTGTCCTGCCGGCAGAGGTTGGGTTTTTGGTTGATTTCCCGTCGCCAGTTCGTGGGTTGTTTATGGAGAATGCATAGATTCAACCGTGTGTGGTGGACGGAGGTCCATGGGTGATCCCTGTGCAGTCAAATGTGTCGGAGCTTGATATCTCGCTACTAAGGTCATCGACAGACTCTTTTACACTGGAAATGGTTTCATTTGAGGAGAATAAGTGTGGAAATGGGGCTGTTATTGCTCCTGTAAGTGGGGAACCAGTTTTAGTCTGTGGCTCGGAATTGGATTTTTTTACTCCTGCCAGTGCTGGTGAGGAGGGGGCCATTCTAACTCTTTTGTGTATACTCCCTCCCAACTCTAATTGTGGGAGTTGTCCATCAAAGTGGGTTTTTAAGAAAGTAGAAGAGATTCAAGCTGTCATTGAGATTTCGCTTGGAGGATATGAAGAACAATTTAAGGCTCTTCTCGTAGCACTTGAGGATAGTCATTCAAAGTTAGCTTCAAAGTGGGATAGGGAACGTAGAAAGTTAACTTGCTCCATTAATTATGATGTGAAAGAAGGGAGTGGCGGAAGGGATAAATCGAGAGGGAGGGGCAATATAGTTTTTTATAAAGCCTAAGATCTTATCTTAGAATGTACAGGGGCTCAATGATCGCAATAAACGCCTTCGTATTAAATCATTATTGCGGTTGTGGAAGGGTGAGGTGGTGTGTTTACAAGAAACAAAGTTGAGATACATTGATAGGAAAATTGTGCGAAGTTTATGGGGGTGCTCGTATGTGGGTTGGACTTATTTGGCCTCTTTGGGAGCCTCAGGTGGAGTATTACTTATGTGGGATAAGAGAGTGATTGAGTTGATTGAGGAGTGCATTAGAGAGTTCTCGGTTGCGACCCTATTAAAAAATGTGGTTGATGGATGGGAATGAGCATTTGCAGGTTCCTATGGTCCTAACGTGAATAGGGATAGGAGAAGGTTGTGGGAGAAGTTGGTGGGCCTATACTCCTTGTGGGATGTGCCATGGTGTATAGGGGGTGATTTTAACACTATTCGCTTTCCTAGTGAGAGATCAAGGCAGTGTCGAAATTCTTTAGCCATGGAAGAATTCAGCGAGTTCATCTTTGATCTGGACCTCATGAATCTCCCTCTGGTAGGGGGCGAGTATACTTGTTCAAATGGGCGGGTTTGGTCGAGACTGGATAGATTCCTTGTATCTCCTTCTTGGGAAGCTAAATATCCGGAAGTAAGTTAGAAACGACTAGCCCGTGTCTGTTCAAATCATTTTCCTATCTTTTTGGATTGTGGGGGTATGCATAGGGGACACCGGTATTTCAAGTTCGAAAACATGTGGCTAACAACAGATGAGTTTGTAGAGATGGTGCGTACTTGGTGGTCTGTATATCAGTTTAGTGGTATTCCAAATTTCATCCTTGCAAGCAAGTTAAAAGCACTAACAAGACTTGAAGAAGTGGAATTTGGAGGTTTTTGGTCACATCGATAATCAGAAGACTACATTGTTGGAGGAATTGCAAGACTTAGAGGATAAAGAGTTACTGGGAGATAACTCGGATGAGGTGTTATTGAGGAAGGGCACGGTTATGGCAAACTTGGAGAGAGTTTTGTTGTCAGAAGAGACTTCATGGCGTCAAAAACCCATGGCCCTTTGGTTGAAAGAAGGAGATAGGTGTACGAAATTCTTTCACAAAGTGGCTAATTCACATCGGCGTAACAATGCTATCGAGTCACTTCATTCAGATTCTTAGGTGCTATCTTCTCCTCCTGATCTAGAAAACCATATAGTACAATACTACAAATCCCTTATCTCAGAGCCGGTTCTTTGGAGGCCGGAGCCTGATGCCTTGCATTTGGCAATTAACTCACAGAGTGTGAGTGTATTGGAGAGACCTTTTGTCGAAGAAGAGGTTTACCAGGTCATATCTGGCATGGCTAAGGATAAAGCGCCGGGGTCGGATGGCTATTCAATGGGTTTCTTTCAAACTTGCTGGAAAATTGTGAAAGATGAAGTTATGCAAGTTTTCAGTGAATTTCACTATTTTCAAAAGTTTGAAAAATCCCTTAGGGCAGGTTTGGGGGTCAAGAATTCTCATCTCATCTTAACTCATTATTTACATATTTTTCAAATTCTCATACAAAATATAATAAAAATTCAACTTTTTCAAATCCCAATACAATTTTTTCAAATCCCAATTCAATTTTTTCAAATCCCAAAACTAAAAAATAATATTTTAAACTTTAAAATAAAACACAAAATTCTCTCTCAACCCCCAAACCTCCCCTTAATGCGACTTTTATTGCTCTCATTCCCAAAAAATACGGGGCTTTGACTATTGAAGACTTTAGGCCTATAAGTCTGGTTAGTAGCGTTTAGTTCGGTGTTGGAACATATTATTTCCAAGTCCCAGAATTCTTTTATTTGTGGAAGACAAATTCTTGATTCAGTACTCATTGCAAACGAGTGCTTGGACTACAGATTACGGGATGGAGGTTCAGGTGTTCTGTGCAAGCTTGATATGGAGAAGGCATATGATCATGTGAATTGGGAATTTCTCTTATACTTGCTTGAGAGATGTGGTTTTGGGGTTAGGTGGATTGCATGGATGCGTCATTGTATCTCAACCGCCCAGTTCTCAGTTTTGGTTCATGACACACCTACTAGTTTCTTTGATAGTTCGTGGGGATTGCGGCAGGGAGATCCTCTATCCCCTCTTCTATTTGTTATAGTTATGGAGGCTTTAAGTAGGATGGTGCAGGCTGCTGTTGGGGGAGGTTTCTTATCGGGATTTCAAGTGGGCGATGGTTCGGGTGGCACTATTATCATTTCACATTTTCTTTTTGCAGATGATACGTTAGTTTTTTGTGAAGCAAATAATAGCCAGATCCAAACTTTACGAGCACTGTTACTTTGCTTTGAAGCAGTGTCAGGGTTAAAGGTGAATCTGGGTAAGTCTGAGATGGTTCTTGTGGGTGCGGTCTCTAATATCCTTAGCCTAGCAAGCCTTCTGGATTGTAAGGTGTCATCTTTCCCAATGAAATATTTGGGCCTCCCATTGGGAGCAACTTTCACAAATAGAGTTATATGGGATAAGATAGTGGAGAAGATAGAGAAAAGGTTGGCTGGCTGGAAACGGATGTATTTATCAAAAGGGAGTCGCCTCACTCTTATAAAGAGTACTCTCACTAACCTTCCCACTTATTTTTTATCTTTGTTTCCTATGCCTGTTAGGGTAGTGAATAGAATGGAGAAACTCTTTAGGGCATTCTTATGGGAAGGCATGGAGGAGGAGAAGAAGTTCCACTTGGTTAGATGGAAGACTGTATGTGTCTCAATTGTGAATGAGGGGTTGGGAGTGTGTAACTTGAGAACTTTTAATAAAGCGTTATTGGAAAAATGGCTCTGGAGATATCATTCGGAGGGGGGATCATTGTGGAGGGATATTATCAACGCTAGATATGGTGTTGCTTGGGGTGGTTGTTGCTCTAAGGAAGTGAGAGGGGGGTATGGTGTGAGTTTATGGAAGTATATAAGGAAGGGATGACCATGTTTTACAAATCAAATTCGCTTTGTAGTTGGTGAGGGCATTCGAATCAATTTTTGGCGAGACGTGTAGTGTGGAGAACACGCATTAGAAAGAGCTTTTTTGGCCCTATATTGTATTGCAGTGAATAGGGAAGCTTCAGTTGCGGATGTGTGTCTATTTTCTCATGGTGCCCAATAGTGGAACATTCTTTTTAATAGGAATTTTCATGATTGGGAATTACCTATTATTTCAGAATTTTTCAGCTTACTATATTCCACGGAGGCTGCTATGGCACGGCGAGATAGTTTGAAGTGGAGGTCTAATGACCACAAGATATGCACAGTTAAGCCGTATTATAGCATCTTGTTAACACAGATTGATATTACGCCGTTCACCTGGAAGAATATATGGAGATCTCGTGTGTCTTCTAAAGTAGCTTTCTTTGTTTGGAGGGCTGCTCTTGGGAAGATATTGACCACGGACAACTTGAGGAAGAGAGGATGTGTAGTAATGGATTGGTGCTACATGTGCAAGAAGAGCGGAGAATCTATGGACCATCTCTTATTACACTGTGAGGAAATAAGGGTGTTGTGGGATGAAATCTTTCGAAGGGTTGATGTTGCTTGGGTTATGCCGATGACGGTGGTGGAATTGTTGGGTTGTTTGTCAAAGATGCAAGCCTGTCATCAAGTGGTAGCAGTGTGGAAGATGATTCCGTTGTGTATTATGTGGTGCATTTGGACGGAAATGAATGCGTGTTACTTTGAAGATAAAGAACGCATAATGACCGAGTTGAAGAATTTTTTTTTCCACACCCTAATGTGTTGGTTTCCACTATTGTATTACATGGAGATAATGTTCAGGAATTTTTGTCTTTAATTTATCGTTTTTAGAATGTAATTAGGTGTTCTTATGTATACTTCCTGTGTACAAGGGTTCTGCCTATTTCATTCATATATATAATATCTATCTTTTACTTATAAAAAAAAAAAATGTTATCTTCAATTCATATATTTATTTCTTTAATAAAAATAAGTGGATGACATATCTTTTTTAAGTTACGGAATTTATTATCAAAATAACCTCAACTATGATGGTATGACCAAATTGTCATTCGAGTATGCACACTTGATTAGGTCATTTGACATGACATGGAGTAGTACTAGATGACTTAAAGTCACTACTACAGTGAATTTTGTTCTCACATGTCTGCTTTATAAATTAATGCCGATGTTAATTCATGTGGACTCCGTTGAGGACACACAAGAACCTGACTAACTTGTCTTTTAACTTGAATATGATCCGAACTAATTCTTGTGTTTGCTTCTGTAGGCAGCATCTGATATCAGTCCATACAGTAGAGGAAGGGAAAACACCGTTTGGGGTGTCTCCCTAATGATTGGTTATCTTGGGTATCATATCTGAAACTCATATCATCTCATTATTAGGATAACTGATCTCTATAATTGAAAATTTCTTTGCTATTAGCTATTATTTTTTTTATCAATATTATAATGTAAAAGTTTTAAATATTTATGCTGCATTATTTTTTTATAAGTAACAAAAAATCATGAAAATTAGTGTTATTTTGTTAAAATTCTTATGCCTTGATGCTTGACTCTCACACATGGAGTTGTATAAATGGTTTTTTTTTTCTTCTAACAATTCTGCCTATTAAACTAAATTGCATACATACAAATAAACATCTAGTCCATTATGGCAATACTATACTAGTCCCTCGAGGCTTCATTGCTTGTCATCTTCACATCGGCTTGGTTGTAACTTTTGGCATTTCTATTTTCTGATTGTGTTGCAGTGCACTTTCGAATTTTCCTTCAAAATGATAATTGAGAGGTGTTTATTCATTTACTGTGAATTCAGATGTTCATCCATGTGGTGACAGGTTTGATGGATTTACGAGCACATTCCAAGATAAACTTTTTAAAGGCTATGATATGGAGATACACAACCAAATATTCTACACAACCTTGTGTTCTTGTATTCTTAGCTTGACAGGTAAGTTTTTTGCGTTATGTCAATTTTGTGACTTCCTATTTCCTAAACACTCAGGTTACATTTTGGTTGAGGATATATATGGGAGATGGGCTGCATGAAGAAGCATTATAGATGTGTACAAAGTTTTTTTCTTTACTCTGTTTGAGTGCATTAAGAATGTTGTATTTTCATTGCATATGCTTGATGTGCTCAAGATTTTGTCATTTCACTATGAAAGTTACCATCGGTAATTGATTAGTGTTAGCTTTGTTCAAGTCTTGAGATATGATTTTTCTTTTCATATAAATAGAGATAAAAGATTTTATGCCAGTTGAGCTTTCTCTCAATATTGGATGTAGTTTAGTGAATTCAACTTAACCCTTCTAAAGGCTTTATCCCAACTAAATTGTTATCATTCTGAATTGATAATTGGAAGTCTGTGAGATGTTACTTCTATTTGAAGTTTAGCCATGTCAATCACTGCGACATATTTTGTCGTGGAAACCACATTAAGCACCAACGCATGTTGCATGGTGGGACATCGAAGCAAAATTCTGGTTATATATATATATATATATATTTTTATCTGTGTGACAGAAAATTTGTGCCATATAAGCGCTTGGAAAATATGGTGCAATTTATCAGACTACTTTTGCGAAGGACACTATCTCTACTTATCAGGCATCTTTTTCTTTGATGTCGATAGATTTCTAGAATTCTAGGCCTCTGTTATAAGCATAGGCATGCAAGAAAAATTGAGTCGTTGCTCAAGAATGTGTTATAATGGAAGTAGGCTGAGGTTGGCTCAAGTAATAAGAGCCTTGGTCTTGGTGGTATGCTCCTTCTAGGTCTAAAGTTTGAACGTTGGGTGCAAACAATTTCAAGTTAGGTCTAAAGTCTAAACTGATCATTTACCTGATTCATGTGATTGGTACGCATTGCACGGATCTGGGGTTTTAATTGAATAAAAGACATGATGCATGTCCACAGTTTCAGAGGGTTCCTTGTCATAAAAAAAATGGAAGTAGGCTGAGAGTTTGAGACGTTCTCTAAGTTACATTTGGATGCTGAGGTGATCTCAAATGATCTGTGAATAGTAATAAAAAAGTATTTAATAGTTTGTGAATAGTAGTGTAGTAGTCTAAGACTACTTCACTTACCAAACACAGCAGCTCGTATTTTGTGTACAACACATCTTGTATAGAGTTATAGCCTTATCCAGATGCAACCTAAACTTATGCTATACAGTAAGTCATAAATGGAAGTATTCTCATATGTAACTGGGGCAGGATGACTGCCCTTCCCTTTTTCAATTTCCATTTGATTAGGTAATGTGGTTGTATTTCAATTTGCTGTAAGTAATAAATTTTAGAACAGACAAAAGCAAGTATGTGCACAAGCATCTTGTACTACTTCTAGATTATATTTTTTTCTTTGTTGCACTTTAGCAGTTGGTGATTGATCTGTTTTGATGTTCATCGTTTTGATTTAGGTCTTATATTACAAGGACATCTACTTCCAGCAATAGATTTTGTTTCTCGCCATAATGATTGTTTCTTGGACATTTTATTGCTTTCCACAGTAAGTGACCTTAATCTTCTCGTTTTGTTTATTCCCTTTTTAAACAGCATTTTATCAGTATTTATGAGAATTTATTACCATTTGTTTCATATTCTGTTTTTATGATGATTTTTGTTACAGGTCGCAACAATAAGTCAATTTTTCATTTCTTACACAATCTGCAATTTTGGGTCCCTTACATTTGCCACCATAATGACGACAAGGCAGGTAAAGTATAAATCTCCATAGCAATGGTTCATCTTCTATCGTTTGTGCCTCACAACTATGCTTCTGGTGATGGTATCTTCTCAATCTCTCTCTTGTTGATGAAGTTGGTGAGCATCATGCTGTCATGTGCGTGGTTTTCCCATCCCCTTAGCTGGAAACAGTGGATCGGAGCTGTAAGCATCAAGTTGAATCCTATCCTGGTTATTTTTTTTTTCAAATTTCTTTTGGAGTCCAACCACACTACATTGGATATATTCATCAGGTAACAGTCTTCAGTGCCCTTTATGCAAAAGGCATCTTGAAACCACCTAAAAAACCTTCTTCACCTTCAGAAGCTTCGGAAAATGGAGCTTCTAGTCCTGTGAAGCCAAATCCATGATGTGGGTCAGTTTTACACTTCCTATGAGGTCTGGAATTCAAGACTGGCTAACATAGTTAATAGGCAGCTTTAATTTTAAGCATAAAGCTGCATGTTGGAAACTGAGAAAGGCTAATGCAGAAGTTATTTAACATAAACCTAGAGAGAACATCGCATGCACATGCATCTCTCTAGATCCGCAGGCATCAATTCTCATATACAGTATTGAAAGGATCCTACGAGTCCACATTTGTTTAATTTATTTATGTAGTCTTGAATGGGAATGATGAGAGAACGAGAGATTGAAAGAAAAGGTTTTGAGGTTTATTGTTGTGCTCATTATGCACTTTCAGGCCGTAACATACATTTTTTTTTTGTTGTATATGTCATGTGTACTTAGTCTATGCCTACTTCTCTCATTAATAAAATTCTTCTTTATTCATAAAAAAGCATGCATTCTAAGTTGTTCGTAGTATATATTTATCAACATAGGTAGAGACAGGAGTAATATATAACATTATCTTTTATCAAATCTCCAATTTGTCCAATTACCTAGACCAAGCATCGAGCATTTTGTACCTTGGTCACTTTATCTCTTAGGAGTTTTGTTACAACTCAGCTACTGTTCACATCACACTCCTTACATGTATAGCTTTTCATAAAGTGTTGGAGTATTTTTCATAAAGAGTATTTTTCATAAAGTGTGAAGTGTGTGATGATGAATAGTGGCCGATGAGAAGAATTTTTCATCTTTTAGGCATGGATTATGGAAGCTTAATCAGTGCTGCAAATGAACTCAACTGTACTGATTTCATAAGTTTTCGAGTGGATCAGACATTTCTAGGCTATAGAAACATAAGACTACTTGACCTATTTCCTCCCACATGTCATTTCTTCGCCAATGAGACATTATTAAATCGAAGAGAGGGTTGCATCATGCATAGTCATCTCCATGGTTGCTTCATGCTTGTAAGCCTTGCCACTTGAAAATAAAAAACAAAACAAAGAGACCTAGTCCCGTTTGGAAACACAGATATTCTCAAATATTCTCAAACATTTTCATATATTTCTTTTCCAAATATCATCCAAACACAAAATACTTTCACTTTCAAATCTTTAACATTTTTATCTAATTATTACAATTTTTTCAAACTTTTAAACAAAAAACGATACAATATTTTTAAATTTTAAAATAAAATTATATTAAAAAAATTATATTCAAACATTTTTTAATTTTATAATATTTTTATTCAACATTTTCTTTCATTTTTCAAAACTCAATAAAATGTTTTAACTTAAACTATTTCACTGCTGCTATTTACAAATTATTTTACTATTATTCATAAATATTTTGATATATTCTAAATATCCAAACAGGCTTTTATACGCTTGGCGGAGACCATACTGGCAACTATATAAAGGAAATCAATATGATCAACAAACTATGATCAAGACAAGAGACCTATAATGAGCAAAAGAAATGAATAACAATGTCATCCTCTATAAAGTATTATCGAACCTCACCCCTTTGGCAATCGCTTGACACAACTGATTCATAAGGGTGTAGAATCAATACGGATTCAGATATCCAACCATAACCAGATCCATATCCGAGTTTTGAAAATCAGGCAGTTATCTGTTCAAGCTCAAAAAAAATCTGGACGATAACCAAATGTAAACTCGAATATCAAGGTTGTAATCAAATATATCCGAGTTTATTACCTTTTTTTTTGTTTTTTGTTTAATTAAGTACTTTGAAACTATGGTATTATGAATATTGAATCTATGAAACTATTGCCCAGTTTCCTCGAGAAGGATCGGCCTATGCTCATGTGGTTGACGGAATTCCTCTAGGAGGATTTGAGTCTCTCGTCGACCACTACTACAACAATGCCTAGAAGTTTCAAGTTCTCTTATTTCTTCCAATACAATTTGCCTGTTCCTGCACTCTATGCTGCAAAACCCTTGGTCACCCCTGCATCAGTAATGTAAAATCAATTTGTTAGATGAAAAGTTCAATTACACACTTAATTTCTTTGTTCTTTGGTTTACCCAAACCCAAGCTGGTCCTCCTAGAGGAATTCCATCAACGACATGAGCATAGGTCGATTCCTTCTCGAGGAAACTAGGCAATAGTTTCATAGATTCATAATGAGAGGGAAACTGAGCTTGGGACCAAAACGGCGTAATGAGGGGGTAATCAACAGGATAGAACAATTTTTTTTTTTAAAAAAAGACCCGCTTACAGATAACTGGGTCACATAACCAGTATCCATAATAGGATCCGGATTCATCTTACCTGCCCGGGTCGAATTTGGGCGAAAACCGTCTGGATGCACTTGGATTTTCAGATTTCGGTTCAGATGCACACCCTACAACTGAACAACAATAAAACTCGACCTGTCACGTGGAAATGCAACACTTTGGGAGTTCAACAAATCCAATCAACTTGGGCTTAAAAAGTTCACTTGCATGATTCTTGTTTTATTAGATCTAGTAGTTTATTTTAGTTGGGCTGGGCTCACAGACTTTGACAGGCTCAGAAGACCAGACTATATTATTTCTTTAATTGTATTTTCTTAATTGGGCTAGGCAAAGTATAGGCCCAGAACTCTGCATTTCCTTTATGTATGTTGCTTCTTGTTTATTTGCTTTAGTGGATTTGAGGGCCCAGGACCTTAGTTGTTCCTGTAGGATTCTCGTGAAGGTATAGGTACCCAGCGTTATTGATTATTCTGTGCAAGACATTCTGTAATGTTAATTGAATCTTCTTTATCATTTTCTCTCATTTTCATTTTCATTTTTTTTTTTGGAAGAGCTCTCCTCTAAGAGAGCAAATCAGTGTTACCTTATCAAGTCCTCGAGGGGAGTCAATGCCATAATTTAATTTACAGAACTGAGAGCTGGGAAGAGGATTAAGCGGAAAATTTGTGCAGGTCAATGGTGCGTAAGTCCCATAAATAAATAAAAAACAATAAAAATCCATCCGAAAAATTCCACATTCCAGTAGTTGATCCCGTTTTTTCCTAAAGGGCTTGTACATCCTGAACTTATATCTAACATTACTACAAGGATTAAGCTGATCATAAGTTCTAAGGTTTGCACCAGGCAAGAATACAAGGTGGTGCGGTGGGGGATGAAGGAAAAGGTTATTTACTTTTACCCCAGTTAAGCTCAGTGTTGACAGCTCTTTGATCAAACCCTAATCTATCAAGATCCGACTTCAAGTGCACGCGAAATTCCTGCCTCAAAGACGTTTTAATGATTATAACATGTGAAATTATCAACTTTCAGGCAACAAAAAATACAGCTATTTAGTAATCAGTTACATTCATTGAGGCCGCAACATGAAAATTCTGTTAGCATCCCACAATACTCTCATTACCCCAATTTTTGATTCAGCCTCATCAAATGAAGTGCCAGTGGCTTCGGACGGGTATGGAAGTTTTGCCCCTCTCTCAGCCTTGAGCTCATTAACATCCACAACACATCTCTCTAATTCCTCCAGGTTCTTTCCATACCAGTTACCGTGCACTTGATACACCTTTCCCTTACCAATCTCCTCTCCTTTCACATCTACAAGCACAACAAACTGACCTGGCCTGCATTGAACAAATTCTGCAGGGCCAATGTCAACAAACTCCGCCATGGCACTCCCAGAGTTCTCACCATTAACACTTCTCAACGTGCTTCGAGGATCTCTTCTCTCCTTCGCTCTGGTGTTAGCATCTTCACTTGGTACTGGTCCTGCCCCACCTTGCTTGTCTGGAAGGGCATTGTCAAGATCTGAAGTTGTACGTACATCTTTAGCCGTACGGGCCAGCCTGGCTTTTCGATTATTCAGCCTGTTGATAAACATAAAACATATGTACGTACAAATTTCAGTTACAAACAAAACCTGAAAAGATGTGAAAAATACTAGGCTAGATGTAATATTAAAAAATATACTACAGTGCAAATAATGTGCTTATTTCAGGAAACGCATTTATCAATAAACGAGACATCCCAGTAAGTTTCAGAGTTCAATCATCACCAAATAGATTATAGAAATTATTAGAATAGAAGCTTGACAAAAAAGATTTGGCAAGATTTTTAAGAATGTCCAAAAAAGTCAGTGGTAAAAGTCATCATTAGAATTTGTGTGTTTGGTTTGGAGGAAAAGTTGGGTGACCTTGAACCCAATTTGACCATGTATTTTTTTTTTTGGTAAGTCAGTTTGCCAATGTAAATTTCCCAAAGAACTCCCAGTGGTGCCACAAATATTTCATTATTAGCAAACATCTATTCCAACATCTACTGATGCAACACCGGGTATGATTCTAGGACCCACCCCCCCTCCTCTCTCATGGACCAACAATGTTATCTAGTGACATTTTGTGGACAACCAAAGGGATCAAGTCTGTCTTCAAAGTAAAATTTCACCTAAACCGTCCGTAGAAGTGAAGAGAAGGCAGATACAAGGGACATGGTCCAAAGGTACCGGACACATTGAAAAGATATAAATCTCACTGATAGATATCCCCTCCAGAATGTTTGCACCTCTTAGGATATCTTTACTTTTCTGTCACAAAGTACGTGCCAGCATTGAGATGAAGTTATTAAGGGTGACAGTGCATCGTCTTAGATTCCCAGCTATACATTAACCTCTAAAATGACATTCTCACAAAGCCGTAGCAACTGACAAAATCTTGCAAGAATCACAGAAGCTCCTACCTGGTTATCTTAATTATCATATGGATCTTTAAGTAAACGTCAAAAAGGAAAGAGTTAATAAACCACCGGTGCCAAAGCTAACATGAACAGTTGAGGCATTCTCACCAATTTTTTAGCTGCGAAGCCGTAACTTCAGAACCCTGGAAAAGACGATGGAGGAAAAGTTTTAAGAAAGAAAGCACGCTTTTATTTACAAACATAATTTACTCGAATAGTTACCAAATTATAAGGTGCATTTGACATACATGAAGACTTAATTTTTCAGCCCATGTCTGTATTGAAGCTGCATTTCGCTGCATATCAGGTTCATCCAAGAGGGCCCTTTCTATAAGTGTTATCTGTTTATCATTCATTATAGTCCGCTTCCGTTTTTTCCGCTGCTTTTCTTCAGATTGAACCATTGGAACCTTTTCATCCTCTGCATTTCCTCCAAACGCCCTCTCTTTGATGTGCTTGTGGAATTTTGATAACTCACCACTTTCCACTTGATCAGCAGCATTCTTTCCTCTTGAAGAGCTTGTGTCAGAACCACTAGTTTCAACATTCTGAACATCTCTATCAATCACCCTCAAACCTCGAGATGCAACCTTACCAGATACACCTTTATCCTCCTTCCTATCTTGCCTCATTATATCATCACCTTGATCCCCACGATCAGTTTTGACATAATACTGCTCCACTTCTTGAAAATCAGAGTTCTCCGATATTTCCTCCTTCAAGTTACCTCTTCTGTACTTAGATTTTGGAGGTTCTCTTCTTGGTAAAGGTGATGAGCATCCCCCAGTACTCTGGGCCTCCTACCAGGAATCAAATGTTACTTCTGAGGTCATTAAGCTGAGAAAAAGCTACACCATCACTGGAAAACTAAAGAAGTCAACTTACACATTGGCAGATTCATGTTGTTCCAAGATTTCAGACACATACCATTAGTGACTAACATGAAAATATACGTATTTACTTAACTCTGTACTTATGTTTAGTCCACAATGACTGTCCTAAGGTCAATTTTATAGCCATCAAGAAAGTCTTCTATCATAAGTCTCCCCAGGTGATTTGAATATCAAATAAAATTGTTTGCCAAGTATCCAGTTCAAATTCCAGAGAGTCAAAACGTGATCACTGACCACAGCATTCACCTGATGATTTTCACTGGCATTGAGTTTGGAAAACTTATCCCAAGATGTGGAATCCTCAAATTTGTTATCCTTGAATTTGCATCAGCAGCATGGTTAAAACACATAAATTATTCATAAGGGAATAAAGGAAATTGATCAAGTAAAGAACAACATAAATACGACATTAATTACTAAAAGCACAAAAAATTACTTGGACTTGATTTTCTTCCAACTCTCCTGAAGTAATCAATGATTGTAATTCATTAGAGAACACCCTGCAAAAAAATTTGTATAAAAAATAAAACTATGAAGCTAATCCAGGAAGCCACACAGATGATGTTTGTGCCGTATTCACATATACAGGTACACTAAAAACAGTATAAAGAGCATAATAAATACAGAGATATAAAGATATGATTGTGTGTGTGTGTGTGAGAGAGAGAGAGAGTAGGGGCAGATCCTCATTTGCATGAGGAAGCCACACAAGTGACACCAAAGCCAACTTGTAGAAACATAACAGATAAGTTTTTCCACCATATCTTTGTTATTTTTAAGTTTTAACTAGGAAGTGATAAAGTTTCCAGCAACTCTGGGGAGAGGAAGGGGGGACAAACTACATAGAAGAGACTACTGAAAGGGGCTATATTTTCCTTTCCATCTCTCACTTGAGATGCAAACTTCTTAGGCAGATCAAGTAGTGATTTGCATTCCAGTTAGGTTCAATTCCATGAGGTTATTCCCAATATTGAAAGCCACATTTCTATTGTTTCCAAAAGAGATTTGATCCTTCATCCGTGTGGCTTTAAGCAGCCACCTTTTAATTCACTTGGTGAAATCTACAAATACTTGAAATCCAAAGCGAAAGTGTAACCAAAGTGATTGCAGTACTCGTAATGTTACTTTATCTCTATATATCCTTGAATAGACCTATATGTCTGAAGAAAAATAGGAATATTTATGAATGCATAGACATGAAGAAACATTTTCCTGGAGGCCCCTGTTGGATGGTCTTAGCTTGACTCTATTGCTGACTAGGATGTAGGGTGGCTGGAATAAGTCCTCATAGAGAATGGGGCTTTCGAGGTGGTGAAGGGTCTTAGTGTTGAAAAGGCCCCAGGCCCTAATGGTTCATTGCTAACCTTTTTTAGACTAGTTGGGAGATTCTCAAAGATTTGATGAATGTATTCCATAAGTTCTATGCTCAAGGAAAGTTTGAGAACAGTCTTACGCTACCTTTATCGCCCTTATTCCCAGATAGTTGAGGCAATGGAGATTAAGGGCCTCTTTCTATCAGCTTGGTTGGTAGTGTATAAATTTATCTACGAAGTCCTTGCTGATCAATTATAGATGGTGTTGGAAAATATACTTTCCACCTCTCGTAACGCTTTCACTAAAAAGCGACGTTTATTATACTGAATTCTCATAGCTAGCAAATGCCTTGATAGCTTAATCAGATTAGGCATTTCAGGTAGGGGTGCTACACGGGGCGGGGCCAACCCTATCCTACCCCCTGCCCCCACATGGGCGGGGGTTGGGATTTTTCCCCCGGGTTGGTACCCTGTCCGTTGATGGGGGTGGACCTCCAACTATCCCCCCCCCCCTCTCTCTCTCAAAACAATCTCCACAGCAATTCACAGCATAATCAAGCAATTCATAAAACCACATGCAATATCAAATCCTCCACAGCACACAATTCACAATCTCATCCTCCTTTAATCCCATCCTCCAATCTCCATCCACAAATACTAAAAAAAAATTAAAAAATTGGGGGCGATTCGCGAAGAGATTCAGGAGTGAGCCCTACTTACATTTGCGAGGCACTAAGGCTTACAGGAGATAGCGATGGCAATCTACGACGGCGACGACAACTTGAGATGACGGTGGTGACTTGTGAGGCAAGTGGCAAACTGGAGACAACCAAGAATCGCAGAGAGAGAGAGAGAGAGAGAGAGAGAGAAAGAAAAGAATTGCGAGGAAGAAGAGAGGCCGGGGGGTCTTCAACTGGGAATCAAGCCATAATCAAAAGGCAAGGGTATTAAAAAAAATACCTAGGCACAAAACGGTCTGGGTATTTTTTTTATTTAATATGTATTATATATAAGAGTAATGCTATGTACAGTCGTGGAATGTGCAAGCGCCGTGTAGTTTCTTTGAAAAAGAGTGGGGTTCATTATTAAAATATTAATTAATTTTTTCTTGTGTATCGTATTTATTCACTTTTTTCAAAGTGATTGTGCGACACTTACACACTCATGACTGCAACTATCATTTCTCTATATATAATATATATATATTATTAACAAGCGGAGCGGGGCGGGGTTCCACCCCATCCCACCCCCACCTCTGCTTGAAGCCCCAAATGCGGGCAGGGTCCCCCCGCACCTCGCATCGGCAGATGGGATAATCAACCCCGCCTAACAGGGGCGTGGCGGACAGGGGACGGGGCAGGGCCCCATTGCCCACTATTTTCAGGTGTGCTTGACAAGCTAGACTTGGAGAAGGTCATGACCATTTGAATTGAGGTTTCTTGCTATTTTACTCATTATGCAGTTACGAGAGAGATGGTGCCAATGGATAACACATTGTTTTCCTTCATTGTTTTTCATTTTTGATAAATAGCTCCTCTTTGAGTTTCTTCAGCAATTCTCTAGGATTGTGACATGGGAATCCTTTATCACCACTGCTCTTTGTACTGGCAATGGAGGCACTGAGTAGAATGTTGTCAACTACAATGAACAAAGGGCTTCTAAATAAGCTTCTCGGTGGAGAATAGAAATAATGAAGAGCTTGCTTGTATCATCTCATGTTCGTTAATGATGCTCTGATCATTTAAGAGGCTACCTAGGATTGTATCCACCATTTGTGCAGTTTATTCCTATGCTTTGAAGCTGCCTCAGGATTGAAGATCAATTTGGACAAGTCATAATTAGTACCGGATTGAGTAGTAGATAACATTGGTGGTTTCACACATATCCTTGGTTATATAGCCCTTCTCATGAAGTATCTATGTCTCCCATTGGAGACACCATTTAAGGCAAAATCACTTTGGAAAAAAGTAATAAAAAAGATGGATTATTGGCTAGCAAAGTAGAAGCGGCTTTGCTTATCTAAAGGTGTGTGGGTTGCATTGAGCAGGAGTACTCTCTCTTACTCAGTTGACCTATTAATATTTTCTATTCCTTATCTGTATAGAAGTAGCCCAACATTGTGGGATTTTTTGTCGAGAGCTATCGATCAAGGGTTCAAGGTCTATCTAGCCAGTTGGTCCAATAAAATAAGAAATTCACGAACATTTAGCCCATTAAAATCTATTGCCCCCACTCAAAGGAACAAAGTTCTAAAAAATAAAGCTTTCAACTCATTCATTGTGCTCTTGAGATCTCTACCTTTCAACTCTCCAACTTGCTAGAAATCCACCAATCTTCTAGGCATGACTCATGATATTCCCATTCCTGGAAAAAAGTAATCCCATGTGGTCCTGACCAACTCACAATGTAGAAGCAAATGATCCACCATTTCACCATTCTTCTTGCACATGCAATGCCAATCCAACACAATTATCCTGCATTTCCTTAGGTTGTCTATGGTAAGGATCTTTCCTAAGGAAGTTGTCCAGACAAAAAAGAGTAATTTTACATACAACCGTAAAGTGCGTAAATGTCGTGTAATCACTTTGAAAAATAGTGGGGTCCACTATTAAAAAATTAATTTTTCTCATGTGGGTCCCATGTTTTATTCACTTTTTTCAAAGCGATTACGTGGCGATTGCATAATTCACTATTGCAAATATCTTTTCTCGACAAAAAAAACTACTTTTGGAAGAGTTTTAAGATAGGTTTGGATAGTGAAATGAGAATTTTTTATTTTAGATGAAAGTTTAAAATATTATTTTTTAATATTATTATTATTTTGGGATTTAAAAAAGTTGAATTAGAATTTGAAAAAGTTGAATTGTTTATTATATTTTGTATGGGAATTTGAAAAAGTTGTAATGATGAGATGAGAATTTTGTATCTCATCCCACTTGCCAAACCTATCCTTAAGTCTTCCATATATTCCTCCACAGAAAGGCATTCATGCCTTGGCTAGTTGGGATCTGGTAGAATGATCTAACAATGAATCTACCTTTCTTGGAAGGGCTCCAACTATCACTCTTGTGAAATATAATAAAGCAAAGAACTCAGTGATGACATCCAACTCCCAATACTATGCTACTCTGATGAAATCAACATTCCATTAATAGAAGCCACTAAGTAAATCCATGAGCTCAGCTACTGAACCGTCCTTCTTGTGTGTTTCCACTAACCCACGCCATGTGGAAAAATATTGGAAGAGGGTGGGGATAGTTCTCCCATCTTATTAGATATGAGGTTGATGATGAGTCCAAAATCAACTTTTGGTTCGATAACCTTTTAAGACTTGCTTTCCAGAGTTGTTTCACTTATTCCAATGCAGCAATACTTTGGTTGCAGAAGACTTGCAAATTTCTGACAATATGCAACAATGCAATGTAACTTTTATTATAGAAACCCAGTTGGGAGATGGAGATGTTTCTTTGTTCTTGAACAAGTCGTATTCCTTTCAGTGGAGAAGAGGTAATGATAATCAAATATGTTGGATTCCATCAAAAAGACAAATGTCTGAGGTTAAATCCTTTTTCAACGAGCTCTTCCCTCCAGTTGGCTCTTCATTTCCTTAAAAGTATGTTTGGTTGGCCTTAGAAAAGATATAAACAATTTGAGGAAGTGGCATATCGTAATCATGGATGGGTGTTTTATGTGAAAGCAGAAATAGGGAGAGCAATGATCACATTCTGCTACACTGAGTTCACTAGGGACTTACGAGCGGCAATATTCAGCACGTTTAGGATTCAGTGGGTTAGGGCAGGTAGTGCAGTTGATGGCATGCCGGCAGAATCCTTATGGGTGGCGATATTCAACATGGCTACAAAGTGTCGTCAAAACTTTGAGTTTGGTGAGAAATATAGGTACATGATTTTTTCTTTTCGATACACAAACACAACACAAATAGCCCTATAGGATTCAACGAATGACATCCCTCCTCCTTTTTCCTCTATTGGCGAGGAGGCAGTATTTGTAAAGATCAGGAGCTGGGTGTTTCTCAAGCAGTTTTCTGCCAGGTGTATATAGAGCCAAAGCATAAGGCTTGACTAGAACCACCCTAAAACATCTTAGCATACTAGAGTGTGGAACCCACGGGAAAAAAGATCTAGAAGCTTGTCCATCACATCTTTCTGAAGGAAAGTGGAAGGTATTTGGTTGCTAGGTCCAGCCAGGCTATAGAAATGATAGGTCTGTGTTCATTAATTTGTGTAAGGGGCTGCTAATTACATGGCATCAAAATTATAAATGACATCAATGTAGTAGCTATCCAAAGTTGTCATGCTATTCTTCAAAAACCTAGCAAAAAATGGAAAAAAAAAAAAGGAAAAAGAATGAGTTTTACAACACCTTAAAAGCTGGACATCATCCTCATTCAAAAAGTTAGGAACTAAAGATTCTGCATGGCTTAACAATGAACCTGTACATACAAGATACTCATGAGAAATGTGACAATATCAGCAATTATGATCGCTAGGAAGAAAAAAACAATTGAATGAGTGAGAATTACGAAGGTTCCTGCAAACAATCACAGCTTTCAGAGCATCAGGACTACTGGAAAATTCAGGTGATGATTTAGATTGGTCCATTTGCAAGCACTCCAAAAACTTGAGAAGGAAGAGGTTCCTCTCCTGCTCTGCAGTAACAAAAAAGCTTGACTAATAAGTTCAAGAAGTACAGGAATGAACTTACAAAAGTTGTAATAAAATTTACAAAATCATTGATAAAGAATCAACCTTCACAGATTGTGGGAACAAAACAATGGAGATTTGCAATTATTTTGACAAATAAGGATGTTCTCTGATGTTCATAGGAAGCCTGGGGCATGTTATTTGGAACTAGGGTAAATCCCAAATTTGTTCTATTTGGTAGGCCCAATGGTGAAAGTTTATCTAAAAGCCATCCAGCCGCTGCAAATGAATCATATTCAACACTAGCATCTTCTTCCCTCGATGGGAGATTAGATGAACACCAACTGGATAAAAAATCTCCATGAGGAAGTGAAAATATGGCAGTCAGAACTTTAGTCTGGAGTAACACACAGAAAAGATAGTCAAAAACCTCATCAAGACAAATGCTCTGTTGGAAAAATATAGATGAATACGCACTATATCCATCAAATTTACATTTATACCACACAATGACTTTCTCAACTGTGTAAGGAAAAGACAGTAACTCAATTTTGTGTAAATTTTCTCACTTTTTAGTGAATCATCAAACAATAGTTTCTGTATTCTTTGAACATATCAAAGTGTAGTAGTGTTAAAAAAGTCAACACAGTAATTAAGAAAAGTAAGATAAAGGAAATAAAGCAAGGATTTCTTTTGCTGGTAATTAGATGAGAGCGAAAAAAAAAAAACTCATAATCAGGCTTTGAGGTTCAACACGGCTTACAAAGTGTATAGTAATGTAAGATCGAAAATTAGAATCATCGGAGAAAATATCAGCAAGTCGCATCGCATTGAGTTGCAAAAAGCCCATTGGGAAGCTTCTGTCGGGACAAGAACTATGATGTGCAGGGTCTCTACCAAGAGCATTCTTCAATAACTCAAGAACCTACATCATGACAATTATCAATGGCAAGCAGATTGACAGTAAGCAGGAGTTGTATATAGATTGTATATAGAACAGAGTATCCAGATCAACAATGGTTCAACCATGAATATCTACAAAGTTTAGTAGTAGTACTAATAACATAATGCATTTTGCAGACCACCTTTTCATGAGAGCATCCAAGGGATATTCCACATGGAATTTGATCTCCACTAAAGCAGTCATCCTTTTTGCTGGGCACTCAACAAACCTAGCCTCTGCTTATGGAGTTCAGTGCCCAAAGAATTGTGAAACTTGAGCTAGTGGACAAGCATTTAAAAAAGTGGCATTTTTTGGAGCACTAGACCCAGGCAAAAACTATCAAAAAGCTGACCCCATTGGTCTATCTTGGCTGAAGAAACCAACAAGCCGTACCAACATTTGCTATGGTCTAAGAGAAGGATAAATACTTTGAAAATTACAGCAAACTAACCTCTAGTGCAACAGACTTTGCCAAATTCAGGCTTTCTGGTGAGCTGGCAACTTCATCCAGGTAGGATAAGCTTTCTGCTTCACATAGACTCAACAGCTGAGAAAAAAGGCAGTTGTGAATGGATCAATCAAAGAGGTTCATTCACAGGTGTACCGTGCAATAGAAAACTGTCGTAGATTCAAAAGCATCTTAAGCCTCTAAGCAGATGTGACCATGACACTCACAATTGATAGGACTTTAGCTTTCATCCTAGAGAGAGCAGCCACGACTCTGGAGGACCCGGTAAAAGTTGGCACATTTAACTTCAAGATAGCTTGGGCCAGAAAAAGAACTCCACCCTTTCCACATAGTTCCTGACATAGTACCAATACAAGTTAAAAACATGAAATACTTTCGGGAATTACCAGCAAACATAAATAAAATGGGACCTAAAACTTCACAGAGATCCATCAATATAATCTTCCACGAAAAGATTGAAATACTGAGATGTTCTTCAACATTGTTCCTTTACAGCTGCAATCACACTGTTGTCTGCCAAGTGAAGATTTTGACAATTTAAATCTCCTCATCCACTAACTCTGTGCCTTCGCTTTTCAGCCCCATACAAATGCAATATCTTCAGTAACATATATCCAGTACACTTCTTACAGTTTGATAGCATAAGAATGCATAACAAGGCACTTTCCTAACATATGACTTTGCTTCAAACACACAGAGGGAAGAAAAATAAAACAGAGAGGGAAGAAACCTTATTCCTGAGTAGGCGCTCTCGAAACATATTTTGCTGGCACAACAACTGAAGAAACTGTAATGAAGCCTCACATTGCTGGCATAAATAGTTTATATTTACTATTCGTTCAGCAGTCGGACTTGAATTTGTATAAATATCAGCATGGTGGGCTGACAGCTTGATCCCAAGTAACCCAATGGCTGTGTGAACTGCTCCAAAAGCTGCATCCATAAAGATGTCAACCTGCCACAGAAAGCTGCATGATCAGTGCATAGTTATGGCCGCCTGAAAAACTTTATAAATCAGAGGCGAAAAAATGTGACTGGTCTATTAACTATGAATTAAATACCTAACTTTCCCGAATTATTGATTATTCCAATTTAGAACTCCAAATTTTAAAATCGCATCAAGGTTATCCTTACCATGCCTTATAATCACTGTACAGACTGTAATTACATACATGACAAATGTTTTTTTTTTTGGTATACATAGTAACAATTGTGACATCTCTCAAGAAGCAACATTCAGGTATCTGATTGGGTTTTAGACAAAGCCAAGGAGATTCAGCATTGTGTGGGGATATTGTGTGACAATTTTGAGGACAAATTTATAGCTCCCCTCGTAGCAATAGAGGCTGGACAGACTTTCTCTAGTTCTCCAAGTGAGATCAACTCAGCAAATAACAGAGCTAAAGAATTAAAAAGGCTTAAGTGGACAGTCAACGATGGAGTAGGAGAGAGGAGTTCTAACCGTGGAAGATTGAAGGGAAGGATGACGGACGTTGTTTTATGAAGCTGAAAATCGTTTCATGGGGGGCTGAATGAGAAGGAAAAGTGTCTCAAAATTAGAAACCAATTCATAGTTGGAGAGTAGACATCTTTTGCTTACAAGAAACAAAATTGGAATCTATCCCCCCAAGCACTATTAGGAGTTTGCGGTGTTGTAATCAAGAAGGGTGGCATTATTTACCATCCAATGGAGCATCGGGTTGCATCTTAGTGATGTGGAGTAAAAGAGTGGTGGAAACGGTAGAAGATTGTACGGGGGATTATATGGTGGCTTGTTCGTTCAAGAATGTTGTGGATGGATATCAGCGGGCCTTCGCAGGTGTTTAAGGTCCTAACTTAGATCGTGCAAGAAGCGTACTATGGGATGAATTGGCTGGCCTAAGCAAAATATGTGACTTACCTCAGTGTATTGCTGGCGACTTTAATGTTACTCCATTCCCGGTTGAACAATCGGGTGGTTCTAGCATCAAGCCACCAATGGTAGATTTCTCTAACTTCATATATGAACAAGAGTTACAAGACCTTCCTCTTGCAGGTGGCCCCTACACTTGTTCAAGCAACTGAAAACACCCCACTTGGTCAAGGATCAATAGATTCCTAGTATCACTTGAATAGGAAGCACACTATCCGGAACTTATCAAAAAGAGACTTCCAAGGTGGAATTTAGATTACTTTCCCATCCTTCTTGATTGTGGAGGTATTCATGGTGGCCCAAGGTACTTCAAGTTTGAAAACATGTGGTTGAAATCAGATGGTTTCCTCAATCGAGTTCGACAATGGTGGTCTTCTTATCAATTTCATGGCATTCTAAATTACATCATGTCATGTAAATTGAAGTCTCTGAAGAAAGATTTGAAGGCTTGGAATGAGCAAGCGTTTGGCAATGTGGAAGCTCAAAAGTTACTCTCTTTGAGGAACTCAAAGGATTGGAGGGAGTAGAGGAGGAGAGGGTATTATCTAAAATGGAGAAGGCTCGCAAAATTTCAAGTGGCCGCAGACCTCGAAAGGGTTTCTCTACTAGAAGAAATATCTTGGAGACAAAAGTTGAGAGCACTTTGGTTGAAGGAAAGGGATAAATGTACCAAGTTTTTCCATCGGGTGACTAATTTGCATAGGAGGAACAACGCCATAGAGACGTTGATGATCGATGGAATGGTTTCTTCCAACCAAATCGAGATCACAAATCACATTGTCAACTTTCATAACAGTTCTCTTGGCGACCGCGACTTGATGGGCTTTACTTTGACACTCTTGAATTGCAAGAAGTAGAACAACTTGAGAAGCCTTTTGAAGAAACAAAAATTAGAAAAGCATTAAGAAGCATGGCAAGTGACAAAGCTCCAGGCCCGGATGGATAACCCAATAATAGCCAATGCTGTCTGGATAACCCAATCAAACATCTTCGGATGAAATGAGTTAAGAGGGATTGGTTCTTCCTCCCTATCCCTAGTAGCCTCATAAATAGCCAGTGTACCATCCAAATCATGTATTTCTGATTATGTATTTCTGGGAGGAACAGAAAACTGTACCATGGCTGAAGAAATTTTTTCCAGCATCAGAACAGTAGACGGCACACAGTGGAGGCTGGGTTCCAGACCAGAGTATGTTGTCGGTGCGTTTTGTGTCAACCCTCCATGCTCCAAGACTTCTGGCGTCTCTAGAGAAGAGAAAGATGTAGACAGCGCCGTGCTATTTGCTATAGTATTCGCCGCCGAGATGACAGGTGGTGGCCTAGACACTGCCGACGATAAGGCCTGTCTCCCCGACAGGTGGTAGCCCAGACAATTGCTCTGTCGCCACCTATGAATAGTTCTGTTCCTCTGCAGACAGCCACGCTATAGACAACGTCATACTATTTGCTACAGAAATTGCCACTATGATGACAGGTGGTGCCCCAGCCACTTGCTCAGATGTGGCTTGTACAGAGTTGTTCTCATCGTGCTTTGATCCCATTGTTCTTGAAGACAATGTCGTACTAATTGCTACAGTATTCGCCACCATGATGATGGGTGGTGGACCAGACACCGCCGGAGACAAGGTCTGTGTGACACCCCGACAGGTGGTGGGCCAGTTGTGGCTTGTACAGAGTTGTTCTCGTCTGATGCCGTTGCTCTTGTTGTACAGAGTTGGCCATCAAAGGAGGTTGCCGACATCGAGGATAAAGGCTCCTCAGGCTGATGATGAGGACCCATGGGCTTCGGCTCAAGTCCAGCTGACTCGATGGGCCCAGAAGTTGATCCTTTTTCATAGACCGACCCAACTCTTTTGGGTCCCCATTTCATGTTGCGTATTGGGCTTACACGGCCCAACCCAATTTTTTTCTTCCCTTTAACTAGTCTAACAGAATGGCCCCCATTGGCCTACTTCTTATAACCAGGTTTAAGAATACACTTGTCTTGGCTCAAGCCCAAGCCCGAAATCACGGATTTTATTTCCCTCCTTAATGATTCCACTTCCTCCTTCACCCCGAAAACTTCCCTTTTCAAGAAATAAAAACACTCCTGCAACTTGCTTTTTTCTGTACAAGCATGTGGCCAAGACCCACTACCCATTTTTTCTTGTCTGCCAATTTCTAGCATTTTTGTCCCATGCCATGCCCCCTTGCTTTTTTCAAAAACCAATGAGTGTTTCTCCCCACCATGCACTGCCCCTCTACTCCCTACAGCACCCAACGCCACCTCTGCAAAAGACTTGAGCTGCCTCCCAACCTCCTTCCCCTTATCCATGGATATTGCCATTGTAGATTTCTTGGTTGCTTGAACATACACAGGCAGAGCTTGTTTCATTTCCCTTGAGAGGTACTTCCAGCCCCCTCCTTCTATACCTTCTGGGATTACTAGAGGATCCCAACACCCACTACCTCCATATTCAGAAATTTCCAAGTAGCGACCAAATGCATCGATCGACGCTGCACAAGTAAAGCCTTCGTTACATCCCGATATGACTTGTTGAAAGTTTTGTTTCCGGTTGATAAACTGCATTCTTCCAAGGTATTGGCCATCCATTGCGCACTGCTTAAGCTAAAAACCATATCCTTAGTGATCTTACGGCTCCTCTTCATCTCTATCAGTAATTGTTTCATTGGACCCATCTTATAAGGATGACAAAAGAACTTTAGAAGAATAAATCCGGGAAAGATCACCAGAAAATTCTACCAATGAACAGATTTTTTTTTAGCCATCTGAACGAGCTAGAGAGAAAATTTTAGAGAGAGAAAACTAGAGAGAATTGGAATTGATAAAACTTAAAAAGGTCCTTAGTTTTAAAGACTCATTGTGTAATATCTTCTAATTCGCACCGACATGATCCGCATGGAGTTCCAGGCGTATTTATATAGTAATTATATAATTTAATGATGTAATTTTCATCTAATTTATTATCATTGACCATATAAAATATAAAATAATATATGCTATCAATTAATAATAAATTATAAATCATGTGATAATTCATTTCATTATATGTAAATAGTTAATACATCATACATTCATACATACTCTACTATTTATACTTAATTAAAACAATCAGGTAATTTTTTTTTTTAATACCTAAGTTGCAAGCAAACATGAATAATCTATGTACAATGAAATTATTTGATATTCATTAACCATATATAAAATGTATGACATTATTAATAATTATGCATACTAAAGAATAAAGTCTAAGTTAGTAAGTAGTAATTATCAACATCATAAATATAATTAGAGTAAAATATTTTTTTTAATGAGTTAGTTACATAATGTCCATTAATAATTCACTTAATTTTAATTTAGTAACTTAAATAATTTTTCTTATTAATTTATTTGAAAAAAATAATAATAATAATTGGGTCGGACCGATAGCTACCAGTCCGGTCCGGTCCCTATAGATGTTTGGTCCGGTCCAGTCCGAAGAAAATATGGAGGTCCATCACCCCCCCGAACCGGACCTGACCGATTTACATCCCTAAGCGAGATTTACAAGATCCTTTCAAAAGTTTTGGCAAATCGATTGAGCATTGTGGTTGAGAAGTTAATTTCAAAGCCTCAAAACGCCTTTGTCCTAGGTAGGCAAATTCTTGATTCGGTACTTATTACTTGGATAGTAGACTCAAGTCGAGAGTGTTAGGGCTCTTGTGTAAGCTTGATATATAGAAGGCTCATGACCGTATTAATTGGAGATTTTTGCTCTACATGCTAGAGAGATGTGGCTTTGGTTCGAAATGTGTTCTTGGATCAAACAGTGTATCTCTATTGTTTGTTTTTCTATCTTGGAGAATGACACACCAAAGGGCTTTTAGCTCATGAAGCTTGAGACAAGGTGGCCCTCTATCCCCACTACTTTTTGTCTTTGTAATTGAAGCATTTAGCTATCAAAGGAAAACTAGGGTTTTCTTTAAGATACGGCAGCTAAGCAGCTAATCTCCTATTTTAATAGGTTGAGGCTAGGGTTACATGGCAACTAATCTTTTATTTTACGGGGATACAGCAAAACTGAATTTCAAATAGATTAGGATTTATTTACTAATCTTATCTTGTATTTAAATTAAACTTGTACATATTTAGATAGGATAAAGTCAGGTTAGTTTAGATAAAGATAAACATGTAGTTTTTTGAGATTCAAATTGAATTCTCAATCTTATCTTTGTAATCATTTCTGGAACTATTTTTTATATAATGAGAAGGACGCACCTCAAAGAGGATTCAGCCAAATTTAACATGGTATCAGAGCTACTCTGATTTCCTTTTTTTTTTGCAGTTCCTCGGCCAACCCTAAAATCTTTAGGGTTTCTGTTTTCTGTTCATTCCAGCGGCTGCTTCTAGTTTCTTGATTTTCCTGGGGTCCTCTATTTCACAGCAGCAGCTCTCTTTTCATGCTCTTGGTCTGTTTTCATGGCATCTGAAAAATCTGATTCCTTGTGCATTTGGTTCAATGGAAAAAATTATTATTCTTGGGCATTTCACTTTCAGCTTCTTGTCAAGGGTAAAGAACTCTGGGGTCATGTTGATGGAACTATTCCAACCCCTGATAGTGCAAAGGAACTGTCTACATGGGAGAGTAAGGATGCCAAGATCATGTCTTGGATCCTAGGTTCTATTGAGCCTCACATCATCCTCAATCTACAACCCTACAAAACCTCCAAGACTATGTGGGAGTATTTGAAGAGAATCTACACAGAATAATTTCGCTCGAAAATTTCAGTTAGCATTTGAGATGGCTAATTTTTCTCAAGGTGGCTTATCAGTGGAGGACTTCTATTCTAGTTTTTCAAATCTATGGACTGAATACACTAAAATTGTATATTCTTCTATCTCTGCCGATGGTCTCCCTCATGTGCAAAGTGTGCATGAAACACGTAGGAGAGATCATTTCTTATGAAACTACATTCAGATTCTGAATCTGTTCATTCTCAGTTAATGAATAGAGACCCAGTTCCTTCTTTTGATGATTGTTTGAGAGATTTGCTTAGGGAGGAGCAAAGGTTACTTACACGGAGTACAATGGAACAGAAACTTGCATCTCCTACTCAAGTGGCATTTATAGTACAAGAAAAATCCAAGGGCTGAGACTATAGCACTACACAATGCTATAGTTGCAAGGGATTTGATCACATTGCCACCCATTGTCCAAAGAAATTTTGTAACTATTGCAAAAAATCTGGACATATTATCAAGGACTGCCCAATCCGACCTCCTCGGAAGCAAGAGAGTGCCTTTTCCACCTCTGTTGAAGTCTCGGGTGCATCCTCTTCTTCAGCTCCTGCTGCTGCCACTCATGCCCTAGCACCTGCCGGTTCTAGTTCTACCACTCTTACTCCTGATATAGTACAACAAATTATAATTTCTGTCTTTTCTGCTTTAGGCATCTCAGGTAAACCAAAGTCCTCCCCTAATTCTTGGCTAATAGATTTTGGTGACTCAAATCATATGACTAATAATTCCACATTGTTACACAATTTTCAATCCTATGATGGTCCTATCAAAATCCACTCGGCAAATGGTAGTTCACTACCAAATTCTGCCATGGGTGATATGTCACCTGTCACTCGAAATGTTTTGGTTTCTCCTACTCTCTCCACAAGTTTACTTTCTGTTAGACATCCTGTTGAAAATAATTGTAATGTCTATTTTTCATCTTCTGGTTGTGTTGTACAGGATCGAGTGTCCGGGAGGATGATCGTGAGAGGTCCTAAGTAGGGTTGGCTATTTCCAATAAATCCTAGTTCAACTTCTATTGTGTCTAGTTCCTTTATTTTTTGTAATGCTGTCAAAATAAGTACTAAGGATTGACATCGACGTTTAGGACATCCTAATCCTAATGTACTCCAAACTTTGTTTAAATCTAGTACTATTGACAATAAAAATTATGTTTCAATGGAAACAATTTCTTTTGATTGTACCTTTTGCAAACTTGCGAAAAGCAAATTGCTACTGTTCCCACAATCTGGTTCTCATGCCTCACGGGTATTTGATATAATTCATAGCGATGTTTGGGGTATATCTCCTGTTATATCACATGCTCACTACAAGTATTTTGTTACTTTTATTGACGATTACAGTAGATTCACTTGGATCTATTTTCTCCATACTAAAAGTGAAGTATTTTCTGTTTTCAAGGCCTTTCTTGCACTCATTCAGACACAATTTGCTTCCTCTACCAAGATCTTACGATCTAATTCTAGGGGTGAATACATGTCTCATAAATTTCAGAATTTTCTTGAAGAAAAAGATACTTTTTCTCAGCATTCTTGCGCATCTACACCACAACAAAATAGGGTAGCTGAGCGTAAAAATCGTCTTCTAATTGACATGGTTCGGGCTCTTTTTATTGACTCATCCATTCTATCTCGTTTTTGGTGTAAAGCATTAGCTACTGCTGTCCATTTAATTAATAGATTGCCCACACCAGTTTTACATAATATTTCTCACCATTCCATATTGTTTGGTCACACTCCTAATTATTCTGATTTGTATATCTTTGGTTGTGTGTGTTTCGTTCATCTTCCACCACATGAAAGACATAAATTGACTACTCAATCTGTTAAATGTGCTTTTCTTGAATATAGTTCCACTCAAAAATGATTTCTTTGTTATGATCCTAATGCACGAAGAATTCAAATTTCCAGAAATGTTTTATTTTTTGAAAATCAGCAATTTTTTTCTCTCATGTCGATCCTATCTCATCTAGTTTTTCAATTCTTCATGATGAGCCCGAGCCCTTCCCTATGCCCATTCTTGATACCTCTTCAGCTCCAGTGGCTTGGTTTAAACCTAGTTTTGTCTACACTCGACATCATAGCACCCCTTTAGCCGAGCCTCCTATGGCTTCTCAAGATTCTCCTACTACAGCATCTAATCCAACATCCACCAGAGTTCCTGCTACTTCTGTTCCTTGAAAATCTACCCATGTCTCTCACCCACCAAATCGGTATGATTTTTCTTCCCCCACTTCTATGACTTTTACATTATATCCCTTCTTGTTACAAACAGGCTATGGAACATGAGTGTTGGCAGCAAGCCATGCAGACAGAACTTGATGCACTTGCAGCTAATCAGACCTGGGATGTGGTACAAAGCCTCCTTCTATCAAACCAATTGGTAGTAAATGGGTATACTCCATAAAGCTTCGTTCCGATGGCTCATTGGAACAATACAAAACTAGATTGGTTGCTTTCGGGAATCACCAAGAGTATGACATAGATTATGATGAGACAGATTATGATGAGAGTTTTGCTCCGGTTGCCAAGATGACTATTGTTCGCTTGTTACTTGCTCTTGCTACTTCTAAATCTTGGCAATTACATCAGATGGATGTCAAGAATGCTTTCTTGCATGGCGATCTAAAGGAAGATATCTACATGAAACTTCCATTTGTATGCCGATTTTCTCCTCTACGGTTGTTTGTAAATTGAAGAGGTCTTTGTATGGTCTTTAACAAACTCCTCGAGCTTGGTTTGAGAAATTTCGCAATACTTTGCTAGGGTTTTCTTTTAAGCAAAGTAAGTACGATGCTTCCTTATTTTTACACAAGGGCGATGCTAGAGTAGTATTTTTATTGGTATATGTAGATGATATTATCATCTCTGGTTCGGATGGACTTTTGACTCAAAAACTTCAGCAACATCTTGATAATGTGTTTCACATGAAGGATCTTAGGGATCTTACCTACTTTCTAGGGTTGGAAGTTAAGTCTCAGCCACATGGTTTATTTCTCAATCAACACAAGTATATTCAAGACCTAATTCAGTTAGAGAGATTGAAAGATACTACTCCAGTTGATACTCCTCAAGAGGTGAATGTCAAGTATAGGAAAGATGAAGGTGAACTTCTCTCGGATCCTACCTTATACCGTAAGTTGGTTGGCAGCTTGATTTATCTCACCATCACACGCCCTGATATTTCCTATGTTGTCCACACTATTAGTAAGTTCATGGATTCTTCTCGATATCTTCATTTTGTAGCTGTTTGTCAGATTATTCGCTATTTACTTGGGACTCCTAATTGTGGACTGATTTTTCCTAAGGGTTCTTCTCTTCAATTAGTTGCCTACAGTGATGCAGATTGGGTTGGATGTCTGGACTCTCGACGTTCTACTACTGGATGGTGTGTCTTCCTTGGGGATTCACTTATCTCTTGGAAGTGTAAGAAGCAAAATTGTGTATCTAAGCCATCTACAGAGGCTGAATATTGGGCAATGTCTGCTGCATGTTCGGAAATTATGTGGTTCCGTGGTATTCTTTCAGAACTCGACTTTGCACAGGCACATCCCACGCCTCTTCATGGTGATAATACAAGTGCCATTCAAATTGTAGCCAACCCAATTTTTCATGAACGTACGAAGCACATTGAGGTTGATTGTCACTATATCCAATATGCCTATGAGTCTAGGCCTAGTTTGGGTGTCGAAGTACTCTAAGGTACTCTCAAACACTCTCACTACTATTCTTTACTTTATAATTACTTTTCACCTACTTTTACTACTATTCATTACTTTTTATCTACTTTTTACTACTATTTAATATTCTATTATTACTTTTTACCTACTTTTTATTATTATTCACAAACATTCTCAAACACTTTCACTATCCAAACCTAGCCTAAGAGCCGATTTGGATTGAAAGGTGAGTTGAGATCATCTCAACTCATCTCACTACTATTCACAAATTTTAACTCACAAATCTTACTACTATTCACAAAACATTTCAACTCATTTCATCTCTCAATCCAAATGGGACCTAAGACTTTCTATCACTCTTTCCGCTTCCCACCAAGGTGGCTCATTGCATGGAGAAACTTCAATGTTAAAATTTCACTTGGTAAAATGGGCCACGATGTGCTCCCCTATTCCAGAGACAAGATTGGGTATTCGGAAATTGAAATCTTTTAACAAAGCATTGCTTGGCAAATAGCTATAGAGATACCACAACGAACAGGGAGCATTAGGGAGAGCCATCATAGAATCGAAGTATGGTGGACCATGGGGAGAATGGTGTTCGAGTGAGGTAAGTGGGCCATATGGGGTGGGACTATGGAAACACATACGAAGAGAATGGGACATTTTTTTTTATAGGTAAGAGGATGGGACATATATTCAAGAAATATTCGTTTTGAGGTGGGTGATGGGTCCAAAATCAAATTTTGGCATGATGTATGGTGTGGCGATAGGACACTCACTGAAGCTTATCCAGAATTCTATAGCATAGCAAGAATGAAAAGCTTTAATTGCAAACCTCTTAATCCTATCTCATGGTATTCCTCAATGGAACATTACATTCTCCAGAGATGCACAAGATTGGGAAGTTGACGCTTTCTAGGAGTTCTATGAGCTAGCGTACTCTACCTGTATAATGAGGGGAGTTGAAGATAAGATCTTTTGGCGCCCTTCTAAGAAAGGGAAGTTTTTTTTATTTTATTTTAAGAAGTGAAAGTGAAATTTTATTGATAAAAATAGGCATAATAGCCCAACTACACAGAAAGTATACACAGAAAATGCCTAAATACTATTAAGCACTAGTGAGGGAAACAAACAGATCATGAAAACTGTCATCATTACAACTAATGACCGAAGCCCAAGAAAATAAAGTATTATAAAAGAAACTCTTCAGCTCATCCAAGGAACATTCCCGATCTTCAAAACACCTCTTATTTCCACCACATAACGCAAAGAGGAATCATTTTCCACATAGCAACAATGTGAGCATTTCCCCTAATTCATTTCCAGTGCCTAAGAATATCATTAACTCTTCCGGGCATAACCCAAGCCACACATTAAATATATCATTCCACAAGAACCAAGCCACCTCACAATGTAACAAAAGATGATCAGTAGATTCCCCATTTTTCTTACACAAGAAACACCAATCCATAATGATGAGACCACGTTTCCTTAAAATATCAGTAGTGAGCAAATCTCCAAAGAGAAGCAGTCCATACAAAGAAAGCAATCTTTGGAAGGACCTTACACTTCCAAATAGCCTTCCAAGGGAAACAATGATCATTAGAGAATCTCGAGAGAGCCTTGTAATATGATCGCACCGAGAACCTATTACTCCCACCAACAATCTAAATCATCCTATCCTCCATCACACTGCCGAATGACATAGCATACAAGGAATCGAAAAAATCAGCAAACATCCCAAGTTCCCAATCATGAGCCACTCTAAAAATACTGACATTCCAATGGAAACATGAGAACACACCAACAAATCAGCCACCACAGCTTCTTTATCACTAGAAATCTGATAAAGAGACGGGAACACATACCTAAGAGCCCTTGCACCACACCATTATGCCAAAAGTAAACACCACGACCATTTCCAACCGCCAACCTGAAAAAGTTGGAGAATCCCATCCGGAACAAATATATTTCCGTATGCCCTTTAACTTTATTAGAACACCAACCCCCCCTCAAGCTCCTATATTTTGAATCTATAAGAACTCTCCACAAGCCTTTCCTTTCCCGATGATATCTCCACAAACATTTCACCAAAAGAGCTTTATTGAAGGTCCTCAAGTTGCGCACCTCCAAACCACCACAAGTTATAGGAGAACATATTTTATCCCATCCAACAAGATGAAATTTGGCTTCCTCCCCAATACCGCCCCAAAGGAAACTTCGAAAAGTTTTCTCAATATGTGCTACCACACCTGCAGGTAATGCAAATAAAGACAAAAACATGTAGGGATGTTGGATAAAGTGCTTTTGCTAAGAGTTAGGCCCAGTTTGAATTCAAATATGAGTTGAGGTGAGTTGAGATGGTTTTAGATGAGTTAAATAAAATATTATTAGAATATTATTTTTGTTTTGGGATTTGAAAAAGTTGAATTGTTTATTATATTTTGTGTGGGAATTTGAGAATGTTGTAATGATGAGATAAGATGAGTTGATGTGAGTTTCGAATCCAAACAGGGGCTTAATCTACTGCCTTTTGATAAATTAATTCTATTCCATCCTAACAACCTTCTATCAATCTTTTCTAACACACCTTCTCATATAGAGTTCGCCTTGAAAGCCGCCCCCAATGGAAGACCAAGATATTTCATGGGTAGCATGATACCTTACAACCCAGGATATCTGCCAACCCCTAAACATTAGACACTGTACCCACAAGAACCATTTCAAACTTTGAAAGATTCATCTTCAAACCTAAAACAGCTTCAAAACTAAACAAAAGAGCTCTCAAACATTGAATATGACCACAGTTTGGCTCACAGAAAGTACAGTATTATCAGCAAAAAGAAGATGAGAAATATTAACACCTCCCACAGTAAAACCAGCAAGAAAGCCTCCATCAACAGCAGCACTCAACATGCAACTAAGTACATCTGTCACGATGACTAACAGGAAAGGGGAAAGAGGTTCCCCTTGTCTTAATCCCCTAGAGCTGTGAAAAAACCCCTGCGGTGCACCATTCACCAAAACTGAAAAACGAATAGTAGATATACAATGAATAATCCATGAAATCCATCTTTCTCCAAAACCACATCTCCCAAGTAACATAGAAAGAGTTGACATGATCATATGCCTTCTCCATGTCTAATTTGCAAAGGATGTCGGGTGTTCCCGCCTTGATTATACCATCCAAACATTCATTAGCAATTATAACCAAATCCAAGATTTATCTTCCTTCATAAAAGCATTCTAAGGTTTTGAAATAGTGCTACTCATAATGGCAGTCATTCGGTTAGCAAGAACCTTGGCAAGTATCTTATACACCCCATTAAGGCAATGCTTGGAAAATGAGATGGGATGAGAATTTTGTAAATGGTAGTAAGATGATTTGTGAATAGTAGTGAGATAATTTGAGTTAATTGTTTATGGGGTTTTGGGAAAGAAGAGAGGAAAAGTTGAAACAAAAATATTATAAAGTTTAAATATTGTTAGAATATAAATTTTTAATATTATTTTTGTTTTGGGATTTGAAAAGGTTGAATTGTTTTTTATTTTTTATTTGAAAGTTTGGGAAACTTGTAATGATTAGTTTGAAAAAGTTGTAATGATTAGTTTGAAAGTGTTTGTATTTGAATGGTGTTTGGAAAGAAAATGAGATGAGATGATATGAGATAGAATGAAAATGATTTCCAAACATCCCCTAACAAAGTTGATAGGTCAAAACTCATTCATCTCCACTGTCCCCACTTTCTTAGGAATAAGGGCAATAAAAGTCGCATGAAGACTCTTTTCAAATTTTCCAAAGAATGAAATTTGTAAAAGACCTTCATAATGTCCTCAACAACCACATCCCAACAATCATGATAGAAGGCCATAGAGAACCCATCCGAACCCGGTGCTTTTATCCTTAGCCATCCCATGAATCACCTAAAAAACTTCATCCTCCTCTAAGAAAGGGAAGTTAGTCCGTTCCTACTATCAAGCCATGATCACGCATAATACAAATTCATTCCCATGGAAGAGTATTTGGAAGACAAAAGCAACCCTGAAGGCAAATTTTTTTGTATGGACGGCTTCATTAGGGAAGATCACAATAGACAACCTACGGAAAGTCACATCATAGTCATATATTGGTGTTGTATGTGCATATAGAGTGTAGAGTCCGTAGATCATCTATTACTTCATTGTGAGATTGCTACGACCTTGTGAAATGACTTCTTTGCTTGGATAAGATTAGCTTGGGTGATGCCAAAAAGGGTAATTGATCTCCTAGCTTCTTGGAGAGGCATCCGGGGCAACGCTCATATTGCAACAGTGTGGAAGATGGTCCCAATATGTCTATGGTGGTGTATTTGGAGAGAGAGGAATGCAAGAGGCTTTGAAGATCGAGAGCGGTCAATGAATGAGCTTCAAAGTTTATTTTTCAATATTTTACTCCATTGGTCGATTGTAATTGATTTTAATGGCATGTCTTTTCATGACTTCCTTATATAGCTAAACTAGAACGCATAGGCAACGCTCTTGTATATGTCCCGTATACTCGGGCTTTTGTCTAATTTTGTAATTCATGATCTATAAAAATTTTGTTTATCGATAAAAAAAAAAACAATTCTGACATAGCACATTACAGTAAAGGCTAGTTTCACAAATCAGATCGATTGAAAACATGTCACGGGCACATTTGTGACCGTAATCTTTTTGGTTTTATATTTACCATTTTTCAATATTAACTTCTTGATGTATCTCCATATATTTTGAATTCGGGAGACCAACATGAAACCTCGCGAATGAAGTCAATCTCAAAAAGATGTGTACAAAAGAAAATGTCCATCACATCCGCAATTGACATTTGCATAGGATGGTAGGGCAAGGTAATGATAATATTTAACAGTTATTAATAAAATTTATTTTAATAAAATTTATTTTACCTATAAAAAATGATTATATCTCACTGTCATTAAAACTTAAAGGACTTTTGTTGTTTTGAAAAAAGAAATACATGATTTGAGTCCACAAATAGAGTAAGGACCAAAACTATGGTCTAACAAAACAGAAAATTTTAGTAATCATTATTAAGATTCATCGACCTGAAAATGAGGGTTAAGTAATAGAAGAACAAATTCAAACAAGTGAAGAACCATTAGCATGCAAACAGGTAGCTTTGGAGAGAGAAAAGTTATGTTTTCCGAAAGAACCCTCTCTCCATGAATAGAAGCTCTAACAAATCAAGTGGTCAAGATTGTACCTTAGGGTGCGCAAGCAATACAGGAACAAGGTCGTGCCACTGTGAAGATATGCATCCCGTTAATAGATATAGACTGCTTGCCACAAGTGCTGAATGCACCAGGGGAATGGGACCAAAATTATGGTTATCCTGTGTCACGAAGGAAGCATTAGTAAAGATAAATAGTATGGAAGATAGATCTCAAAGGTGAGAATTAAGTACAACCTGTCTATAGCCACCAAGAACGATCAGCAAATAAAACACCAGGTCAAGAAGCTGCTCCAACACTTTTACATCGTCTAGCAAAATCTGTAATATTTTAATCAGGTGAGGATCATCACATTTTATTCTCTTATTCTACTCCCAAAATCTTCAAAATTTTCTAAACAAATATGCAAACAGGTGGAAAGAGAGATATGCAGGCAAACTATGCAACTGACCAGAAAAATCTAAAGCATCTGCATTTATGTCCCTTTGTCGTGTGAAAATTATTTACACATTGACTGTAATTGTAGAAAATCCCATACACCTTAGAGTAGCAAAAATGGAGATTTAGATAGTAACACAATTTTTTTTTTTGTTTTATAAGTAAATAAGAATCTTTATTGAGTAGGGGATGAAACTAGGCAATGCCCAATTATACAAGAAGTATACAAAGTGATACACCTAATTACATTCTATTAAGCTGAAAAGAAAATAGGAACTCATGAACATTCCCGCCCTTCAATACAATAGCAGAAAACCACTGTAAAAGAGAAAATATAAAAAAATTCCAGATTTCCCCCATTGCACACTCCGTTGTTAAAACACCTATTATTCATTTCTGACCATATACACCACATTAAGCACAAAGGTATCATTCGCCACACTGCTGCCAGTTGAGCGCTATTATGCTCCCTGTTCTAGCACGCTAGTAGTTCCATCACACTCCTAGGCGTGACCCAACTCAGCCCGGCTCTATTGAGGATACCATCCCATAACTCCCCAGCCACCTCACAATGTAGAAGCAAATGATCTATCGATTCCCCATTCCTTTTACACATATAGCACCAATCCATAACCACCATACTCCGCTTTCTCAAATTGTCAACCATCAAGATCTTCCCAAGCGCAACTGTCCAAGTAAAAAATGCAACTTTAGACAACACTGAAACCTTCCAAATACTCTTCCACGGAACGAATGTGGACGGTTGGACTGTCAGAGCCTTGTAGAAGGACTTAACTGTAAACTTTTTTCTCCCCATGTGAATCCACAACATACGGTCACCCCCATTTCCTCCTAACTTTGCTGAATACAAGTAGCTGTAAAAATCTGTCATCTCATCAAGTTCTCAATCCTGAGCATTTCTAGTAAACGTGACATTCCAAGTAACCGTCTCGTTGGCACGACACAAAACATCTGAAACTGCAGCTTGCTGATTTCCAGCCAAATTAAATGCAGTTGGAAAGGCAATGGGAAAGAGGACTATCCCCACTCCAAGCATCGAACCAGAAGCGAGTTCTTGCTCCATCCCCCACCTCAAACCTAATATGTTTTTCAAAGGTGTTCCACCCCTTTCTAATAAATTTCCATAGACTTACTACATAAGATCCCATACCCTCCTTAGAACACCATCCCCCCCCCCCCTCACTACCATACTTATGGTCAATAACTTCCCTCTAGAACGAATTCCTTTCCATATGATACCTCCACAACCACTTTCCTAGGAGTGCATTGTTGAAGATGCTCAAGTTTCTCACCCCTAGCCCGTCGTTCACAATCAGACAGCTCACCTTTTGCCAACTAACAAGGTGAAATTTAATATCTCCCCATGCCACCCCACAAGAAAGCTCTAAACAACTTTTCAATTCGGTTTGCCACTCCCACCGGGATTGGGAAGAGAGAAAGATAGTAAGTGGGTAGGTTGGAAAAAGTGTTTTTGATAAGTGTTATCCTTCCCCCTTTTGATAGATAGAGTCGCCTCCACCCCGATAATTTTTTCTCAATCTTCTCTACCACCCCATCCCAAATACTCTTTGCTTTACACGACACCCCCAAGGGAAGTCCAAGATATTTCATAGGGAGGGAAGCGATTTTACAACCCAACAACTTTGCAAGAGAGGCAATATTACTCACCTCCTCCACCGGTACCAACTCCGACTTCCCCAAGTTCACCTTGAGTCCCAAAACAGCTTCAAAACACAACAAAACCACCCTTAGAGCTTGAATCTAGTCGCTAACAGCATAACAAAAGATAAGTGTATCATCCGCAAATAATAAGTGAGAAATGGAACTGACACCATTATTGTTGTTGCCCACTAAAAAACTAGCAATAAATCCCCCCCTAAAAACAGCCTCCACCATACGATTTAATACCTCCATTACTTATACAAATAAGAAAGGTGATAGCGGATCCCCTTCTCGCAAACCCCTCAAAGGCTGAAAAAAGCCACAAGATTTTCCGTTGACTAGAACCTAGAAACACAATGTTTAATCCATTCATACCACCTGTCCCCGAAGCCACATCTTCAAAGCATATAGAATAGGAAATCCCAAAACACATGGTCATAAGCCTTTTCCATGTCTAACTTGCAAAAGACTCCTGGAATGCCTTCTCTTAACCGGCTGTCCAAACACTCATTTGCCATTAAAACTGAATCAAAAATTTGCCGACCCAGAACGAAAGCATTTTGAGGTTTAGAAATGAGTTTGTCCATCACCAAACTCATACGATTAGCCAGTACCTTTGATATGATTTTGTAGATCCCACCTACCAAGCTAACCAGCCAAAAGTCTTTCAAGTCTTGAGCACCTCCTATCTTTGGGATAAGAGCAATGAAGGTAGCGTTTAATGACTTCTCAAACTTAAAGTTAGAATGAAAAGCATGGAAAATCTGCATCACTTCCTCCTTCACTATCTCCCAACACTTTTGAAAGAAAGCTATAGAAAAACCATCCGAGCCCGGGGCTTTATCCTTACACATACCTTTCACCACTAGAAGCACCTCCTCTTCCACAAATGGCCTCTCCAACCAACTTGATACCTCCAAGTCCAGCTGGTCAAAAAATAGACCGTCAAGTTTGGGGCGCCATTCTACTTTTTCAGCTAGGAGCTCATCGTAATACTGCACTATATGTTCTTGAATCTCTTCAGGAGACCGTAACACATTTGAACCTGAATGAAGGACTTCAATAGCGTTGTTGTGCCTGTGAGAGTTAGCCACCTTATGAAAGAACTTAGTGCATTTATCCCCCTCCCTCAACCAAAGCGCCCTTGATTTTTGCCTCCAAGATATGTCTTCCATCAGCAAAACTTTCTCAATTCCAGTCACCACCACATCCTTCCTTAACAAAGAAACCTCATTCACATCCCCTTCCTCCAACGCTTGCAACTCATCCTAGAGAATGTGTTTCTGCATTTCTGTATGTCTAAACACTTCTTCATTCCACTTCTTCAAGTCAGCCTTTAGGGCTTTAAGTTTACCTGCCACTATGAAACTAGGAGTGCTCTCAAAAGAGTAAGCTTCCCACCAAGTCCTTACCTTCTCCACAATTCCTTCAACTTCCAACCACATATTCTCAAATTTGAAAGGACGCCTACCCCCATGAATATCACCGCAATCAAGCAAAATTGGAAAATAATCAAAACATACCCGTGGCAACCTTTTCTAACATAAATCTGGAAAGTGTGTCTCCCACGAAGAAGAGACTAGGAATCTATCCAACCTTGACCACACTCAACTGTTGGACCAAGTGTCCCCCCCCCCCCAACCCAAACCCAAGGAAGATCCACCAGATTCAACTCAAAGATCAACTCTAAGAAGTCTTCCATTGCTCTTGTCAACGAAGATGCCCCCACTCTCTCACTAGGAAACTGAACAATGTTGAAATCACTACAAAAAATCTAAGGTAAATCCCATAAAGAGTGCAAACCCACCAATTCCTACCACAAAGAGCTTCTTTCACTATCCACATTGGGCTCATACACCCCCACCAGAGCTCACCTCCACCATCCTCAATATTCCTAAAGATACAACCACAGAAAAAAAAAAAAAAAAAACCCGATGCAAACCTCTATCATCTCCACCACTCTCTTATCCTACATCACAAACACACCTCCTGAAGCCCCCGACGAAGCTAAATAGCACCACCCCACAAAGGAACAACCCCACAAACTACGAATTATGTTTCTATTGACGCCACTCAACTTGGTTTCTTGAAAGTAAACAATGTCAACTTTCCAATGTCGGAGAAGGGATCTAATACGAAGGCGTTTATTCACGTCATTGATCTCTCTTATATTCCAAGACAGTATTTTAGGCTTCATTAACAAAAGTAGCATCCCTCCCTTTTGCTCTGTCTCTCCCCGAAGTTCCCTCTTTATTATCATAGTTAATGGAGCATTGCAATCTTCTCAACTCTCTCTCCTTTCTAAAAGCTAACTTCATGACCATGGAATAACCAGCTTCAATAGCTACTAGAAGAGCCATGAATTGTTCTTCATAGCCCTCACAGGAAAGTCCCACCCAACCATGAAGCTCCTCTACTTTTTTTAATACTCAATCTGATGCTCTAGATGCAATCTAAGTTGGGAGCATCTGTAAGGGTGACGGGCTACCCACTCCTCCGCCTCACTATCCTCAGAGTCCACAAAAGACTCAAAAGACTGGTACCCTCCCCTACTGGGTTTATCTCCTTTCCCACAATAGAATCCACAAATTCCCCTTCCTCCACTACCGGCACAAAGGGCACCAAATTTAACACTCCCAAAGCTTCCTCAGAAGATATCGGGATTTTCTGTGCCTGATTAGGACGCAATGGCTCGATAGCAGAGACCAAGACAGCCTCGTGTGTTAGGCTTCTATCCCGAAACTTCCCCTTCCTCTTCCTCATAGGAACTACTCACAACCCTACCACTACTCGCAAACGTCTCCACTGGCCTCGTCGCACTTGTCTATGCGCCGGCAACCTCCATCTAGGTAGTCTGTGTAGCTATCGGAACTTCGTGAGCAAGAGAAATGGAGGAAATCGCTCCTCCATACTCAGGTATTACAACCTCCGGCGACGGGACCACCATCGGAGCTTCTGCGGCCTCCGGCAAAGTCGACTAAAGCTTCGCCGGCGACGGTGGCTCAGGCTCACATGTCGATCGGCCACCAACAGCCTGAGGCTTCTTCCTCCAGAACGGGCCTCCATTCTGAACTCTTGCCTTGGGCTGGAGCCCATTACCCACGATAGCCTGGCCATTCCCGTGCCCTCCATTCGATTCACATAAGCCCATGTGGCAGCCCGAGCCCGAGCCCTCCAGCCCATATCATTCAACGCACCATATCAATGAGACAACACAATTAGTTAACTCCCCCAACGACAATTGCATTTCGCGCAGTTCCTTCAGAATTTTTTCCTCTTCCAGCCCAACCATCCCTCTGTCATCTCCTCCTCCACTCTGAGCAACTACCGAAAAGGGAGGTGTGCCCTTTTACAGGTCTGCCATCACAGTAGGTTGCGCAGCTCGAGGTATCTCCAGAGCCTCCTTGTACGATCTTGAAGGCAAAGCTACCGCCATTGCTTGCAATGAGTTTCTCCCCTGATCACGTACTCTGCCCATATCCTTCAGCACCGCCGCCATCTTCCTCCAGCCTTGTCTTCAGGTATGAGTATGTAACTCCAACGACCTCCCCCACCATACACCACCAAAGCCATGTAGGAGCCATGAGAGTTTGAGCATCGCTGGGCAGTGAGGCCTCTGTCACCTTCCCGACAAGCAGAGTAGTAACCTTTGCTCCCAGACTTCAAACAATCCTCCAGCGTGTTAGCCACCCAACGAATAGTTTCTAACCCTAGCCACAGACTACTCACACCTTTCCACCCCTTCTCCGTAATGCACACCTTACCCCTATCTCTTCTCACCTCAAAAACCTTCAACTCAATAACTAAACAACTAAAAGAACTCATTGCCTTGCTTCAATACCAGAAAACCCACCTTCAGCAGCCCACAACCACCATCGACGACATGAAACTAGTTTGCAAAGTCTAATGTGTATGGAGAGAAAGAGTCTCTCTCTCTCGTCAATATTTAGGAACACAAATTACATATATCATTCTACACTTGAAGTGCTTCATATTTATCAATACACATGATCTTGAGATTGCGACTCTCTCTCTCTCTCTCTCTCTCTCTCTCATGACTTTTCATCTTCTATTTCCGATGCCTCTCGCCGGGAATAATTCCTAATCTCTTTTCGTTTCTTCATTCTGGATCTTTTCACCTTTCAGTCTTAGTTTTGCTCTTTTCTTTCTCAAGTTTCCAGTGTTAGGGATTGATGGAGTGTAGTGTTTGGATCGAAGCTAAGTTGTTTGTTATAAGAAGAAGGGGGGCCTATTTTGCATTGTGGAGAAATGCAGAAAGTTCACTAAGGCTATATACCTCAGTAGAGATGTGGTGGTTTGGTTGGGCAAGGCAGTTGAGGAATGCTTGAAGTTCTCGGGCAATAAGGCTCCTTACCAGACCAGAAGGGAGAGAAACAGAGTTTTTCTGATCCAACTTTGTCAAAACTCATATGGTAGGTTTGTTAAATTGGATGAGGTGGGCACGAGCAAAGGAAAGGGTATCACTGCAATTCCTGAAGGTAGAAATGGAAGACTAGAAGTGGATGGGAAGTTTTTGTGCGGAAGGAGAGAGAACTTGTTGGTTCAAATTCCTCTGTTATTGTTTTTGAAAACAAAGGAGATTTTTTATAAAGTTCTTAAAGGAAAAGAGGTGAGAAAGGCTAATTCTCATAGAGGGGCTTCCTCTTCCCATGAAGCTCCTTACTTGTCAGCTTTGATAGTTCCGGTGTAGGATATCCTTGGTCCTAGCAAAGTTGCTGGAAAAGTTAATATTAGGCATAACAAGGTAGTGATGAATGCAAGAAATAAGGAAAGTTCGAAGGAAGTGAGTAGTAGGAAGTCTCCTGTAGTTGGGGTTGACGGTTGACATTCCCAGCAGTTGCAGAAAGTAGGAGAAGTCTAAGGGTCACTATGGCACGTTCGGGCAAAGCTCCTGGGGTGGAAGGTGAAGTTGGACTCACTGTTGAAGATTGTAGATGATGGAATGAGAGATGTTTTGAAGACAAGGAGCACTCTCTTAAACATCTTCGAAACCTTTTCTTTTCTACTTTGAGTTTGTGGGCTAAGATCTTTGAAAGGAATGATGAGAATCTACCGAATTTGTTTCTCGTTTAGTTTTCCTATTTTCTAGAGCGTAGTAGGTATTTCCTTTATATACTTCATGTGTATTTGGGCTATGCCTATTCATGATAATAAAATTCTTATTAATTATCAAAAAAAAGATTGGCCTTATTTCAGGCTTAGGCTTTGTTTCTAAAGATCTTATTGAAGTTTCTGCCAAGAAGAAGTGGATGGATGGGTCTAGGGTCTCTAATTCTAATATAGGATATGGGCCAGATGGAGACCCATTTAAGAGGCATGTTTTTCAAAAAGTCCTCAACAGTGGCGGGCTTTAGAGCAAAATAAACCCAAGGATGGAGAAGCTTCAGCCCATGCCCGCGGTGGCTCCAACGGTTGGTCCGTCTTCACAGAATGGGTCGACGGCGATGGGCGAATCTTTCGGGCATACCCCGGTGGTGAGTTTCGATGCAATTATTTTGGAAAATGAACCTTCTCATATCGTGACATCATCTACGAATCATGCCATTCAAGTGGCAACGCTAACGAATGTCTTTCTTCACAAAAGAGGTCGACGGTCGATGGCGTTCCCCTTGGAAGCAATATTATAACTAGTTTGTCTCAGGCAAATCCACAAACTGATTCAGATCCTTCTCAGGGCCAGTTTGGTGGCATAGTTAGGTCCAAATCCATAACAGCCACGGAGGAAAAGAATGTTTCTCAAAAGGATGCGATAGAAACTGGAAATTCTTCAAGGGGCTCTATGGGGTCGAGATCCTACTCAATTGACAGGAATGAGGAGTCTTCCTTAGCTTTAGTGCCAGGAAAGGCAAGTGTGGAAGAAGATGTCAATTGTGAGGGGTTGAGGGGGGTCAAGAAGTCTGTCTCTGTGGATCCTTGTACTCAGTTTGATCTCTCTAATTTACAGATGAAGATTGGTGGAGGCAAAGGCACTATTTCTAGTGAATCAAGTGAGTTGTTTGTTTCAGATGAAGACGAAGATTCTGATCCTGTTCCTCTGTGCTCTATTAATCCTGGTATCGAATGGTCATATAATTCTTCTAACTGGGCGTTGAGGAAGGTGGAAGAAATTAGGAATTGTGTGGGGATTTCCTATGACGGATTTGAGGAACAATTTAGAGCACTTATTACTGCCATTGAGGCTGGCCAACCTGTTCTGGCCAGATCAACTACCAAAAAGGAAAGGGAGTTGAAAAGGTCGGAGTGTACTATCAACTATAACACCAGGGAAGGGAGTGCCTTTAGAAATAAAGGCAATGAGAGGGTTGTCGATGGTTCTTCATGAAACCCAAGATTATCTCTTGGAATGTTCAGGGGCTAAATGACTATAGGAAACGCCTCCGTGTGAAAAATATGGTCCGTCAGTGGAAGGCATATGTTATTTGTTTTCAAGAAATTAAATTGAAGTTTGTTAATCAATCGGTGGTTAATAGCCTATGGAGTTGTTGTTGGGTGGGGTTGGGTCGAGTTAGTCTCTAATGGAGCCTCGGGAGTATCATTATTATGTGGGATAGAAGCATTGTGGAATTAGTAGATCATTATGTCGGAAATTATTTAGTGGCATGTCATTTTAAGAATGTGGATGACGGAATTGAATGGGCGTTTGCTGGAGTATATGGGCCAAATTTGGACTCTAGGAGCATTTTGTGGGACAAAATGGCGGGCCTTTGTTGTTGGTGGGATCTTCCTTGGTGCTTCGGTGATGATTTCAATGTTACTCGGTTTCCTTGTGAGAGAGGGGGGGGGGGTTACCAAATTACTAAAGCTATGTCAGATTTTTCAGATCTCATTTCCAAGCTACAATTGATTGATTTACCCATGGCAGGAGGGGAATTCTCATGGTCAAATGGAAGAGCACGGTCCCGGTTAGACAAATTTCTTATTTCGGCTTCTTGGGAAGCCTTATTTCCGGAAGTGAGGCAGAAAAGGTTGCAGAAAATTGTTTCTGATCACTATCCTATCTTTTTGGACTGTGGGGGCATCATATGTGGGAGAAAATATTTTAAATTCAAAAATATGTGGTTGAAGGATGAGGGCTTTGCTGAAAGGGTTAGGAGGTGGTGGGTCTCCTATAATTTTTCTGGCACTCCAAGCTTTGTTCTAGTGGGCAAACTTAAAGCACTTAAACAAGACTAGAAGAGTTGGAATGCGAGACTTTTGGTAATGTAGTAAATAAAAGACAACAGCTCATGGAACAGTTGCAAATTCTAGAAGATAAGGAGATTGTGGGAGGTATTTCCTATGAGGAGGAGGAGAAGAAAAAAGAGGTGAATGCAAAAATTGAAAAGCTTTCTCTTATGGAGGAAATATCGTGGAGGCAAAAATCTCGGATTCTTTGGTTGAAGGAAGGCGATAACTATGTGAAATTCTTTTATAAAATGGCAAACTCTCATCGTAGATTCAGTGCTATTGAAGATCTTCATGATGGGGAGAATGTTCTTACCGATATTGGGGAGATTGAAGATCACATTGTGAGTTATTATGAGAATCTTTTTACAGAAGAACATTCATGGAGACCAAAGTTAGATGGGCTGGTGTTTGAGTCCATTGATCAAATGAGTGCAGATTAGTTGGAGCAAACTTTTGGGGAAGAACAAGTTCTTGATGTGGTTAAAGGTATGACAAAGGACAAGGCACCGGGCCTGGATGGTGTTTCCAATCATGTTGGGACATCGTGAAGGATGACATTATGAAAGTATGTTGGGACATCGTGAAGATACAACAAGAACAAAAACAACAAAACAGAACAGAAGAAATAAAACTATGGCAGGAATTGCTAAAAGTAACCTGCTCAACTTTAGCATGACGAGGTGATAAGTCACACATGGTATGCAAGAGCTGAATACCACATAACAAATATCTGAAAAGAGCTTCCTCCCTATCAGATGATATGAGAACTCCAAGAAGGTGCAAAGGAAGAAAGGTTGCCAGCTTGTCCATATCAATCTGATAAATTGATAATATCAAATAAGATATATTGATAAAAATATAAGATCAGAATTGCAAGATGACAATGATATTAAAGGTTTTGTTTGACCTTTATCATTGATCCTTTTTCAGTAAGGTGAATTGTAAAATTTTCAGAATCCCTCAATAATTTGTTAAGTTCCTGAGAACTAAGCCCATGTAACTCCTTCACTGCTGCAATTAAGTCAATGGCCTGTTCATACAGTAAATTAAACGAAACATGAGAGATAGAAATTGGGTCCCAAGAACAAAATGAACTTGAACACAAAACGATGCAAAAGAGATGTCTGCATCCAATTCCTAACCAAAGGAACTGGCATATGTGTGTGTGGATATAAGTATGTCTCAATGTATTTAGCACCAAAGTTTTCTTCAATTTATAACTCTTACCTGTGCAGCACTACATGACGGCTCTTCCTTTGCATGCCTCATCATGGAGAATCTAAAGCCAATAAAAAGAAAAGAATATGGATGGAAAAAACATAGAAAATAAGTACCAAGTACGATTCAAGACCATAAGACATTTAATAATGTATAAAACTACAGGAAAAAGCTGAGAATTGAATGCGTTGAAGCAACTTTAAGTGCTAGATAGTGAGGCAGACATTAGGTCTGCACAGAAGCAAAATGATATATAGTTTCATATGTACCAGAAGGAAAAGCATTTCCCATGCCGTCCAAATGTCAAATGATCTTAAAGTGATCATTCCAGAACGTACTTTACTTTTAGTTGCAAAAAGACAACAATATTTAGTATGTGCAACAAACACGCACCATAATGTCATTGAACCTTACTCTTCAACATTTGGAATGTTAAGTTCTTGATGACATACTGGTAACTTTTGCACACATACAAACTATACTAAGCAATATCATATGTTGGAAAAAGTTGATCTTGCCATCCCAAATTAATGAAACTGTTATATTACATCATATCCAACCAATATATATAACATGTATATGGATGGTCAAACACCTAATCTCCCAAAAATCCAAATATGTTAACATGGACATGCTTGGCAACCAATGATATGGGATTTATGCAATGGTGCCAACGCAAATGTGAAAAACAATTACCGTGAGAAAATTTAACAAAAAAGAAAATATCGAAAACAAAACACAATGAGTTATCAATTATGTGCTATGTGGCCAAGAAGGGCCATGTCATGTTAGAAAAAATGAGCTAACAAAAAAAAAAAAAGAGGCTAGTGGCTATATAGAAAGTACAACAAATTCTTGAAGGAGTAAATAAAAAATAAACTGAAAAACCTAATGGAGGCCACATTAGGAATTCTAGACACTATGAGTGTTCTATGTTGCTAGAAAAATCTCATGAAAGCCACAATAATGAGATAGGAAAAATGAAAAAAAGAGTGAATGGGTTCTACCATAGTGATCTACATCCACAACACAAATAGCCCAAACAGCTACATCCTTCTTATTCATCTCAATTCAATTACAACATTACCCCTAGAGTGTAACTAGCTTTATAGAAACCCCTTGGGGTTGGCTCAAATGGTAAAGGCCTTGGTCTTGGTGGTATGCTCCCTCCAAGATCTAAGATTCGAATCCTCTTGGGTGCAAACAATCTTTAGGGGCCATCAGACTGGAGAATTTTTCCCTTGAATTACCCGAGGTGCATTTGCAAGAAACTCCTTGTCGAGGGCTTGTGCACCCCCAGGATTAATCGGGACGCTGTTCTCGGACAACTGGTACCAATAAAAAAAACTAGTTTTATAGAAATCGATACAACTTTCCTAGAGCTTGTAACTAGCTTAGCTACAATATGTGCTCGCGAGTGCAAATGCACATAAACATGCGTATGTAAATAGAATTACCCCCCCCCCCCAAAAAAAACAAAAAAAAAAGGCATCTTCTTTACAGAGCAAGTAAAGTGTTATATACAAAACACAAGAAAACCAATACCCTAGAGACCATAAACTCAATTATGCCCTAACAATTAAGGGCTAGTTTGAATTAAAGACTTTCTTGATCATTTCTGAAATCTTTGGGAAGAAACTTTAGGGGAGAGGTTTTTGTGAGGTTTCATGAAAGTGATGATGTAACACCGTAGTCTCATGTCAAGAAAATGAATAATCCACATAGCGTAGATAAGTTATAAAAGTAGTCATGAGTGTTATTGCCTACTTACTAGGAGAAAGTAACCTTTACAAGTAATTCTACAAAATCTTCAAATTAACTAATATTTTAGGGTTTATAGTCTATATTGGCCATTGCTTTCCTTGTGCCATTACATATGATATTAGAGCCACCTAGTAAGGCTAGCCATGTGATTCTAGAGCATTGTAAAACATGGCCCCAACTATGGTCCATATTCTTAGAGGGAGAGTTTGTAAACTCCTAGTCTCACTTTTTTTCTCCAAGAAAAGAAATAAAGCACATAAAGTGGGATAGTTACAAAGGTGGTCGTGAGTGCTAAGTCCAACATTTGCTACTTACTAGGTGAAACTGAGCTTGACTATTCTTTTGATGCTATAGTACAAATGTTGCTAACGCATTCCTTAAGTACTTCCAGATGGAGCCAGTAGAAAATATGTTTGGATTGAAATAGTTTTTATAGGTAATCAAAGATTTTATTCAAAATTGAAAGGCAATTCGCATAGTTTTTGAGGTATGATTATTGAAAATTTTGTGAGATATTTGGAAAAGAAATATTTGTGAGTTTTTTTTTTTTTTTTGGATTTTGTGATAGCTGTTTTGCTTTCTGTGTTTGTAAAATCATAGAATAAGATGATTAGATGGAAATTATCTTTAAAAATGAAAATTTGTTTTGTGTGTAAAAGATGTTTTGGATTGAAGGTAAAAACTTTTTAAAAGAAATGAGATTTTTCCTGAAATTGTCACATCCAAACCAAAGATGGTGCGAAGTTTTAGACTAAAATGATTAGATGGAAGTTATCTTTGAAAAATGAAAATTTGTTTTGGTGTGTAAAAGATGTTTTGATTGAAGTTAAAAACCTTTTTTAAAAAATAAATGAGATTTTTCCTACAATTGTCACATCCCAAACCAAAAGATGGTGCGAAGTTTCTGAAATATTTTGCACATCTTGTCTTGGGGAAATTTTTCGATAAGTAGATAGTAGTAATGATTTTATTGATGCAAACAATAGGATAGAACATGCAAACAATAGTAATGATTAATTGTCATCACAGATTGATATTCCAACATTGTCTTGCCAACCCACTCCAATCACCCAAACAAGCTCCGAAAAGCAAAGTTCATAGTAGGAACTAGTACCCAAATAGTCAAAAATCGTACAAAAATGAAAATTCTAGCAAGCAAACTATAGTTGCACGTCAATTCTCTACACAACATACTAACTTACCCATATTCAAACAAACACAACCAATAAAAGCTAAAGTGAAATGAAACAGACAAATCTAAAAACACAATTCAGGAAACCCTAGATTTAGAGCAAGCAAAGTAACTTGAACGTTAAAGAAAAAATAACCAACCTACAAAAGCAGAGCGAGCTTGGGGACAAGTCTATTGAAAAATAGAAAGAACTTGAACAACTTTAAAATAAATAAATAAATCAGAAAGCTGACCTGGGAACCGTACTGTCCGTGTCGGCGAGCTTCGAGTACAAAGTAAAGAAGCAAAGAAGAAGAGAAATTTCGCGGGAGTGCAGGGGTTAATGCACACGACGATGTGGGGATTGAGAAGTAAAAGCTATGATTGAAAGACTGACGTTAATTATTTGTAAGCTTTTTATTGCTGTTTTTATTTTGGTTATGCCTGTTTTGCGACTAGCTATTAGCTAACGTGCGCTGGTCAAGCTTTTATTTCGAAGTGGTCTTTACTTTTGAGTTCCAAATTCTGACCGGACGCCGTGCAAAGAATACGTTTAACACCCACTAATGAGATAATGACACGTCAGTTTGTCTTTTATTTTCAAATAGACATTACCGTACAGGATTTCGTACCACTTCTAACGTAAAAGTCCGTAACCCTTTTAATAAAAAAAAATTTGAAACTTAAGTATTTAGTAACCTCTTTACAAAAATAAATACGAAATTTATATAAAAAAAATTAATATTTTAATCAAAAATTTTATTCTTTTTTTAAATAATTACGTGACGTTTATATACTCTACAACTTATATAACATTACTCTAAAAAAATATTCCAGCCACAATAATTTAACAAAAGTAAATTTATAAACTAACATATTTTGATGTAATACGTAAGATTATAAAATTATTTTTATAATAAAATAGATTTAATGTATAGCATGAAATCATATTAGTTTATGAGATTACATTTATAAAATTCTTTTATGATGTTGCACTTCTCAATACAAAAACCCATTCTTTGATGCATTAGCAAAAACTTAGGGGCCGTTTGAATTCACAAGTATTCTCAATTCATCTCATTTTCATCATTACAATTTTTTAAAATTTTTACATAAAAGTCTTTAGTATAAATATGAGCAAATAAACCATTACGACAATGTATCCGAGAACACCATGTGTTCTTGTGATTTATAATTATTAGAATTTATTGAAAAGTGCTAGATATTAGAATTGCTTTAAGAATTCTAGAATGTCTTGGTATATGCTGACTAAGACTAGGGTCGGGCTCGGGGGGCAAACTCCCTCGCAACATGTGGTAGCGGTTGGCCCGACTAGCAAGCTTAACCGACTAAGATGAAATATATTTGTAAAATTGGAAAGAAAAATTAAAACAAAACACATTACTTTCTAGATTCTAATGGGATCTTCACTAGATCCTCAACTAAGTTTGTGAGCCTTGGGATTTGGATGAGAATGTAGTTAAGACCCTTGTTGAAAACCAACCGAACAATGTAATTGTCAAGCTTGACGAGAAATTTAAAATGCATGAACCAAATAAGGAACATCAAGAGGGTATGGCACTAAATTGTGAGGAGGGTCTGTAAGAAGTGGGCATTGAAAAAGGTGGAAGGGTTGTGGTCTTGAACACAAAGAACGTTCCTTTGGTTAGTGAAGTAAGCCTTGGTGGTGACCTTATTTGGTTGGATGGGATTGCAATGTGCTCTCCTCGAATCTCTTGCGATTTGGCATTGCAGGTGACTTATATTATAAGGGGCAACGGTCATGTTTAGGTTGCTGGTGTTGATGGCTGCAGGGCCTTGGAAACAATCATATAGGTAGGACATTTGTTTATCGTCCTGATGGTTTTTTGTTGTTTTGAAAGATTGCTGCTCCTATTGGTATGGGGTGGTTCTCTATAGTCGCCACCTCCAAGCAAGACTTGTTCCACATTCTTAACCATTTTATCACATGACCCATGTTGTGTCTACATGGGTGAGGGAGTTATTATTAATTCTCCACATCTACCACTTAACTTCAAAAAAGTTAATTAATCTCTCCTGAGGAAACTCTTTCAATAAAAGTTTTACGTGAGTTAAATTAAGAATAGTGAAAAATTGAATGAACAAAAGAAAAACTCATCTCTCTCTACAATTTTCCTATAGAAACCATCTAAATCTCTTGATTTCGAAGTGTGAGATTTTTTAAGAGACTCTAGTAGCCTGCTAAGCGATGTAGAGGTGCAAATACCAAAGTGGCTTGGGCTGTAAGACCAGCAAAGATTCGGGCTTGTGAGAATTTTACTTCTTAAGGTAATTCGAATTAACCTTATTTAACATTAGTATCGGAGTCTATGTTGCTTGTTTTCACCCATATGAATATGATTACATGTTGTTTGATGCTTTTGAATGAGTTTAAAAGCATGTAATTAATAATATGCCAGGATTGTTTGTGTTTTGTATTTTTCATTAGAGACTACAACATGACATATTTACGGTTGAATTCTCTACATGAAAACATTTCATATAATGTTAGAAACTTGTCTCTTAAACATGTTTAAAGTTCATGTTATGGACGTGACTTTGAGCCAACTTTTAACCAACCAAATCTTATTTTCTGGAAATAAATCTTATATGATTAAAAAGTTGGGTTCATAAGCTTTAATTTGACATATCTTACGTTTAGTTCGGATTTAATATGAGTAAATTATGACTGATTCAAAATAGGAGGTCGAAATCGAAAAAAATCAAAAATTTGGATTGAGGAAGAAGAAGATGAACAGTATTTTTTTTACCAGTCCCACTCTCATATACGGAGAGTGTGATCGACCCTTACACTTGAGGTGCATTTTTATTCGCTCTCTCGACGCATATACACATTAAGATAACTAAACTTTGTGTGTGGACATTCCAAAACACCGAGAACGACGGAAGTAATATACACTCTTTGTCGCGACAAGTGAACTAGAGATAAGACAGCCTATAGAGCCAAAACGAAAACCACACTCGTAGGAGGCACGTGGGGACGCATGCGGCCACTTCCGTTGTCCAATTTTTGACACGTGTGGCGTGTGTACTCTTGCGTTGGTATCTAAAGTTGATTCATATATTTTTTTTGTTAAGACAAAGAGTTGAAAAAATATTTTTTAACTCATTTTTATTAAAAAATTATTATTATTATTATTGGGATACTTGTCATACTTCCTCAAATCCAATTTTTTCTATTATATGAAAAATTATATAGATTATTTTTGTATGCATGTATTGAATTGATATTTTTAAATACATGTCCATATTGAATATGTGTTCCTAGATTTGATGACCTATTAAACCCTTCCCATTAGTTGAGAATGTGGGTTCTCTATCCATTGAACTATCATGCATATTTTTATGATTGGATGTTTGAATTCATTATTTTTTTAATTAAAATGAATAGAGTTGACATTGATAATTTGTTGAGCTCATGTGTAATTTATGTATTTATTTTTATGTGAATGTATAAGTTGTAGCTTATAAGTATATCGATGACATGGCATCCCCATTTATTATTTGCCTAGAAGATTTGTTGTAAGATTTTATTTGGAAATGTAATATTGGGAGTATAAATAGATGTATTTCACATCTATCAATATACTTTAAGATCACCTTAACATGATGCACCAAATTATCATTGAGGTTTCGGGTGGAGCCTATGCGCAAATATGTGCATGAGTTTTGAATATTTTTTAAAAATCACTCTATAAATTTTATTCAAAATTAATTAGATATTATATTTTGACTTATATAGTAGGAGATTATTACTAGATTTTAGCGAAATCTTCGATCTCACTATGTAGGAAGGAATTTCATGGTCTAGTTAGATTTTGGAATAAAATTAAATATGCACTAATGTCAATCTCGCACAATGAATGTAACATCCCAGATTTTAGTGTATTTTTAATGACGGATTTATTTAATTTAATTTGTGATTAATTATCTTATTTTAAAATTTTGGGAGTTTTTAAATATTATTTCTTAATATTTTATGTTGTAAAAATTATTTTTATGTGCTTTTAGATTTTATTTACTGTTTTGGCATTTAAAATGATTTTTAATTTTAAATTGATTTATTTATGGATTTTAAATTTTTATTGTTGCATTTAAATTATTTCACTGCGTTTGGTTTATTTTATTTAGCTTTCGGTTTTAATTTCATCTCCGTTGGATTTTTCGGGACCCAGCTTGAAAGACTGGATCTTCCCTTTTTCCCCTCTTCTTTTTCTTTTCTTTCCTTTTTCTTCTTTCTTTTTTCTTTTCTTTCCTCCGGTTTCCCCCGCATGTCCGACCCCTTATCTCTCTCCTCTCTCTCTCACGTAAATCGGCCTTGCCGTTGCTGCGCCGCCTCCGGCTGGCGGTGGTCGACACCGCCGGCACCGTTCGGTCCCTCAGCCACCGGCGACCTCCCCCATAAAATCTCAGACCGCCTTGTGCCACCGTTAGCCGCCACGGACCGGTTGAACCCGTGGTGGGTTTTTCTCCATTCCGCCGCCGTCCGGCCACCTCCGGCCACCATTTCTTCACCACATCTTCACCGGCCCAATACCAAGCATTTCCACCCAAACCCGGCCCCGATCCGTCGCCGGAGCCGGTCATACGAGCATCAAACCCGATTCGGACATTCCGGCCTAAAACCGCCCATTTTCGCCGCTATTCTCGGCCAACCACCACCACCATTAGATTCACTACCTTCCATAGGCCCTACCCTATCAATTTCAAGTCTCCGTTTGAAACCGTGAAAAATTTCCATTTCACTGCATTTCGGTCAGTGTTTTTACACTGTGCGAATTTACTGCTTTGGTGATTTCCAGTACCTCGGAACCTTCGTAAAATTGTTTTAAAGCGCTGTAAGTATTTCCTAAACAACTCTTTGAGATTTAATTATATTTTTGCAATTAACTGTTTTATTTTATATATGTATCCTGGTTGGTTTCCGGACTGAATCCGAGGAGTTCGGGGGTGGATGGATTGATCGGAGTATATTGTTGTGTGATTTTTGGGAGATTGGATTTATTGTTAGATTTGATTATGTTGTGAATTGGAGTTGGTTATTGGATATTCTGGCTGTGATCTGGTTAATTGTTGGAATTGTGTTTTGATCTAGTTTGGTTGTGATATTGAGGTTATTGTTGGTTCATGGCATATGCACGCATGATCATGTTTGTAAATTGAAAATTGGGTTTTCATGAGATTTGGACTTTTGGGTGCGTGTGTATCACGACCCCAAGCCGAGATGGGGTATTATCTCGGTGGAGCTCCTTTGGTCACTCGGAGCGAAATATACTGAGTGACGTCCCCTGGGTTGTCGCTGGGCGACAACGGGATCGGACGTTGGACGTGCCGACTCCGTGGCCCTTCTGCTGGCGGGGGCTAGAGGATGACCTGGCCACGAACGCACCGGGTGCGGAACTGGGCATCGCTCGTAAAGTAGCCAGGACGTGCGGATGATCCATAGGGGAGGCCATGGTGTATATGGTTAATTGGATAAATGGAAAAAGAGCTGTTTTCTGGGAAAATAGCGTGAGTTGTTTTTGTGTATCATTTTCTGGGAAAATGATGGATAAATATTTTTGTGTGCCATTTTCTGGAAAAATGGTGGGATTGATTTTTCTGGAAATGATTTTTGAGCCAATGAGATTTTTGGCGTGCGTTGCACTATTTCATTTGCATCATGGGCATGTATGGTTAATTGTTTAGGTATGGTTATATCTCTAGACTTGGTTAGGTTATAACTTACCTGCGGTACCATTTCATGGTACTGCAGACTTTGTTGTTGATGCAGATGCTGAGCCTGAGGATCTGGCTCCACCGGAGGAGTGATCTGGGATCACTCGAGTTGTAGCTTTTATTTCAGACTTGTATTTTATTTTCTGGAACTTGGCTTTGTTTTTAAGATATTTGGTATTTTGGATTTCTGTATTAATTAAAATTCTGGTACTAGTAGACTTTATTACCTTCCGCTGTGTTTTTATTTGTGCACTGTTTATTTGTTGCACACACTGACACTTGTCGTTGGGATGTGTGACCGGTTGTCATCATCCCGGGTGTCTCGATTTCCGTGTTGGTCCGTACATGGAAGTCGGGGGCGCTACAATGAATATAGTTATAATGACCACTAAGAATATAATTGTTGACCTTTACAAGAGGAGAGAATCTGGATGGAGCCAACTATGACATGTGGTATAAGAAAATCCAATTACTGCTAATGTACATGAGGTCTTTGAAAATCTATCATGCCTTTTGATACAACCTGAGGAATGGAGTACTTCCCAACATTGTCGTGATATGAAATTTTATCATGCTTGGGAAGGAAAGATTGGTGCGCACATTTTACCATGCCTGGCAGCAATATGCACAATGGTCTTATCAAGGAGTTTGAGAACTGTCTAACTACCCAAAATATGTGAACCAACTAAAAATTATATATAGGGGGGACATAAGCTAATAGCTGAAAATTACCATTGTGGGACGCTTTGTCCGAGTCAACATAGGGGCAAATGAAACTCGTTTTGACACAGTGAGAATATTTAGACTTTTACTGATATATCTCGCATTTGGAGCTAGAGGCAAAGCACACTAATACGCACTGTAATATTCTTCTTATTGCTCAAGCTGGAAAGTGCAAGACATTCAACCCTAAGCACAAGCAACATGGAAGATCTATTGGAGCGGCAAATAGTTTTAGGCCAAGGGATGAAAAAATAGCAAAGTGCAGTAAAGGCAAACGTCTGGCAAGGACAAGTCCAAATTGAAGTGCTATAACTGTGAAAAAGTTAAACACTTTGCTCGTGAGTGCACTGAGGCAAAGAAAGTATCTACTAAACACAACTCTTTCATTACTTATGTTTGTTCACATATTTTTGTTGCTTACTCAATTCCTAAATTGATTGTAGACAATGGAGCAATCAAACATGTAGCTCAAGATTGAGTTGGGTTTATAGATTATAGAAGAATACCAGCTGGCAGACAGGCATTGGGTAACGAAACTTGAGAGGAAGTACTTGGAGGTGGCACCTACCAACTTAAGATGCATCTAGGGCGTTTGTTACTTCTTCATGATGTGCTATATGCATTTGGTGTTCAATTTAATCTATTTTCAGTTATTTCTATATTGGAACTTGGTTTTACTTTTCATTTTGATGGCCTTCAACTGAACTTTTATTTAGATAGAGTTTTGTATGGTTTTCTTTCGAATGGTTTATTTATGTTGGATTTAGATAATTTCTCATTTTCTTTTATGATTTCAAATGATGATGATGTTGTTTCTAATTCATTGAAATGACATGCTAGACTAGGTCACATACAAAAAGATAGAATGGCTAGATTGGCTAGAGAAGGCATATTGGGGTCTCTTGCTAATTTAAGTCTACCTGTGTGTGAACCTTGTTTAGTTAGTAAGGCCTGTAGGAATCCTTTTGGAAAGGCTTATAGGGCATCTTATCATTTAGAGCTAGTCCATGTTGATATTTTTGGACCTATAAATATGAAGGTATGTTATGACGCCTCTTATTTTCTCACCTTTATAGATGACTACTCACGTTTCAATTAATTTTATCTGATCTCCTATCGTTTTGAAGCATTAGACTGTTTCAAGTGCTTTTTGGTTGAGGTTGAGAATCAGAAGGAAATGAATTTAAAAATTCTACAAACTAATTGGGATCGAGAGTATTTGTCTAAAGAGTTTTAGGGACTATGTGAACAAAAATAGATATGTAAGCAATTAACGATTCCTAGTACACCACAACAAAAATGGTTCAATTAATGATAGCACAAGCTTGCCAATATCATTTTGGGGGATGTTGTTCTAGCTGCTGCCTAAATTTTGAACCATGTGCCTTATAAGTCCGTTCTTCAATCCTATATAAATTATGGAATGACGCAAAACCAAATTTAGAACATTTGCAGCTTTTGGGTTTTGTGGGTTATGTTCACACCACTACCCATACATATGTAAAACTTGGTCCTAGAGCAAACAAACATATCTTCGTAAGATATTCAGAGAGCTCAAAGGGTTATGTAATGTTTGGTTAACATTCTAGCGGAGGAATGACAAAAATAGAGTTTGGCGAACATCCTAGCGTAGGAATGATTTTGAATTTTTTAAGTTGCAAAAACTTGAAGGAGTTACACCATCTTTTGGTGAAGGTGGATAATTATCACATCCTAGAATCGCAAAAGATAGTAAGAGTGAATTGCCTCCTAGTGGACGTATACCACTAGAAAGTGACTTACAAGAGTCTCAATTATGTAGAAGCGAATGTAGAACTATTCCTCGTCATTATTTTGAGATTGAAGGGGAATCTTTCATGTGTGCTTCATGTGACTTTGATGAACTTTCTTCTTATGAGGAAGCATGAAGTTCACATACTTCAAATAAATGGCTAGTTTTCATGAAAGATGAAATGAATTCTATGAAAAAGAACCAAATTTGGGAGTTAGTTGATCTTCCAACTGAGCGCAAATCTATTGGAAACAAATAAGTTTTAAAAATTAAGCATCAGGCAGATGGATCAATTGACAAGTATAAGACCCGACTCGTGACAAAGGGTTATACTCAAAGTGAAGAACTAGACGAGTAGATCTATATGGATCAATCTATTGACTTTGAGGTTGAGGGACAAGAGCGCAGAATATACCAGCTGAAACGTTCCATTTATGCAAGCTTAAACAGTCGTCTAAACAATGGTACTTCATATTTCATGAGGCCATTACTTCAATTAGGGGTATAAGGAGTTTGGTCCAGGCCGGAAGAACCGACTGGACCGAACTCCAGACCGGTCGGTCTCGGTCCCATAAATTGTGGACCGAAAAAATTTGGTCCGATCATGGGGTCCATAAATTTTGGACTGGGCCAGGCTGAACTCCTATAGATATTTTAAAAATATTTTTAATAATTTAATATATTATTTTTATATAGTAATTATATAAGTTAATGATGTAATTTTCATCTAACTTATTATCATTGACCATATAAAATATTTTTTTAATGAGTTAGTTACATAAACCACATTAATAATTCACTTAATTTTAATTTAATAATTTAAATAATTTTTTTATTAATTTATTTGAAAAAAGAAGAAGAAAATATCCCTATTGATGTTCGGTTCGGGAAAAATGATGGATTGAAAATTTCAATCATCACCCACCTAAACTGGACCGATTTACACCCCTAACTTCAATTGACTTTGAGATGCTAGAAGAAGACTATTGTGTGTATATCAAATGTACATAGAAGAGTTTTCTAATTTTGTCTTTGTACATGGATGGCATTTTATTAGCTAGAAATGATATGGAGATAATTGTTACCACAAAAGAGTAGTTGTCCTTTACTTTTGTGATGAATGATATAGGTGAAGCAAATTATATGCTGGGGGGTTAAGATTTCAAGGGATCAATTTAGGAAGCTTTTTGGTTTGTCTCAAAATACTTACATTAAGAAGATTCTAGAATGATTTCATATGTACAACTCTAAACCTATAGACACTCTAATTGAGAAGAGTTATACATTGAGTCTAGAACATTGTTCTAAGAATGATGAAGAAAATAAAGAAATAACTAGAGTTCTTTATGCAAATGCAATTGGAAGTCTAATATACGCTTTGTTGTGTGCACAATCTGAAAGTTGCTTTGCATTTGGATTGTTAGTCGTTATCAGAGTAACCCAGAACATGTTCATTGGCAAGTAGTTAAGAGAATTTTTCGATACGTTCATGGGATAGCAGACCTCATTCTTTGCTATTAAGGTGGAGACATGAGACTGAAGGATTATAGCGATATTGATTGAGTTAGTGATAAAGATGAGTGCAAGTCCACGACAGGTTACACATTTATGCTTAGTGGGGAAACTATTTATTTGTGTAGCAAGAAACAATCATGCATTGTTTTGTCCACGATGGAGTCAGAGTACGTTTTTTATTCAATAATTGTACAAGATGTTATTTAGTTGAGGAGATTTTTTCAGCGCTTAAAGGTTATGGTTCATGTAGATGGAGCAGTTAAGATATACAACAATAGTATGGCAGTTTTGGCATGTGCCAAGGATCTCAAATACCATAGAACTAAACACATAGATATTCATTTTCACAACATTCGAGATGTTGTTGCGCGATGCGAGGTGATCATACAACATATCTCTACTAGTAAGATGGAGCTGATCCTCTTACTAAGATTACTAGTAGAAATGTTTTCCAAACTCATGTTAGGAGTTTGAGACTTCATTGGATTTGATATATGTTGTATCGAGAATACCTTAGACTTTATAAAACATTTGACACTATTAGTATCTATTGCATTAATGAGATTATTGTGTTTATCTTATATTATAAGTAAAATTATACTATGTAAAAGTACGCATTATAAAGATGTCACCAAGAAAAGATCAGTCCACTCATATGAACTATCACCTTAGCACTTGAATAATGAGCAAGATGAGACAAATTAATTACTTTGACGTTTGAAAAGTGAGCAAGTAAACATATTGATGCTTAGAGAGCATTTAAGATAAATTTGAAAAATGGCGTCTTAGTTTGACTAAGATAAGACTTACAAAAGCTATATATGAAGTATTTGCACAACTTTATGAAGCCTAATTAAAGCGGGATGTGAGATTTTAGGTAGGTACTAGATGAGTGATTGTGCTAAAAAACTCAAATTAGAGTGCATTTGTAGCAACTAGACTAAGATTTCTACGGCGTTTGAAAGTGAGAAGCCCAATTAAGTGGGAGTTCCGTCGTAACATACATTTCATACTATATGTGCTATAGACAACCATATGAATGAGTGATTGGGTGGGTATTTGCTCCATCACTATGTGAGCCCTAATGGATCAATAAATGATCTATTCATATGCCCTTGAACTTGGAACTATGTCATAAGATGAAAACTTGATGTTTCTACTTTAGCGTGTTTTCTTAGGACCACGAATAATACGGTCTTGTGGAACATGTCTAAGAAAGCAGTCAAGTCTAATTGAATTTATATGAGTGTCTAGGGAAGAGTATTTGGATCCTTACTTGTTATTTTATATCTCATAACTCGGGGGCGATTATGTCGTTTTGACTCAATATAATCATGAATATTATATAATGTGAGGTCAATAATTGTTTTAAGTTATAAAGTCATGAGGTATTAAGTACTCTTGACCTAGTGAGATGAAATAGTCTAGAGCATAGACGAGATGTTATGAGTAGTGTACTTGTTACGAGCTCTAGAAATGAAATGTGTGACTGGTGGATCAAGAGGAAAAAATGCTTGATGGTGTTTTGTGTGTTTCCTATGTTGACAAATTGTAAGAGATAAAAGTGGGTTTTTGGAGAAACCCACCTCTACAAACAAAGTTTGCGAATAATTTTCTGATATTTTATTGATATCATAATTACATACTTATAATCAACTTATTGCATACAAGGAAATATGTATAATAAATGATGAAATAAATGCTAATTGATTGTCCGAAATAAGGCAATTCTACCTCTTATTCTCCAGCCAAAAGTACTCATAGTTGCCAACTACGTTCCCACCAATTACGTTTTTTCCAAGTTGAATGTTATATGTCCCTATCATTCATTCCCTCTTCAATATGTTCCTTCTTTGATCACCCATAGTCTACTTTTACTTCTTTGTCCTTCAGTACTTCTTCAGAAAAATTTCTTCAATCACAAATAATTTTTTGCAATGATGGCCAAGCACAAAGTTCTTCTCACAATTAAAGCAGAGTCTCTTTTTCTCCTTTCTTGTAACTTGCTAGGACTGAGGTGCTAAATAAGTGGTGATTTTGTTCTTGATAAACTTGTCGAAGGCAACAGGGGTTCCATGGACTCAAATCGTTTGGCCTCTACCATCAATGGTTTCTTAGTGTATCTTGCTTCAAATAATCAGGATAGGCCTATAGCATCTGTGATTGACGCTGGCCTTGCAGCTTGCACATATGTACGTATGGGCTCCTTAAGTCCGCTGATGAAGCACCCTAGTTGGTGCGTGGAGGCAAGGCCTCCAACTTAACTCAAAAGCTGCTCAAATTGTAACTAATATTCTTGAACTATTTCCATTTGGCGCAGCTTGCTCAAAGTGCCGAAATGATCCTCAAACATGGTGGGTCCATAGCGAATACAGAGTCCTCTTTTTAGCGCCTCCTAGGATGTGATTTCTTCTGTATCTTTAAATAATTGGTACCACATTTGCACCTCTCTCTCCAAGTGATAAATGTCTAACGGTAATTTTTCAATCTCTTCCATTTGTTAGTAGTCGAAAAACTGCTCCACTCGGTAAATCCAACTGGTTGGATCATCCAGGCCATTATACCTCGGAAAGTCCAACTTGGCCAGTTTGGGAACTGCCAAGTTGCTCCCACCACCATAGTTCCGTCTGTTTCTATTCTTTGACCTCGATTATTCTCCATCATCTGAACTCATGTTAGCCAAAGAATCCACCTTCGCACTTGTCTCCTCAAATTTTTTCATTAAGGATATGTTTGGGAGGTGAGATGAGAATTTTGTATTTTGTTTCAAAGTTTAAAATATTATTTTTTAGTTTTAAGATTTGAAAAAGTTAAATTGGAATTTGAAAAAGTTGTATTGGGATTTGAAAAAGTTAAATTGTTTATTATATTTTATATAGAAATTTGAAAATGTTGTAATGATGAGATGAGATGAGATGAAAATTTTGAGGAAAATAAAACATCCAAGTATAACCTAAGCGTTTCTTAAGGCTCTCAAAATTAACCATTTGTTGTTCTAAACGCTCAACTTGAGAGTCCACCATGACCTATTCTAATGCCAAAATGTTACGAGCTCTAGAAATGGAACATGTGACTGGTGGATCAAGAGGAAAAGATGCTTGATGGTGTTTGCATGCATTTCCTATGTTTGCAAATTGTAAGAGATAAACGTGGGTTTTTGGAGGAACTCGCCTCTACAAAAAAGTTTGTGAATAATTCTTTGATATTTTATTAATAGCATTATTTCATACTTATAGTCAACTTATTGCATACAAGAAAACATGTAGAATAAATCATGAAATAAATGCCAATTGATTGTCCTAAATAAAGCAAGTCTGCCTCCTATTCTCTAGCCAAAATTACTCATAGTTGCCAACGACGTTCCCACCAATTACATTCTTCCCAAGTTGAATGTTATACATTCGTATCAGTACTATGTTAGTATGATTGTGACTTAATATGAGACTCCTACCCTTTGCCTTCTTGTCAGGTTGCACGCTTTATTTTCTGTATGAGAAATAATTGATTGAGAGATCAGGAAGAGATTGTTAATGGGCATAACACCCATTATAGACAAGTGGGAGATATTGGTAGTAGGTACCTCATGACCCATGTTGTGTCCACATGGGTGGGGGAGTTATTAATTAACTATCCATCACTACCATTTAATTTTAGAGAAGTTAATTAACCTTCCATGAGAGAATTCTTTAAATAAAAGTTTTGCATACATTAAATTAAGAAGAGTAAAAAAGTGAACGTATAAAAGAAAAGCTCTTCTCTCTCTATAATTTTTCTAGAGAAATCATTTAGATCTCTTGATCTTGAGGCGTCAAATTTGTTAGAAGACTCTAGTAGCTCCTAAGCAACGTAGATGTGCAAATAATAAAGTGACGTGATCTGTAAGATGAGCAAAGATCCAGACTTGTGGGAATTCTGCTCCATGAGATAATTCGAATTAATTTTATTTAACAATTTAGAACCCTATTATCTCTCTAATGAAAGTTGTGGCATACATCCTTTTACCCTTTAAGTTACGATTTACATGTTGGAGATTGATAATAGTTGAATTGTACATAATTTTACTAAATTAAATAAAGTATTATCACAATTATGTAATGTGAATCCTTATATTTTTATTAGTCTTTTTCCCCTTTTAGCTACTATTTACCTGTTGTAGATGTCGTAGAAGCAATTGTTTCTTTATCAAGAACTTTGCAGTAGAGGCAATTGAAGGCCTTATATTATAGTTTGAATTATTTTCTCCAGTGAAGTGTATTAATTAACCCCTTGTGTAATTTTCCTTGTTGTGGCAACTCGATATTCACTCACTTGGCTGAAAGGACTTTAGTGTGGAAGGCTCTGTCTCCTCAAGTGCTCGAGGCTGCATTCAATGTGGATTCAGATATGGAGAATCAGAGTACTTCTGATGCCATTTTCTTCCCTCCACCAAGCTAAACGAAAAGCTAGCTTGCTTATCACCTCAATTAAAAACGATCTTAGAATGCTATTGTATGAAATGGTTTGACAAGTCATATAATTACAAAAAAAACCACAAAATAACTTAATATGATATTGTAAAATTATTTTTACAGTCATGATTTCATTCTCGATGTTATAATTTGGAGCAGATTAGTGGATTCTACAGAATTTCTAGATTAATGGCAATTGCAGTATACTTTTGTCACTATATTTTTGTAGCAAATAATTTATATATATATATATATATATATATATATATATATATATATATAAAATTTGATTGGTAAGATTTAAATTTTAAAATTAAATTAAGATTTATCATACATCAGTCACTATTTATTCTCACTTTACACCTATAATTTTTTCAAGAGTGTGGAGTGCTTATCATAGAATATGTGAGTGTTTTTATAAGGTATGAAGTATAAGATGATAAATAGTAATTAATTAAAAGAATTTTTCCTTTTTAAATTATAAAAATATTTGATAAAAAATGGTAAGAAATGGCAATCAATGTATAATCTTTCAAGAATATTTTTGAGTAGTGCTAGAGAGAAATCACTATTAGGAGTGCACACTTTGACTTCTTTTCCTCCTCTCATTTTCTCTGATTTTAAAAAATGACAGTCTAAATAAAAACACATAATATATACAAAATAAATAGTTACTTTTATCAATATTTTTCGTTCTTAGAAACCTGTTGACACAAATTTAACGAAGTTTTGAAACAGATAAGAGTGCGGTTTTGATTCGTCAGCTGTATATAGTTCTCTATGTGACGCCGGCGAGAGGAGAGCGGGGCGAATGTGAAATGGCACCGTTGAAATATTTGGAGCAAGAGTATCCCATATTAGATTCCAACTTCCAGAACTTCTGTGCTGCTCACGGCATTTTCTCAGGTCCGTTTTCCCCCTCCAACTCTTCCCGCATTTACTCTCCCATCCTCACGCCATCGTTTACTTTCCTCGGAATTCACTTTGCTCCAATTTTACTTCTCTTTTGGCGCTACTCCTTGTTTGACTGCTCCGAATTGAAGGAGACGACGAGAAGAAAACATATGAAATTTAGAGCTCTACATAAGAAAACAGAAGATGTTATGTTCTCTTCTGTTATACTTTATAAACCATTTTGATATGGGAAAAATTATGTATCTTAGCCCCTTAATCAATTCTGGTCTTAGGAAAAAGTAATGATAGACGCAAATCTCGTTGATCCAATTAGCATAGTGTTTTAAGTTGCTCACCATCACTCCGTCCATTTTGCTTCCAGCCTTTTCCTTTTCCTTCAACTATTATATTTTTTCCATGTTTGTGTTTTTGCAGAGGAGGATTTACTCTTGCATGACCTCCATGTATTGGTTGCTTTTGCAGAGCAACAATCGACATCTGAGAGATTAAAGCAGGTTAGCCTCCTGAGGAATTTTTGTTGAGGGCTGCACTCCCTATGATTTTTTAAAAAATTATCTAGTTCAGTAAATTGGGGTAATTTAACCTGGTAGATCCTGGGCATTTAGGGCATTACCCAAGTCCTCTCTATCATTGATGGGCAGCATCAGCCGTGGTTGAATGGTATGGAGCTGTTGGAAGATGCTCAACTGAATAAACATGTGTTATCCACTGGTTGTGAGGGGTAATTTGATCAGAGGCATTGTGCTATTTCTTGCTATAATGGGAGTGATAATTCTATCACGGTAACCGATTGAATGCTTTGTGTTACATGACATAGGGTTGATCTTTTACTTCAAGGTGGATTACGCATGGGACAGTTAACTGAACTTGTTGGGGCTTCATCGTCTGGTAAAACACAGGTATGAAGCCCCTTCATTTGTGATAACCCTTATATTCTCTTGATGAATACTCTGACTGTCTGAGTCATGTCTCTGCAAATTCATCTGGATGTTGTGGTCATTGTTATGTGTTGGTATGCTTAACAATACTATATGGTCACAATACAATGGATATTTCTAGTTATTAAAGGTATCAACACTTTGAGTTAATATTCTAACATGCATTATTTGTAACATGCATGTGTATGTAGTTTACAGCTTACTCAAACTCTTCGTAATGACTAAACTCTTCATATCGTCTAGGTTTGCCTTCTAGCCACCTCAAATGTTGCAAAACAGCATATGGGCGGTGTTGTATACTTAGATACAGGCAACTCCTTTTCGCCCCAACGTGTTATAGACTTTATTCATCAGAATTCTGACCCTGCCATTGATCAGGTTAAGCGTATCATCACTTTTATTGGTACACTGTTTTTCTTTCTTCTTTTTTCTTAATCTTCAACGTGCTGTAAATCTCTTCTCTGTCTAATTTTATCCCAATTGAAATTTTGTTTTAGGCTAAACACAGAATTCTGCAGAAAGTAATGAATAGAATATTATGCTACTCAGTATTTGACATCTTTACAATGTTTGATGTGCTACATCAGCTAGAAGTCAATCTGAGATCTCAGGTTTGCATCGGATGTGAAGCACTTTGGCTAGTAAATTTTGGTTGAATTTCACGAAGTTTATTGAACATATGACAACTGGTTCAGATGCAGAAAGGAGATTGTCAGGTGCGGCTGCTTATAGTTGATTCGATATCATCACTTGTTACACCAATCCTTGGAGGAGGTGGTTCTCAGGGTATACACTCTTGTGTATAAATCAGACAATCCTTGCTATATTAATATATTTTTTTAATCTCACAAAAGTTGCATAATCTCTCTCTCTCTCTCTCATGATTCTACAAACCTTTGTCAGCTTGAAATAGGGGCGAAGCTTGGAATACTAGTAAGGGAAGGTCGGATTTTTATTTTTTGCTTCCGCCCCATGTACCAGGGAGGGGGGGGGGGTAGGTTAGAACTTTTGGGGGGCTCACAATGAGGAAACCAAATTCTCATAGTTATTCTTTTAATGTTTGTATGACGTTTCTGGGCTCAGACAGAGTAGCATTTGAATCTCTCTCTCTCTCCCTCCTTTGGTTATTGTCTGTTTTATGATTTCTCATCTATACTTTGAGGTATAAACATTCTGGGAAATTTTTTTCATCTCTCTCTCTGTCTCTCATGATTCCACAAACCTTCATCAGCTTGAATTAGGGGTGAAGCTTGGAATAGAAGTACGACGTTTCTGGGTTCAGACAGTAGCATCTCTCTCTCTCTCTCTCTCTCTCCCCCCCCCCCCCCTCCGGGTTATTGTCTGTTTTATGATTCTCATCTATGCTTTGATAAACGTTCTGGGAAATTTTTTTCATACTTTAAGAAGTTAGTTGCAAGAGTTTAAACATTGATGTTGTTATCTTCCTCTTCGCTGAATGCAGTTATCGTGTAATCATCAAGATAATTGTGAACTATACAGTTCATAATTGTACTGTCATTACTTGTAGAATTATCCAGGCACTTGTCATTATTATTTTTATTTAAAAGAGAATAAATGAAACTTCCTGAAGCATCCCCAAAATTCTCGACTCTGCACCATTTCGAAACGTTATTCATGTGTGTATTTGTTTCTTGATTATTGGGGAGAGATTTGAACTTTCAATTTTGTGTTGCAGCATGACAGTTTTGAGAGTGCTAGCCTTTTGCTAAACCAAGTCTCAACATATCAAATGTTCTGCTGCCAATATAAACCTTTGAATAATACTCACCGTACGAGTAACGACACTTTCTGACATAAAAATCTATGGTTTCCATGATTGACCACTAATTTCCGTGACTGTTCACTTAGTGATCCTGCGTAAAAATGAATATTTGTTGGATCAGATTTGTGCTAGCAACACCAGAGAAAATAGACTGCAACAGAGACCTTATTCATTACCAACTTGTTCAAATCTATTAAATGGATGTTTTTGGCTGCTCAGGACCTTGATTAGGAATGCTCTTTTTGCTTTTGTTTAAAATTTTTTGTAATACGTTCTTTGCTTCTCTAAGGAGGAATTCTATTTCTTGTTTTCTATTGTTTCTCTTTATAGGTGCTAAATTTCATTTTCCATGGAAAGGAGGTTTCTTAAGCATGTATAGTATATGGTTCTCTCCACTCTAGGATATTGGATTGTCTAGTTCTGAAACCTTTCATATTCAAATAGCATCAGTTAGGAATTGAAGGTACTATGATTGGTTGATAAATACAGGACATGCATTAATGACTTCTGCTGGATTTCTGCTGAAGAAATTAGCACATGAGCATAATCTTGTCGTATTGGTAAGTTTTGTGATTGAATTTCTTGTTTGATTTCCTTCATTACTAAGATCCTAGCATCCTGAGTTGTTTTGTTGATGCAAATCCAATTTCCCCGTGGCTAAATCATTGTTTTATAATAGGATCCCTCTCTGTAGCTAAAGATAAAACTAGGGTTTTTAATTGACGGCCTTGGAGAAAACAAAGGAAAGAAATAGAAAAATATAGAAGTTTATGAATAATCTTTGTTTGCATGTCTAAGTGTTTTCTCACTTCCATTTTTTAAGCAGTTACAGCCCTCTCTATTTTCTTTTAATAAATTGGCATCTTCCTAAGTAACTTTGACCTGTGTAAATTATACTATTAAAACTATTACTTGGTTTACATCCTGACATTCCATCAGTAGACATAAGCCCAATTGTCATGGTATTGAGTAGGTGCAAAAAAATGTAGAGTTAAGGTTATGCTTATGGGAATGACAGTAAAATTTGATTACCTATGCTTTCAATTTCTGATTTTTTAGCTGGGTAGCAATGCTTGCGCCTTGAAATAAATTCCGTGGAACATATTTTTGAAGGTGACGAATCACAGTGTGGGTGGAGAGGGAGGTATCTCTAAACCAGCTCTTGGAGAGAGTTGGAAGAGCATCCCACATGTTAGGCTTCGGCTTTCCCATGACCAAGGAAGCAGCGTCTACAATGTTTCTGTACTGAAACACCCATCCATGGTACGATCGTGGCTGCATCTTGATTTATGCATAGACTTATCAATCTCTCTCTTTGTTTGGCGTTTCTATCAATCCACCTTAACTCCAAAGTTTTAGATAGCCGAAACATGTTCCAATCAATGAGGACTAAAGTGCTCTCACCATCAAATCCTAAATTGCCATTACTCACCAAAATATCTCCTAAAGCCTGTTGGGATTATTTTAAGTTTTAATGCTCTAGTTTTTTCTCAGGCTTCTGGTAAGGCTGCAAGGTTTACGATTTATGACTAATGACGTGGATTATATTTGAACCTGGCCAATTCTCGGGTTAAATATCTGGGGACCGGGGTGACAGAGAGTCATACAAGGAAGATACTCTTGATAAACTCAAATTGCAGAAATGCAGCTGTTTCGTAATATCATCAAGAACTAGCAATTTGCTGTGAGTTTTTTTTTTTTTTTCAATTATTGTCTTTATTTATAGAGTGCGGAAGCTGTAATTATTTATAGAGTGCGTAAATCTGTTAAAACTCGTATATATAGTTTGTATTTGTTCTTTTTGGTTTGATTTTCATGATGTTCTTAAGTTTCCCAATTATATGCATGGTCGGGTCGTTTTAACTTGTACTTACTGGAGATAATATTCGTTGTGGCTAGGGGTGTAAATTTAAACCGGAAAACCGGTCCGAACTGGACCGGTTTTGAATCGGTCCGGTCCGGTTCCGGTTTTAGGATTTTTTAGACCGGACCAAACCGGTTGATAAAAAAAAAAATATAAAAAATAATATTTTATATATAAGTTTTATACAAAATTAAAATTATACAAAATATTTTATATATATTAAATATATAAGTTTTATATATAATGTATAATTATATGTGAAATTTTTATATATAATTATATATCATATATGAAATAATTTCATACTATAATTTATAAAATATAACATTAAATGTTAATTTTAAATATGAATATTTGTAATTTGTTTGATCATATATTATAAATATAATTATATATAAGATAATGTTATTATAAAATAAAAGTTTGATCTTAAAAATGAAAATGTAATTGATCATGTATTATATAGCTATACTAACATATAGTTTATCACTAATATTAATATATACTAATATATAGCTATACTAATATATAAATTTATAACTTGTACTAATAATCTAATATAGACTCCCTCAAAAAAAAAAGTAGTCTAATATAGACTATAGTTATAGTTATATTAATAGTCTAATATAGATTAATAAAAGTATAACATATTTTTTTTAAAACAGTTTTTTTAAAACATATTTTTAATGACAAAATGTCAAATTTACATTTTAAAAAAATCAGAAAACCGGATCGGAAACTGGTAAAACCGGAAGTACCGGTTTAGGAGTATAACCGGTGCGTAATCGGTTTTGAAAAATACAAAACCGGTCATACCGGTTCGATTCAAGATTTTGTCCAAAACCGAACCGAATAGGACCGATTACACCTCTAGTTGTGGCCCAAATTTGGTTGCCAGTGAAACTGTGAAAGGTCACAAAATGTGAGTGCTGGCTTAGACAATTGAGTACCACTGTGCTACAAAGATTTGAAATGAGCATTATAGTTACTTCACACTTTTTTAGGATGAGTTATAGAACCTGAGATAATTTTGGGCCATAGAGGGCAGGCTCAGCCCAAGCTGAAGCGAATAGAAAAAGTTTGAGCATCAACCATAATTATTATCACCCCTTGTAATAGAGAGAGTTTCTACATTGGTGGTGGTGCCAGGACTTTAGTTTTGGGATAGAAGACTCCAAGCTGAGATTATGATATGTTCATTAGCAGATATATGCTAACATTGACAAAAAAAAATGGATGTCAACCACTTCTAGTACTTTCTTTTTTCTTCTAATACTTAAAGTGAGAGTTGGTAATTTTAGACCTTCCCAAATAGATTTTATACGTGTGAAAAGCTTAATTTCAGATTGGAGCCACAAGTTCTAAATGTTTGAATCTATTTTTCAAAATGGCAGCAATATATATTAAGGAATTATTCAAACTTTTGCAGTGAAGGGGGCAAGGGCCAAGGCTTCCTCACACACACAAAAACACAATTTTCCTATATGAAAAATATTATTTTTGAGTTTTTTAGTAGATGCTTGGCTGGAGGCTATTGGATGATGAAGGTGGTCTTAAACTATAATGCTTGTGGAAATTGAGAGATTTTAAATGTGGGGTTGAACTCATTATTAGGATTTATGAGGTTGTAGAAGCTGCAAGGCATTACCCAAACCTCCACTTGGAACAACCAAATCAAGTTAGGGCTGAACTTTGGACAGCTTCCATGGTTAAACCTCTAAATTTGAAAATTTCCCTTCAGCCAATTGGAAACGATTCTTCTTTTCTATTTCATATACCGCAATTTTTCATTTTCTTGTTTTAACCATATTGGGAATGGTTAAGTTCCAAATTCTTCTACATGGCCCTTCAAAAGTGTAACACACCTCAAATTACTCAAAATAAAATACACTGAAATTGTTTACTTTGAAAGAAGCACTTTTAGAGAAAAGAGGAAGAAGATGATAAGAGAAAAGAAAATAGAATTTTCATTTAAGTTTATGGATGATGAACACTAAAGCCCTTGGCTCATACATAAACAAGATGTCCCCAATATGGGCCAAGCTAACAAAAATAAAAGTATACAAAGAAAATAAAACTAAGGGTCCAGGCCCATTAGCTATCTTATAGTCTAAATAACAAGTTGAATCAAAATAAAGGAAGTTATTAATGAAATTAAACTGGCCTAAGGGCCATGGCCCATGTACTTCGTTCGTGGACTATGACAAAAAGTTTCTATTTGAATTGCATGCGGATTGACAATATATGATTTCATTGTAGTTGCCAAAATAGATGAGATGAAAACATCAGATCTTGTCCCAAGAAATAAGAATTTTGGCTAGTTGAAGCATTATGTTGCTTTCCCGAAGAGGCCCCAAAAACTATTTGCCATATGGGTTGCCCATGATTAGTAGGTTTGGCATTATTGGAAGAAGATGAATCCTTTTGAATGCCTTGTGTCGAACCTATGAACTTCAGAATTTAGATGACACAAAGTCAAGTTTGTCCTTGAATCCTTAGCCTGATTGTTGGATGAGTATGGGTACATTGGGGTACACATTAGATTACAAGAGCACAAGAAGTCAAACTATATGCAAAACTTCAACTTCTTTGATCTTCTAAAAAACGTCTTGCACTATTACAGTGTGAGGTTAGAATATTACTTGCTATAGGGGTTGTACAGTTGGGGGGCATTGCCTTCATCCTTAACAATAGTCGCAATTTTTTTAAGCGCATGAACATTAACATTGAGTTCTACCCACACATTCTCAATTACTAAATTTCTATTATGTATTCTTGAATCTGCATCAATCCCTATTGTTCAAACTTTGAACAATTCAAGCATTTCACTTCTGGGTTAAAAGGGTCAAAGCAAAAAACAAAGATGTCCTTTGTGCTAGATTGGAAGAAAAATCATGTGTGATTTAAACGTGTCCTTCATGTATCATAGATTGGACCCATATTTAGCTCTTGAATTGACTCGATCCAACCTGTTAATTAGGGTTTATGCATTAAGTAAAGTTGACTATATATATTGTATTATTTCTGTACGGCCGCTTTACTGCTGCATTGTGTATCCGACTATCTTTTGAAATAAAATTGTATGTAGCTCCGTTGATGTATATACATTGCTGAACGATGTGAATCTTGTGTGTCGTGTGTGATTGATCTTGTTTTAGCTTTACTTTTTTTCTTATTGTTCATAACAATGATAAAAGGCTGGCTAGGGAAGGGTGATTGGAAACAAGCTTGTGATGTGTTTGATGAAATGCTTGAAAGAAATGTGCAAGCAAGTGTCGTGACATATAATTAGAGGTGGCAATTCTTGTTCGTGGGTCGTGTTTGTGTCGTGTCAAGTCATAGACATTTGACTATATGGATCAACCTGAATCCAATCCTATAAACTAAACGGGTAAGACTTTCAAATCCTAACACAACCCATTTAAATAACAGGTCATGAAGTGTTACCTATTTTGACCTGTTAATAACAAATTAGAAATTGGTCAACATAACAAACACGACCCATTTTAACAAATTTCATGTAAATGGGTTGAACTAATCCGTATAACCCATTTGACTCGATTAACATAATTTCATATAAAAGTTAAAATTTATATATATATTAGTAGTCACAATATCTCCAAAAAAAGAAAAAAAAAACAATAAGATTGCATGTTAACAAAAAAATCAATATTTTTCATATTTTAATCTATAAAAAAACCAATATTACAAACCCAATAATAATAAATATGAGCATAAGTTCAGAATTATAATTATATATATAAAAAAAACATAAGCATATTGAGAAATACCAATATTACAATCCAACAAAAATAAATTTATAATTTTAAAATAAAATTTGAATGAGTTATTGCGGGTTAACCCATTTATTAATCGTGTTTTAATCGGTCAACTCGTTTTTACATGAACCTATTTATATGAAACTCAAACCCGTTAATTTGGTGTCGTGCTCGTGTTGAGTTCACAAGTCATATCATATATTACCACCTCTACATGTAAAATAGTCTTATCAGGTTTTTGTCTAGAAATGGTACTGTTAATGTCGTGTTTCGCACACTCTTAGGCCAAACTCCAGAAACTCAGGTCTTCGAAAACGAGCTCTATACAAAGAAAAATATACTGCAGCCTTGGGGATGGGAAACCTTTGATGCCAAAGTTAGTAAATACTTTTGGAGTGTTGTAAATAAATAAGAAAGTCTAGGGATCAGAGAGATTTCCTTATACTTGAGATCATCTATTTATACTATACCTTGGAGGGTGCAAATAGTCTTTTCCACTAAGTCCATATTTTCCTTTTTTGTATCTGTTGTCAGACTCTCTTTAATGTGGCGTGAGTTTGTGTCGGCTTCACAATTGTGGCGTGCGACTTAATTAGCAGTGCCATTAATGTGGAGTGGTTCCCTGACCCCCAATTTGATTAATACGAGTTGTTGATGTTCTGATGACGATGAATCAAGGGTCCTCCGTGTTTTCTGTATAACTTATGCACATTCTATTTTCAAGGGTGGCCACAGTTGCATCAGGTCGAGCTGTCTTGTCGACTAGATGTCGCCTTTTCCTAGTTGATATTTCGTTCCTTACTTGGATAAAAATCCCATTGGGCCGGGTTTCTGGGCTTAGATGAAGCATTGAGTTTGCTTGAGGATATGATGCAGAAAGGAAAACATCCAAATGTGGTGACATCCGTTGTTGATGGAAGGTTTGTGCTTTGTCGGAGAGTATACATAAGAAAAAAAATGATGTTTGATATGGAGTATCGAGGGTGCAAGTTGCAGCTGGTGAATTATGGTGTTTTGATGAGTGACCTTGGAAAGAGGGAAGATTGAGAAGGCAAAATCTCTACTTCACGAGATAAAGAAAATGGGGTTTAAGCCCAATGTTTGGGCGTAGAATATATTGCTAAATTACATCATGTGCAAGGAAGGTAGAGCGAGTCAGTGACTGAGGCTTATAAAGTTTGGATTGAAATGTAGCTTGGAGGTTGTAAGCTGAATGCAAGTACATACCGGATGCTGGTTGATGGATTTTGTAGGGTTGGGGATTTTGAAGGAGGTTTGAAGGTATTGAATGCGATGTTGACATGTAGGCATGCATTATCCACGTTTAGAAACATTTAAATGTTTGTTAGTGGGACTGTTGAGTTTTGGTAAGGTAGATTATGCCTCCTTTGTTTTGGAGGAGATGGAGAAGATAAAGATCCGTTTTGATTTGGAGGATTGGGAAGCCTTAATCAGGGATGCTTTGGAGTGGAGATGGAAGTTTCTATAGGCTAACTGAACTGGTTACTGCTAAAAAATGATGCTTGGGCTTAATAATCTATGAGGTCCTCCAGGCTTTAGATACACAAGGAATCATCATGTATGTTGTTCGTATTTAAATGGCTTCTAAGAGCTAACTTTATCATAATATGCAAGGAAGGAAAAAATATTCTAAAATGTATTGAAGGAAGAAAAAGAAATCGCATCTGTTACAATCAGTCTAAGTCTATTTATATACAGACTAACTAACTTAACTAAACCTACACGTGGCTTAATAACTTAATACTCCCCCTCAAGATGGAGTGTAAATGTCAATGACACCCATCTTGGAGAGAATACTAGAAAAAGAGTTAAAACCGAGAGGCTTAGTTAGTATATCTGCTACTTGATGAATGGATGAAACATGCAAGGTCTTGATGGTTCCTGCCAAGAGCTTTTCCTGAACAATGTGACAATCTATGTAAATATGCTTGGTTCGTTCGTGAAAAACAGGATTGGAAGATATGTGGACAGCAGCCTCATTATCACAGAAGAGCAAAGCTGGTTTGGTTTGAGAAATAGACAAGTCTTTGAGCAAGTGTTGCAGCCATGTTATTTCACATGTAGTAGTTGCCATCGCACGATATTTAGCCTCTGCTGTGGATTTAGATACTGTGTTCTGTTTCTTAGATTTCCATGAAACAAGTGATTGTCCAAGGAAAATACAAAAACCAGTAATTGACTTCCTGGTGTCTCTGCAATCAGCCTAGTTTGCATCGTAAAAAGCCTTGAGTTGCAAGTCACTTGATGAAGAGAAAAATATCCCTTGGCCAGGATTGTGTTTGATGTATCTCAACACTCGATAAGCTGTTGCCAAATGAACATCAGTAGGTGCTGCTACATACTGACTTAAGATTTGAACTGCAAATGACAAATCTGGTCTCGTTATTGTCAGATAAACAAGTCTACCCACTAATCTTCTGTAACAAAGTGGATCTTCAAGAGGTGTTCCTTCTATTTTTTAGAGTCTAAGATTTTGATCCATCGGAAATGAAGCAGGTTTAGATGTTAGGTATCCTGAATCTGATAGTATTTCTAAAGCATACTTCCTCTGTGAAACAGCTATCCCTTTTGTTGATCTTGCAATTTCAAGACCAAGAAAGTACTTTAAAGCTCCAAGATCTTTGAGCTTGAATTGAGAATGAAGAAATTTCTTTAAGTCACTTACTGCTGAATCATCATTGCTGGCAGTGAGGATATCATCGACATACACCAATAAGGCAATGAAGTAACTATTTTTCTGTCTTGTAAACAAAGTTGGATCAGCTGAAGATTGGATAAAACCATGTTTCAACAGAGCAGTAGAAAACTTAGAAAACCACTGTCTTGATGCCTGTTTCAGGCCATATAAAGATTTGTTGAGTTTGCATACAAGATGATTAGCAGAATTTGACTTGACAGTAGGCATGAACTCTCCCTTGGCTGCAGCACTATGTTGATTACAATAAAAACCTTGAGGAAGAGACATATAAACTTCTTCTTCTAAGTTTTGATGCAAAAATGCATTGTTGACATCTAATTGGTGCAATGACCAATTTTTAGATACGGCTATAGCTAAGAGTACCCTGACAGTAACCAGTTTTGCAATTGGTGAAAAAGTCTCCATATAATCCAATCCCTCTTGTTGTGTATAGCCCTTAGCAACTAATCGGGCTTTATACCTTTCAACAGATCCATTAGAATTGTATTTCACCTTATAAACCCATTTACATCCAATAACATGTTTGTTAGGAGGTAAATGAGTAAGAGTCTAAGTTTTATTATTTTCTAAAGTCTTGATTTCAGCAGCCATGGTATCACACCACTGACTGTGTTGAATGGCTTCTCTAAAGGAATTGGGTTCTTTATGTGAGGATATAGCAAGTGTGAAAACTCTATGTGAGGTAGAGAGATTTAAATATGATATAAAAGAAGAAAGTGGATATGGAATACCTGAGGATGAACCTTCACTCGAGTTAGATGATGAAGTGGCTTCTGCAATTTTGGCTAAGCTACAATGATAATCTGCAAGATAAGATGGCTACTTATGTATTCTAGTAGACTTTCGAGTTGAGGATTGTGATGGAACCTCCGGATTTGATGGAAAAGAAACTGGAATTGGAACAGAAACTGACTCATAATTTTTTGGAATTGAATGGGAAGAAGTCTGAGTTTGAGGATAATCAAAAGTTGCATTGTCTATTTGTGGTACAGGCAGAACAATTGATTTTGTAGGAAGATCATAACCTGTTTTGAATGGAAAAACAGATTCTCGAAATATAACATCTCTGGATAGAAAAATAACATTGGTTTCCAAATTATAGAGTTTCTACCCTTTTGTTCCATATGGATATCCAATGAACACACAAGGATGAGCTCTAGGTGCAAACTTTGAGCGATTATGAGATAGAGTTGATGCAAAACATAAGCAACCAAATACTCTAAGATTTGAGTAATTTGGTGGCTTAGAAAATAGAATTTCATATGGTGTTTTATTTGATAACAAAGGTGATGGAGTTCTATTGATCAAGTGAGTTGTTGTTAAAATGCACTCACTCCAGAAATTGAGAGGTAAATTGGCATGAAATCTGAGGGATTGTGCCACATTGAGTAGATGTTGATGTTTACGCTCAACTACACCATTTTATTGAGGTGTAGCTCTATAAGTTTGTTGATGAATTACTCCTTTAGAGGCATAGAAATCTGACATATGAAACTCATTTCCCCTATCAGTTCTAATAACTTTGATATGAATATCAAATTGAGTCTCAATGAGATTAAAAAATGACTGAAGAAGAAATTGAGTGTTAGATTTATTTTTCATTAGATATACCCAAGTACATCGTGAGCAATCATCAACAATTGAAAGGAAGTATCTGAAACCAGTGATAGATTCAACAGCAAAGGGACCCCAAATGTCAACATGACTCAAATCAAAGATTTTATTACTAATAGAATCACTGGTATTGAATGGCAATCTTTTATGTTTTGCCAATGGACAAGTATTACAATCAAAAGTGGAAGGAGTAGTAATATCAGGAAACAATTTGTGAATTATTTGAATCCTTTTTAAGGAAGGATGGCCTAACCTAAAATGCCATAGATCAAAAGAGGAGATGTTTACAGTAGAATTGACAACAGAAACTTTACTAGAATTAGTAGCAGAATGTATATCTGATGGTTGAAACAAATACAACCCAGCCACTTGTTTAGCCACTCCAATCGTCTTCCAAGAGTGTTGGTCCTGTATGAAACAGAAATCAGCAAAAAAAACAAAACAACATGATTTTTCAGTAAGCTTTTTGACTGATATGAGATTAAAAGAAAAAGAAGGTACATACAAAACATTATGAAGAATCAATGATTTTGATAATTTGACTGTTCCAATGTGTGTTACTGGAACATAGATACCATTAGGCAATTTTACTAGAAGTATTTACAATAGAGATAGTTGTAGTAAAATGCGAAAGAGAACTGACCATATGATCAATAGCACCACTATCAACTATCCAAGAATTTGACTTTATGAAAACATGATCAGGTGAGTTAACTATACTGATAGACTCAATGGATTTGCTATAGCATTCATTGCTGTTGGTTGTTGTGAGGAGTTTTGAAGAAATGAGAGAAGTTGATTACATTGTTCTTGAGTAAAGGGGAATTGAGGAGTGGAGTTTTGACCATTAGATGCTTCATCAAAGCCATTCGAAGATGCTGAAACTTGATTAACAGAAGGTGTTCTTGGCCTTGCATTCTGTCGATACCCTGGAGGATATCCATGCAGTTTATAGCACATATCAACCGTATGTCCAGTGAGACCACAATGAGTGCAAACTGGTCGTGATCTTTATTTTTGATAATTCTTGACATTAGTTGAAGAAGTCAATGCAGGGGCCACATTCTTGCTAAACAAAGCAGCAGATTCGGACAAGATTGAAGATCCAACAACTTTCCTTTGTTTCTCTTCTTGAAGAGTAAGAGATAAAACTCTGTCAATGTGTGTAAAAGAATCGTTAAGGCCCATTAAAAATTGAACAACATATTCATTATTATGTTGATCAATGATTGTCTTCAAAGCTCCACATGAACAACTTAGCCGACAAATACAACTGGGAATTGGCTTAACATTGGAGAATTCATCCCATAATGCTTTGAGTTTTGTGTAATACAAACTAACAGAACTTTGATATTGAATTAAGGACGAAAGATCCTTTTTAAGTTGAAAAAGACTCGGGCCATTACCTTGCGTAAATCTAGTCTTTAAATTGTTCCAGACCTCTGCAGCAATAGAGGAACTAATAACGCTTGCAGCAATCTCTTGGGTAAGAGAGTTTAAAATCCAAGAAAGAACCATATTATTGCATCTAAACCATTGAACATAAAGTGGATCAGATCGATTTGCAGGACAAGAAAAGGTTCCATCAATAAAACTCGTCTTGTTCTTGGCATTTAGGGCCATCACCATCGACCGACTCCAAGTATAATAGTTATCACCATTCAGAAGTTGAGAAACCAAAACAGATCCAGGACTTTCTCCATGATGGAGAAAATAAGGATTTGAGAAATCTTCAACAAAAGAACTGGTACGATTAGGATTTGAGAAAATAGGGTTTGCGGAAGCAGGATTTTCGTATTCTGATACCATATCAAAATATGCAAGGAAGGAAAAAATATTCCAAAATGTATTAAAGGAAGAAAAAGAAATCGCATCTGTTACAATCAATCTAAGTCTATTTATATATAGACTAACTAACTTAACTAAACCTACACGTGGCTTAATAACTTAATAAACTTCGTGTTTTCTTGTTTAGATACGAAAATACTTTAGTGATGCTTCACCTGCTAAAAGTTATCATCTTACGATATTTGTGCTATTGTGATATGGCCTATTTCCCGCATATAACTTTTTTTATTTTTAGTTTAATACATAAAGTTAATTGACTAAATATAATAAATTAAGATGTATCTATGAGAATTTTCTTTCTTAAGAATCCTTTGAGCTCTCTAAAGAGAAATACTTTAATCACAAAAAAATCTTAGAAAAGTGCATCTAAAAAAAAATAGCTATTGCATAAGGTAGACATTAAACTGAAGAATCGTGTCCACGCCATCAGTGATATGCTGATCGGATAGATGAAGAATCTGGATGGTTGCATATCCTTTAGCATTCGTATATTTCCCAGTTCCTCCAACTATAGCCAGCTGAGAGTCACGTGCAGCAGCCGTGCGGTGCACCCCAAAGAAACTAATTGTATCATAATAATGATGATCTTCGTTGTGAAACACTGCGGCAAAGGCCATGGTGTGGCTGCTTCCATCCAGTGAGGTAGCCAAGTGAAATCCCTGTGCCTTCCCAATTACAGAGTACCCCAATTCATGCCCTTTAGTAAGCTCATCATCAAGAACGGTGAGTGTCCCAAATAAAAGCTTTTGCATTGGGGCTCCTGGCAGGAACTGGCCTGCAGTGACAAATGGAAGTAAGCCTCCATTGATAAATAAACTGTATGCACCGTTTAGGCTAGCCAGAAATGGCAGAAAAGAGGTATACCACCATTCATGGGGAAAACCCCACCATAATTATTGGTCTTTGAGAAAGGGGGGGTGTTGATTTTAGTAGCAGCAGCAATCTTCCCTGCCACAACTCTGCTTGTGGGAGCTGATCCACCAAAGATGTCATGCATGAAAAATGAGAATGGAAGTTGTTCCACCCTGGCAGTACTTGAAATGGTGGCCGGTGTTGTGGCAGTGGGACCCGCCATCGGTGACTGCGCATAATTCGACTCTTCAGTTGAGGGGATTGGTGCAAGAGTGTCCCCCTCAGCAAGGATTGTGGTTGTATTGGCATGACATGTGGTGATGGCTGCAAGTAAGAGGTGGAATGCAGCCTTGAGAACAAGAGAGGTGAGTGATAGCGGCCTCTTGGCCATTTCAGCTTTGCCAACTGAGGGAATTGTTGATTGTACAAATAGAATCAAGATTCTTGTAATGGAATTGGAAGGGGAATGGTTTACCAGCTTTTTTATGTGGTTAGAAGGGTTAGTTGAAGAAAAGTGGAGCAGATGACAGTGGTCTTACTATGCATGTTGAAGATATGTACACATTATATATATAATTGTCGTGAGCAGCATACAAGTTGGAGACGTGGGGTGGCTTATTCCTCTTGTAATATTGTATTTTAACAGTATTTTCAAGGAATTCATACCTCAGAAAAACGATTTTATAGTATAGAGGCTTGTAACTTCATCTCACCATTAATAACAAGTGAAGAATCATCAAGGATTCAGGATGATTCTGCATTCGATGATTACCTTGTCACTAAGATCATGAAGTTATAAGCCTTTATACTATATTTGTGAGATTTGAGTTAATGAGAAGGAAAGACGTCCATTAATGTCGGTATATTGAAAGGGGAAAATACAGTTTAGCTTAAGAGGAAAAACTCCCAAAATGGTACCACAAAAGTCATCACAGTACTGAGGTATGCTGAACTATATTTCCTGAGCTCCCATTGAATGTTCAAAGGCGATATTCCAAACACACACACACACACACACATATATATATATATATATATATATATATTTACATATAGACAAAAAGCAATCCAAAATTTCAACTCCAAGGGACATAAATTATAACTTCTTGTCTCAAAAAGAAGATAAAAGGCGACAAAGTTGTTTCGGATAACATATGGATATTATCAAACAATTAACGCTGTGGCATCTTTCCCAACTTTATCATTTTCATTTTCAACTTTTCCTCTTCTCTGTTTGGTTGCATCGTAGAACACAACCAGCCAGCTGATCATCTTAAGCTAGCTTGTCTCATTGCTTCTTTTTAAAAGCCCTTTGTCTTTTTTTTTTTTTTTTATTCCATATTTTTTTTTTCTTTTTATCATTCAATCAATATTGTTAAATGATTACTGTATTTGATGTTACATCAGAAAATGATGAACACAAATAGAACTTCAAATGAAACACAAATAATTAGATAGGAAAGAGAGACTGCATGCGCTCTCTGACCATGGATGGTGTAACTACCCAAATCACCAAACATTTCTATCAAAATCATTTAATAATTTCTTAATGCTGGGTGGTCCTTTCTCCACTTTTTTCTTGTTTCCTGTCATTTTCTTCTTCTCCAGCCGTCCAAGTTTTTTAGTCAAAGAAATAAAGAAACCAAATGTAGAGCTGGAGAAAGAAAAAGTAGAAAGGCACAAATTATGTTGGATTAAGATAGAGAATTGAAATTTTTCTTGCTTCTACAGTACGGACTACATACACATCATGATAATCCAAAATCAGTACTTTTGTCTCGATTGTCAATTTGTTGAGAGATCAGGAAGTTTCAAAAGCAAGAACAGAGGAAGAAACATAAAGCTCTGATCATGAAGCAGCCCCACCACTAGAAAAATTGCAATGGACTTGTGACTAAAAAGTTTACCATCCTTTCATCATTTGGTCCATTACGAGAATGGGACATTGATGCACAAAGCTGCAAAGGATTGCCAACAATATTATTCTGGCACAGGTCGCCCAGATTAGGGTATAATACTTGGAAATTTATTAAATATTATTCTCAAGGATATCATGTTCCTTTCTCCCTTGTGACTACATACATATCCATAGTTCGCAAAAGTACTTAAGCCATGAAAAATTGTGAGACAAAATCATATATATTTGTCCAAACCATGAAGAAGAAGAAGAGGAAGAAGAAGAAGAAGAAAAGTGGTAATTCATGCTAAAGTTTTAAGGGGAAAAGCACAAGAATCCAAGTTCTGACCACCATCCAACAGCAGAACCACCCACCAAAGCGATCTAGCATAATCCAGAAGACAGATCAGAGAAGAAAAAGTATAGTAAAAGTGCATGCCGCATGACTGTCTCCCAAGCAATAACCTCGCTCGTCCTCTATTACCCACCATTGCACCCGCATGCATGCTCATAAATATGATCTCGACACGCTCCGACACGCTCTCTTGAAATGATGCTTGTCATCTTTTTGTTTATAACATTGATCTAGTCACTTGTGGGCGCACGCTATCTGTTCATGCTTGGAGACCATGGTATATATATTCTGTCCGCTCGTTAATTTCTATTAACATCATGTACAGATCTCTTGTTCTAACGCTCAAGTAATTATTGAAGTACTATTCTTAGTAATTTTCTCTCCACAATGATCTAATTTGTAACATATCATAGTCCTAAAGCCTGATGACTAGTAGTGTAAAGTTTCTCCCCTATTAGTGATATTCATAAAAAAATGAAGTTAACAAAGAAAAGGGATTTATAAGCAAGTCATAATTAATAATTCCCAAGCGATCGAGCCATTCAAATTCAGAAAAAGAAACCCCAATTAGAGAATGAAGAAACTTTAATCTAATTAAGGACATTAAGGCAGGACTCAAAGCAAATTTAAATGCATATGGTGGTCATAAATAACTCCTATGGCGATCACCAAAAGTTGAACGGAAATTGACACATCGACCTGGCCGTTTAGCGTTCGAGTCGAGGTTGTTTTTTCTACACATTAATCACCATACGCTTTGATGCAGTAGTGGATGGCTACAGAATTGCCCCCCACAAACAGGTCGGGCATTATATGGGAAACAGTAAACTATGAGATATTTTCAGAGTTGCCAACCCTAAGTATGCTTTTGAATTCAAAAAAAGTAGAAGGGAATACTTAGAAAGATACCAATATTGTTTGTTCCAAGAAATGATGATCAGAATGCACAACATCAGTACCATATTAATTATATACTAAATCCCCCTTGCTTTTACTTATTTCAATCCCAAATATAGAAGAGAGAGCTTACATTTACATCACATATAAAAGCATGATAAGTTTATTTTATGTCTCTGGAATCACACACCCATCTGGAATTCCCAACTTTTACATCAAGATTAAATGGATTGAAACTCTAGTTTATTTGTAATTATTCATGCTGACCATCGGGAAGATGGCAATGGGGACGTGGATGATGATGTAGGAGACGGCCAAAGCTGTGCGTTTTTCACCTTGGACACACTGGCAAGTACACCTAAAGGGGTCACGTCCCCAATTACAGTAACTTTCTTTGTCTCCAAATCAATACTATAGGATCTCACTCCTGCACAAAGTTAATTAGCCAAAAAAATCACTTTAAAAATGGCAGCACTGCAAATTTAATTTTAGTTTACTAGCTAGCAACCCAAAGCCAGGGTGTAAACAACATGTAAAAGAAGTATTACAGCAATTAATTAGGTTTAATGTTTAAGTGTAAGTGTATATACTCAACGTTAATACATGGGAATAATTAATTAAGCTATTTAAAGAGACAAAGACTATATGTCTAGTACTATCACTAACCTTCCATTTTAGAAATATGTTTTCTCACTTTTCCTTCACAGCCCTTACAGTGCAGTGATACCCTCAAAACCACGACCTGCAAGTTCCAGTATCAGTAGTAAACTAACATATCATGAAGACTCTAAGTAGATATGTTCGAGTAAAAACTTATGTATAGGAACATGTATTTTTCACAAGCCGTAAGACTAAGTTCCAGATTGTTTTCTAGAAGTACCATTAAAGAAAAAGAGAGATTAATAAAAGGAACCTGTTCGTGGGAGCGAGATGTGGAAGAGGATTTCAAGGCAGGAGAGTCATTTGAACTCAGGCTTCTAGGCTTTGCCGTTTCAACTGGAACCAGTGCAGAGATGGGTTCGGACTCTGATAACCAGTCAATTAAGGGTGTGTCACTCAAGAGATATCTAGAGGAACGTCCTGGGGCCCTGTTAAGATCATTTTTGTCAGCGGAGCTTTTTCTGTGCAAATCACTTTGCTTGGCGGAACTCCTCCTTTGCTTTTCATAATAAGGCTTAGGATTTATGGGCAACTGAGATATTGAAGTGCAGGGGACGTGAGAATGGAATTGGGTTTTTCTTCGACCATGGAGATGTGGATTGTGGCGCTGATCAACGTCGGGTCTGGCCGGGCCACGGCGAACCATGGAATAACGGTGTTCCATGCTAGAGCATATAGCTGTGGAGGCTGGAGATGCACAGAAAATATCCATTCCCTTCATGTTGGGGGGGATAGTAGTTGGGAAAAACTAGGAAGCGATTGCTTTTGTGAATATGCAACTGAAGCAAAGTAAGCTGGAAGTAAAAGAAAGTATCTTCAGAGTGAGGCCAACTAATCTCCTTTTAAATTTGGATGAGAGAGGCCCCATAGATAGAGAGAGAGATAAAGAAAAAGAAACAGCAAGGTCCCACCAAAGGGACTAGGGTTGAGTAATGAATCTTGATACCTTGGAAGATATGTGATTAATCTGGACCTTTAAAGTTGTCTAAGCCTTTTTTTTCCCTTTATTTTTTAAAAGGTCAGGCTCATCTTTGTGTGACATGATTACTACCACTACTAGTAGTGAAAAGAAAGCCTCAAATCAAGCAAATCATATTATTTAGACATCATTGTTTTGCCATTGACAATTGCAGCAGTTCTACAACCTAATTCTAGGTGCGACACATGTTTATGTGGGACATTTGGTTTTGGGATTTGAAGCTAGCATGGCTAGCTGGATCTAAATAATTCCCCAATCATCTAGTACTTGACATTCCTTTACAATTATAACAAATTCAAGACCTGCTCATATTATATATTGAAAATTGTGCTCATTTCCATTGCAATAGACCACTATTTTGAAAGTCTTGTAATGATTGATCAAGCAAACCACCAATTATGTTAGGTTCAATAGGGCAAAGGGGTGGGTGGCATACATTGCTTTTTAATTCAGAACTGGACATGATGCGATTCCCAGCCATGGGAGTTGGTCTCTTTATGATAATCTCACAGTCGACAAGAAACAATATTCTTTTGAATAATTTCATTAATATATAAATGTTGGATAAAACGGAAACGGTACATGCAGCTTAGCAGCACGTGGCTGCTTAGATCATAAGAGTAATATTAGATATAATCTTAAAGTATGCAAGTTCTGTACACCCCATTTAAAAAAGAAAAAAGAAATCCACCAATTTTATAATAAAACCAATCATGCATGATTTCGCAAGCTTGACTACCCTATAATTGCCATAAATTTTATGATAACTTCTTCACCTGCTGCAACTTTTTGCCATCTTCATTGGACATCTGATAAAAAAAAAAAAAAAAAAAGAATTTCAAGTTCAAGAGTATAATCCAAAAGAAGTCGTTAAAGAATTAATTTGGAATCCTGATTCGGGTATCGGATTACCTTCGAATGGGACAGAGAAAAGGTCAAGTAATCAGTAATGGTCGACTGCATTAAATTGATTGAAAATTGAAATGAGGACAACTTATGCAGATAATTAATTAGAATTTAGGGCAAAAAGAAGATGATCTAAGCTGGGGTTCAAGCAATCTTACGTACGTAGCCAACGTATATATATAACTTCATCTTCTCTAATTTGATTAATTAAACATTAATATATTTAACTAAATTACTAATTTTTATTTAAAGTCAAGTGATTTGTAATTTTTCTCACGCATTCTTTTATTTCTCAACTCATGCATGGCGCTTTTTATAAGTTACTTATAAAAGTTCTTAGATTTTAGAGAAAGATTAAGAACTTAAAAATTATGATTCTTAATTGGTGTACTCCAGAATTATCTTGATATACTAATTAATTACTATATATATATAAAAAAAAACTATTAGTCATTTTCTCCACTCGATAAAATTGTTTGAGGTTTTTCATTTCCAAGATATATAATATATATATATATATATAATATATAATATATATATATATATATAGAAAGAGAGGAGATCTAGTAATGGAAAGAAGATCAAGATGCAAATTACAATATATATCAACGCTAATATTTACTCATAAATATGCTAAATTTGTTCCTGAAATTCAATGGAAATAAAATAGGAGTCCTAATCATAGTCAATTATTCCTAATAAAATAGGGTCAATATTCTCTATTTCAGATAATAATATATGTCATTCTTTTCGTACAGTTTCCCTATAGTATCTGTTACTTTTAGCTTATTTTAAAATTTATTTAGGGCTATATCTAATGCATGGCATTAATAATTAAGTTTTGGATATGGCTGAGGTGTTTCCATCAAATGGCGAACCGGTGGGTCCAACATCCATCTTTCCTGCACGTAATAAAGTTTGAAAAATCACTAATGTATCTTCTAACCACCATCTATATATCAAGTATATTTTGTTGAAGAGAATTGCTATATACAACTAGCGTCTGCAATTACCGTATAACCGGCTGACTGTCACGTCAACATCTGTCAGAAAAATTTAAAACTTCGTTTGGATGTCAAACTTATCCCAACTCATCTCAATTTATCTCAACTCATCATTACAACTTTTTCAAATTTCAATACAAAATATAATAAATAATTCAACTTTTTCAAATCTCAAAACAACTTTAATATTTAAAAATAATATTCTAACAATATTTTATCATCTCAACTCAACTCAACTCAACTCAACTCATCTCAACATCCAAATGCATCCTAAAAGAGCAGAGCAGAGCAAAATACCCTAGTTCACGCAATCAGAGGACTCAAGCCGAGACTCTCAAAAGTGTCTAACAATTCTCCGCGAAGAAACGAGAAAAAAAGAAATAAAAATGCAGTACAAGAACTTGGGGCTGAAGGTCAGCCAGCTCTCGTACAGGGGGCCTGGGTCAGCTTCGGCAACTAGCTCGACATCAAGGAGGCCAAGTCTCTGCTCCAGTATTGCTGCCGCGACCATGACGTCAACTTCTTCGATAATGCCGAGGTCTATGCCAATGGTAGTGTCGAGGAGATCATAGGCTAGGCCATCTGTGAGCTTGGTTGGAAGCGCTCCGGTATCATTGTTTCCACCAAGATCTTCTGGGGCGGTTCCGGACTCAAAATTTACACTGTAAGCACTTCAATCATCTAGAAAAAAGAACGTTGTTCGAGTGAGGGCATTTCGATGGAAAGGTGATGTTGAAGCTATGCCGAAACCCATTTCATAGGAAAGGAAGAAGACCATGGAAAAGACAACAGAGTGGAAGCAACCCATCAATGCTCAAATCAGCCAATACATGAAGTTTTGCATATATTAAAGGAGATTTTCAGAGTTCGTGATCAACCTGGCCACAGGGCCATGATGGGTTTGTGCTGATCACTCTAAAGAGAGAGAGAGAGACGATCGGGATCAGAGAGAGGGAGAGCTACTGAGGTTTTCATTAGATGAGAAGGTAGTTGACGTTCTAAGTATCCTTTTTTTTTTTTTCCTCCCATTTATTTCCTTTCTGTGACTTGCTCCTGTTCTCTTCTCTCTACCTACTGTTCTGTAAAATCAAACACAGCGTTCCATTTAATGACGTGGAGACTCCCCGCCGGTTGCCTATTGCTACCATCGCTAAGTGTGTTTCTTAGTGTAAATTATATATATTTTTCTTTTAACTAGTTTTACATATTTTTAAAAATAAAAAATATCAATATACTAATAGTCACTTTATAATTAATCATTAAATAAAAATAAAAATAAAATAAAATAAAATACTTGATTGATCAAATTGAGGAGGCAAACTCAGGCAGTATAATATCATTTTCCTTTATTGAAAATATTTTTCTATACATTTATGATGGACTCAATTGGTTATTACAAAATTTATTATTATTATTTTTTTACGATGAGTAATTTATATTTGGAAAATGATATCGATAATATTTTTTTTAGCATTTTTATTTGTTTATTTTTTAGTATTGTATTTTTTTGAATATACAAAAAATGGAGTGAAAAGAAGAAGAAGAAAAAAACAGAATACACCATTTGGTTCCCATTTTTAGATGAGATAGAGACCTATAAAGTGAATAAATACTCTCTATTGAACAATTGATACTATTCTAGTATTTTTTTTTCTAAGCATACTATTCTAGTAATTTATGTGTGCAATAATAAATATTATAGAGCAACTTCATTTATTAATTTGTAGTATCAGAATTCAGATTGATCAAATTTTAGAAAATCTCAATTCACACAGGAATAATTGAGAATTCAGTAGATATCTTGTATGTTCAAAATTAGAGTTTTTAAGTGCAAGAATTATGAATAAAGATGAGCCAAAAGGATCTCACAAGATCACATGATCCCCATCAAAGTTTAAACATACAAGAATGTCTATATATGTACATGATACGTATGCATGCATATGCATTCAGCTTCTTCCATATGCTAGTTCAAAAAAAAAAAAAAAAGCTTCTTCCATATGCTTACTTCTAATTGATCTCTCTCATCTTTTTTTCTTATCAACCATCTTTTCTTTTTAGCCTTTATCAGACTCTGATCTCAAGTACTTTAGAATGTATAATATCATGTTAAGCCATTTGTTGTATAATCACGCGTTTAAAGATGTGGGTCTTTCTTTAATTTGTGAAAGGAATTAGGAGGAAGAAGGGGTCCTTTATTAGTTCTTAATTGCCCTCTTTTTTCCTTTTTCCTTTCTTTGCTTTTGCTTTTTGAATCCCCCATGCCCTCTTTATTCTTTCCTCCTTAAGTACGTGAGAAGACTTTGAGAGTTTATCATACTGATCCATGACTTGAAATTGATGTTTTCCAAGCTCTATTATGTTCAATAGTAATAACTAAAGCCCACCATCACTCTGTTATTGGAGGCATGGAGTACACATTTATGCTGTTAACGACTACAGAAAACTGAGTGCTGCATGTACGGGAATCATCATCATCATCTCTCTCTCTCTATCCCTAAAAGCTTACCACACAAACACCCATATTCCCTCTTTTTTTCTTCTCCTCCTAGCCATGTTTATATTCTTTTTCGTTTTTTCTGGTTTATTTTAGTTTTTCTCCTTAGCTCGAATTAGGCCCAATTTATTACCTTTTGATGACACAAGATTCACACGCACAGCCTTATACAACTCCTCAACCATTGATATCTCGGTTCTACGTACAAAGAATAGCCACAAAACGATCGATCCGAGGCGCTGCCTAGATTGAGTGGGTGTCTTGTGCTACCGTGCCTCTGTAAGTTTGATGGCGACAGGCATGACATCGAACGGTGGATCCAACATCCTCAATTCTCCATATAATTTGAACCCACCTAGACACCACCCCAGCGTGGGGATGATCCCACACGTCAGGAAAACTGCAAACAAGTATTTTCAGACACCAACAGTACTAGCTATGTTACTGAAAACTCCACATAGCTAGATCACTTGAAGGCTATTCATCTATCTATGTTACTGTTTTCCCAAATCGAGTATTACAAGATAGATAGATGAAGTGAGTTTCATTGCCGGTTTGTCCAAGACCAAGAAATGAAACGACGATCATGAACTTGCCAAGGTGCATGATCATGAACTTGCCAAGGTGCATGATCATGAACTTGCCAAGGCTTAAAAAAAAAAAAAAAAAAAAAAAAAACCAAAATTCAAAGCGTCTCTCTCCCTTGAATTCTTTAAGAATTATAAGAATGGGTGAAGTTGAAATTATTCGTTTCAAATCTTATTTTGTAGATTTTTATTCTTATACGCTCAAGTACAAATTGTAATTCGGTGTTTGTTGAAAGTTTCCACGTACACTTTTCCCATGTATTTTCCATCGGTTTATTAATTAATGAAATGCTTGTTAATTCTTTTCTTTACAGTATCATGATAGAGAGTATATATAGGCAAGACCACGTGAAGAGCCTACGGAGCTTACCAATTAATCCATTGTGCACTTCTGTGGATTAAGTGCTTGCGTAACGTTTGGTCGGTACAATTAATTGGCCTTCTCCTTACTCCGACCAATATAACAAGCTGGAGTCTACGTTTGAATTGTCTTTTGTCACGGCACTCTCAAGTCTTAATACTAGCTTGTAGTTTATAAACTTGTTATGAAAAGTCATACGTACCTATCCTAGCTAGTTTCCTTTTTTGCCTAAACTTTTCTCCTACTCCCTTTTAAATAGAATAATATTAAATATAATTATAAGTTGCGTAAATACTGTATATTTATTTAAAAAAAAATAGAGTTTATTATTAAAAAAAATTAATTTTTTCATGTAAATCTTATATTAACTCATTTTTTTTTAAAAATACACCATATTTAAGCACTCTATAAATACAAATTTCATTTTTCCTAAATATCAATCCACATGTACTTTACCTATCGGAAAAGAGGGAGAAGCTTCCCTAGCTCTTGGTTTCCATCTTTCCTTCCTGATTAATCCCCGTGTATATATATTTTTTAAACAGGCAGGTGGGCTTCTTGTTCAGCCTGTTTTTGTGGCACTATATGCTACACATGATGCCGCTCCATTAGTTAATTTATGGGCTCTAGATCTTCCAAATATGAACACTAATATTCCTTCACTGTCGGGACCTGCATGCCTTACGCATCGCTACGCACTGTAGATTCTCATGTTTCTGATTATCAACAAAATTATGATATATTGTCAAATTTCCTTTACTTACCTTACTCATTTTCTTAAAGATCGAGTCGACGTACCCCTCTACTTACCACGAAAATTAATGAGGAGTTTCATGTCTTTTATTTATTTATTTATGATTTCTGAATACAACTTACAAAAGTGCACCCCTTAGCTTCTAATTGTCACAGTATCCCTTGATGTTTGTGCTGAGACATCGCTTTAACCCAAAAAAGATTATTCAAATGGATTTGAATTCGAAATGTTATATCAACTACTCGCTTTTATTAACATGATCATTATATCGGATTCCATCACTTTTTTTTGGAATCCAACATTTTTTGGATCATTTAAGCACATGTGCATGCTCCTTTTTAACATTTTTTGGATCATGTAAGCAACCCATGTGCCAAAGCAAAAGCGAGAAGATTACATATCTATAAACTAGTAATCTATACAGTAATATATAGAGTGCAAAAGTTAAGCGCCAGAGCTTTTCTTGAGAAGAATAATGCCACATCAATAGAAACCTAAAAGAAAATGTAAAAAGACTGCAAGATCAGAGCTTTCAACACTTCAATATTATCTAAAATAATTTATAAAAAAAAAACTTGGAATACCAATCTTAATTAGCTAGCAAAGCTGTGGCTAAATTTCATTCTATACCCGAGTACTGTATCCTTGCGAGTACTGCCAAAACATGAATGAGCTAGCTGATCATAAGCAGAAATATACAAGAAGGAGAAATGCCATTTTCTTTTCTTGAATTTAAAATATTTTGATTTTTTCTTTCTCACTAACATTTTGATCATCCACGTCAATTAATTCCTTGTAGACACTTGTTTGCTAAATAACAGCAGTATTTTGGGTGCAACCCTTTTACATGAATTGCACGTGCAAGATAAATATATATATATTCTTGCAAAAGCGTAACAGCACCCAAAAAACGTAATTGGGAATTTGGGGATGACATACTAATTACCATCTTTTGCTTGCGGATATATTAGCTTAAAGTAATAACATTTTGGGCGACATATATAGTTGCTCTAGACATTTTAAATATAGCTTCTCATTTGAACAATTTTTAGTCTATCTGACCTTTTTGTTTGTTGTATTTTCTCAATTAAAAAATCAGTTTCATGTATCCTACTTAAATCCTAAAATTTATGCATTTATTATACTCACTACAACAGTTTGTGTCTTTTGGAATGAGTATTTTCGTCCCAAAAAGATATTGTTTCATCCCAAAGCAAGTTTCAAGATGAAAAAAAAGCATCACAAAATTGTCCCAATATCACTAACCCAAAATTTTTTTGGGAAGAAAATAGAGGAAACTGTTTGAACAGTTTTTCTTTTTTTGGACAATTTTTTTTCGTCTCAAATTAGCGGTTGAACGATAAAATTCTACCATTCGAATAAAGGCGGGTAGATTTTTGGTTCAAATGAGTGTATGTTCGAACGTCACAATTTTAATTCGAACGTCATGTATTGTTTGAACGTTAATAGTTGATAGTTTGAACGTATGTAGTTTACCATTCGAACATCAATTTTGCATGGGAAAAGTTTAATATTCAATGAACGTTCGAATGCTTAGTGTAATCTTCAAACGGTTATAAACGTTTGAATATATATTGATTGTACTGTTCGAATGGTTGGCTGTTAATTGGTGTTCGAACGTTTCATAACCGTTCGAACAGTATAATATTTTTTTCAACCCATTAATAGAAAACATAAATCACATAAATAACAGCTTAAAATACATTAGTACACATATTCATCAAACATAACCACTAGTCTCATAAACAAACAAAATAAATAAAACTGTCACAAACTATTATCATAATACAAAAGATTATAGTTCAAAATATGATCTATAAATTAAATTAGTTGCTTGGAGGCCTAAGTTGTTGCATAAGCATCTGTATTTGGAGTTGCATTTTTCTCTTGATCTCCACTTGTTGCTCTTATTGTTGTTTCATTCGCATATCCAAGTTAGCTTGTTGGGCCACTAACTCATGCTGGTTTCTTCTCAATTACTCGATCTCTGACATCGCTTTCTCTAATGCTCTAGAAGTGTTAGCATCTCTGGACGATGAGCATGAGTTAAAAGGCTTGACGCAATGACCCAAACCTCTCAAATAGCCTGAACGTGGATCCAGAACCTTCGTAAAAATGTTCACATCACTTGTTGTGAAATTTTGATCAGTTGCAGATTCAGCACGTAGATCAACCATTTTTTTTCTCATTATAAAAGAAATAATTAATATTGCCACAATTATATAAATAAGTTTAATTAAAATAAATAATAATACTTATATAATTTTCATGAGCATCAGGATGTGTGTACTCTCCATTACGATCAGTATGTGATGCAGAATATAATTTTGTCAGATCGTAATTGCTATCTGAGTCTTGCTACAAGATAAATATTTTATAGATATAAAATCATTAGAATACAAAAAACAATAAACTTTAGTAAAAAATTAAACTTATCAACTTCTTAGAGAGACGATGGAAAGATCTTGAGCCTGTATGATGATGAATATTTAAATTCGATCTATTAGTTTTATTTATAGAATTTCGCTCTTGCATAGAAGTTATAAATATTAGCAAGAGAAATTATAAACCACGACATGTAAAACAAGTTATTTATTTATCTTAAATGCAAGATCCTCAAACATATCACATAATTTCTTCCAATCTAAAGGTTGGACATCCTGAAAAAGATTTTGCGTGCATCGTCTTTGTTCTCAAATTTATTGTAATGCTCATGGCATCTGGCCTTATATTTCCAGAATGCATTACACATAAGCTCATCAACAATCTTGCTCTCCACCCTCCGACAAAAATTTAGTTTAAAGTCATCCTTGAAAAAATAAGACTCATGAACAGATTAATTGCACATTATTTTTTTGCATAGACATTAAATAATTTGATATAAAATGAATTAAATAATTACCAAACAACACTTCCTAATAAGCTTTTTGAAATATTTGGAAATTTTATGCTATGAACTCGTAGTCAAAGGTGTATAAGCTCGTGTAAGAGCACTTACATGAGAAGCAAGCCAGGCCGCTGGTTCTCCTTCACCTCCAGTATGATTGTCAGGAATGTTAACCTTAATCTTACTAACTTTACGATATTTTTTTTAATGTTATGCCTCTAGTTGTACCTAGTCCTTGACAAGATTGTAAGTTTAGCTCTAAAAAAACAATATGGCAATGTACACATGAAAGAAATTATAGTTAGAATTCAATATGCTTAACTGTCATTTATTTTAATTATAAAAATATTATACTAATTTTTTACCTTGATCTGGAGAGTTAACCTCTAACGGTGAGTCAATCGGAGAGCTAGGCATTGGTGGAGATGGGATGAGAACTACCTTCCTCTTGGGTGGCATGATTTCAAGATACTGATACATGTACCCTATAAAAGACTTATCACAAAAGTGTCATGTTAACACAAAACACATCAATCATCCATATTAGTTTCAGTGGACCACTCGCCCTCCTCATCTATAGATACTTTAGATGAATGAAAATTTTTTCCAATTGATGCATCAACAATTTCAGCCTCAATATCTCCCCTATACAAAGGGATCAGCAAGCCAGACCACTGGTTCTCCTTCACCTCCTTCACTCCTGGTCAATACCATTGACGAAGAGATGCTCACCCACCAAATCCAAGTTATGAGAATGCAAATTCTTGCATTTTTGCCACGGGTATCTGATTCGCCCATCAATATCGATTGTACTGCATGCAAACTCTAAGAATATATTCACACCTTCAGCATATATGCTGTAATCTTTACCCAATCGATTACTCACTCGCATCCAATTCTTATCCATTACTAAAACCCTATTAAAAACAATGGCGCAACTATCAAGAAATATATTCAAACAAAACAATGTGTTCTTCTTCGATTCACTGGCTAGTTGGTCCCATCTCATTCGGGATTGTAAGCTCATTGTCGCAATCCTAGCTACCAAACATTATATGTCACGTCCAACGAAATTTCGGCATCATCTCTCCATAGTTCTCTAAATATGCTCGTTTGGTCGGATGCATTGATGAGTAACAAGCTGATGCACCATAACCTCAACTACATATCCGGAGAACAATATGGTAATAGTCTACCAAAATCACAATGTCGGACGGAAATAGATACATTAGGTAAGTTTGCGGTAATGATCTTACAATCTCAAACTGTTTACTTTAGACAATTCAAGAGTTACCAACTCACAAATGTGGATTGATAACTCCCAAACAGGTCTAAGGTTAATTTACATACAACATACAAGATATGATAAAAATATACAACAACAATACAAGACACAAGAATATATCAAACAACAGATGTTAATGTTATTTATCAAGTTATAAATTAATTAATTTTAAGTTTATTCAAAGGTATTAATTCTTCAATATATAGATCATTTCCAAGTTTTAATTTATTTATTGTAAATTTATTAGTTAAAATCTTGTTTCATTAATTAGTTTTAAATTTATTCAAGGTTATTAATTCCTTTATTATTATATTATTAGTTACTTTAGAATATCTTCAATATATAGATCATTTCCAAGTTTTAATTTATTTATTGTAAATTTATTAATTAAAATCTTGTTTCATTAATTAGTTTTTAATTTATTCAAAGTTATTAATTCCTTTATTATTATATTATTAGTTACTTTAGAATATCTTTAATATCTTGTTTTATTAATTAGTTTTAAATGAATTAAGATATTTTAATAAAATTCTTTCCCTTTTAGGTGTTCAAATGGTGTGCAATACCGTTCGAACTCCACAATATATCCTTCGAACCATATATGCCCAGTTTTCAGTTCTCAGATACAATTCGTGTTTTCCAGATTCAAATATCTTCATTTTTCAATTCCCAAATATTGCACAGACACAAATATATTTTCATATTCCCACATCCAAACACAAATATTTCACAAATATTGCACAAATACAAATATATTTTCATATTCCCACATCCAAATACAAATATTTCCAAATATTTCACAGACAAAAGTGCTTACAATCAACAAGTATATAAAGAATATATATACTAACCTTAATAGCAAATCCAAACAGAAGGGATCTCATTCACCACCACTCACCTAAACCCCAATTAGTTTAAACCATAAATTTGAGTTTTTGAACAAAAAATTCCATGGGAATAGAACATCAAAGTAAAAGAACTTACCAAATAAAAGAGAAAGAAAGAGTTGAAGAAGCTAGCCACACTCTATCTCTCGATCTCACGGTCTCTCTCTTTCTCACGGTCTATGTAAGTCTTAAACAAAATCTCCCAAATGTCCAGCACGTTTGTGGTTCTGGACGTCTTATTTCTTATTTTAGTGTTCGAAAGAAATTTACTAACCATTCAAATGTGAAAACAGTGAAGTAGGAAACATTTCCTGCTTGGAACAATTCATCTCACACACATCCAATCGTCAATTATATATGTTTGAATGGGTTTTTGCTATTGTAATTTGGTGCAAATTGATCCCGCCACTACTTATCAATGGCGCCAACATATTTGATACGTTCAAACGCTTTAAATGTCAATTCGAACAGATAATTCAACCGTTCAAATGTACGTAATATATAAGTATATTATATATGTAATTTAATAAGTATATATATAAAAGTATAAGTATATATAAGTGTAATATTCAAGTTAAGAATATATATAAGTATTAGTTAATAAGTATAATATAAGTTAAGAATATATATAAATATAAGTTAATAAGTATAAATATATAATTATATGATATATATGAATATAAGGATATAGTAGTATACAAGTATATATAAGTATATAGTAGTATATATATATAAGTATTATAAGTATATTATATATAAGTATATTATATGATAGTTATAAATATATAAGTATATTATGTATAAGTATAATATACATAAGTAGTATATAAGTATATAAGTATATCTAAGTATAATATAAGTTAACAAACATATAAGTATAACTATATAAGTATATTATATATATAATTATATAGTAGTATATATACGAATAATATATTATAGTATATAAGTATATATAAGTAGTATATAAGTATTAGTATAAATATAAGTAGCGGGCCAAGTCAATGTCATTCCAATGGCTTCTCCGGGAAAGAAGCGGGCCAAGTCAGGGCAATCCTCTAGCGAAGAAGTCCGAGAGAGGACTGTTTTGTTGGAGCAGCAAGTGAAGATCGATGACTTTAAGGATCTTCTGTGGGAGAGACGTTCTCTAGCATCTATCTTTCTTGATCGTGGTTGGACACCGACCATTGACCAAAAGGACGAAGGGACGGACAAGATCATTGCCTACATTGATATTGTATCTGAGTTCTATAGAGAATTTGGTGGTGTCAGCCAGGATAATGAAGCATACACCTTCTCCATCTGGGGCGTCTTAGTACGATTTTCAGTTGATGCAGTCGCCGATTTTGTTGGTATCCCTCGACTGCCCACTATATATCCTAGTATGGTTCTCAAAGAGTTTGCACATGCAGGCGATGGGAAGACTGCAGAGGAAGGGGATACTATTGTAGTAGATGAGTTTGATGGCCCTGCTAATCATGAGGTTCGTTAGTTAGTTGTGAATCCAGATACTCATTCCTATGATGGGAGCAAGAGTATCAAACATGCAGACTTATCCAGTTTTTTTAAGATCATAAACATTATAATAGCCAACAACATCGATCTGCGACTACATAAGACTAAAGTTAGCATGGACCGAGCACGATTTATGTTATGGGTCGATCGTGGGGTGCCTATCAACCTAGAGCGATATATCTTTACTAGGATTTGATCAGAGGCCACCAATATTACAACAGATATATTGTCGTTTGGGGTCTTGCTCATACGATTTCTTTTAGCGAAGGGAGTCAAGCCAGATGCGTTTGAGCATATTCGGGAGTCGACTAGACCGATCAACTCCACGACCTTGTCTCGTAGCATGGGACACTCTTGATTTCGAATATGTGCACCCATTACAGAGGCGGTCGGTACTCAGGGAGATGAATAGGGCGTATCGGGTGAGGCATCTGCATAGGGCATATTGGGTGGGGCATCTACACAGGGCGCATCACGCACTGCTACTCTTGAGGAGATTGAAGATTTCATGCGTGTAGAGATGCGCGCACAGACAACAGAGATCATTGGTGCAGTTTGGTTGCCTTCATAGAGACTGAGTCAAAGCTCATGTCTCAGTTGATAGATATTGAGACACACCTTGGTGGAGTCGAGTTGGTGCTACGAGATCTGGGCCAGTATCTTTTATTTGCATTTTTTGGATTTTTTGTATGGACAATTATGACTATTTGTATTTTGTATAATTAATTTAAATATTCATCGTCTTTTCATTTTCTAAATTAGTTATATATTGAGTTTCTTTTTAAGTTACTTATTGAGTTCCTTTATTTATTTAGATTATCTAAATGCTATATTTATTATAAAAACTAAATATTTACCTAAATTAATAAGGAAATTTTTGGAAATTGAACCTATAGAAGCCTTCTTCGAACATGCTTTCTACTCCCACCATACTTTTTTTCATCTAACCCGTCAAAATTTTTGTTCGAAACATTATATGACGTTCGAAAAGTAACTTCAAACATCCAAATTAACTGTTTGAATAGTTACTCAAATTCCAGCTATAATTTTGTAACTTAACCCGCCAATTTAACGTTCGACGATTCCTAATAACCGTTTGAAGGTTCATTTTATTTTGGTTCGTACGGTTAAGTACCCTTTCAAACGATATTCCAAACAAGGACAAATGTGTGAGACAAATGTGTTCGTCCCTAAAAAACATATTTTGGGACAATTTTCATTTCGTCCCAAAAAAATTGTCTCAAAAGCCAAAATTTGTTGTATTGACACAACAAGAAAATTATTTATTATTGGCCAGTTATTTCTTACGAAAATGATTATTTTTTTCTAGAACGAGTCTGTTTTCGTCGCAAATAGTCATTCTTATCGCATATAATCTGTCACAAATGCTTATTTTTCTTGTCGTGTGACTCATAAGATATTTTAGCATTGAATTAATCTAATGACACAAAAACAATCAAGGGAAAACCCAAAGAATCTCTCAAAATGAACTATTCTATAGAATTCTAGAATTAGTGTACGAGCTTTAAAATTTAGACAAGTTTAGATCGATATAGATACATAAAATGGGTCTTAAAATACTTATTATTGTTTGCGTGAAGTTTTAGATACTAATTTTAATTAATGCTTAATAAATGGTGTATTTTGTTCAATAAATACTTAAGAATCCCCTTTTATGTTTAGGTACTCTCTCCTATCTTGGGTCTTAAAGTTCAAACATAAACTCTAATATTGATCGTGATCTAAAACAAGACGAGATATAGGATGTTGTAACTAACCAAAACACAAATGAAAGAGAAAAAAAAAAAGGAAATAAAAAAACCCCACAAGCATACGTTGAGGTGTATAAACATGCTGAACTCAGATATGAGCGGTGGGTGGACAAACTTTGCTCATTTAATTTTTATTTAAATATGAATCGAGTTTGAGCTTATCACTTAGTTACAATTTATGTTAACAAATAGTTAATTTATTCTTTAAATGAGTTTGAGTTTGTTAATAAGCTATTTAATTTTGATAATATATATTATCTATATATAATTGTCTATAGCTTCATCTAAAACTTTTGATAAAGTAACTTTGGGTTATGATGGCGGGCTTAAAGCTAGTTAATTTACAAAAACTAAGGATTTAAACTGAGAAAGGATGCAACACATGGAGAAAATTCTGAGAATAGATTTTATTCATAAAAATCGAAAACTAGATCTGAAACTCACAAGTTGGGCTTAAATAATTTAGAAAATTTGAGATCTTGAAAATTTTGCTCGAAAGGAAAAATTCCAATTATTACATAAATATAAAATATGAAATAAAAGAAGTATTTGCAAAAATCTGGTACAAATCAAAATAAAAATCATCTCTAAAAATGGCAGCAAAATATTACTATAAAAAGAAAAAGATAACTTAAAATGATAGTTCGGAGGGAAAACAACTAATTTCTTGGTGAAAATGGGATCACCAAGAGTGGCGTGGTGACCATGACCTGCACGCCGAAAATGGCTTTTTGATTTAAGGTCATATGCGTGATTTTGATACCTGTGACCAAAGTGTTATGGCAAAAATACTGACATATGCACAATATTGCCCCAATTCACTCAATCTTCATATTTTCTTGTCATATTTGCATTGATTTGCCTTCTCAAGGTAGTTTAGCGCTATCAATGTGGAATCTGCCAACTTAGCATCATCAAACTCAAATTCCCTTGCATCAGTCTCCCCAAGTTGGAAAGAGCTCGCCCTCGAGTTCATGTCAGCATCGACAAAGCACAGACTGAGGTATTTGACGTTGAACACATCATAGATCCTCATATGACTGGAAATACACAACCTATATGCATTGTCATTGATCTTCTGCAGCAGGTTTTCACAAATATCCATGTAAAGTTTGCATAGACACAAGCATATCAATGATTATAATCATAACGATTTAAGCATATGTCTTGTTAGGGATCACTTGATTTTCAAATTTCTATTATCTTTTTAAGTATTTAAGTCATGATTCTCATAATAAGTTATTCAGATTTATACAACCTTAATTATAAAACTCTAGCCAAATTTGACAGTTGTCTAGCAATTTGCCCTTTATCGAACTGGTCATTTTGTTCTAAATTTTGTGATTTTGTCCAATACAAACTGGATTTTGTCTATTACATGAGACGTTCCTATAACTTGTCTTTTCTGCCAAATAGGTGATTTTGTTTGAATTGTCTTGGATTCTGCCTTGTACAGTTCTTTTAGTCATTTTGATTTTTGCTTTGTTTAGTAGTGTTTTAGTTGTTTTCAATGGTATTATTAGGGTTGGGTGGCACCAGGCCCACCCTGTTTGGCATCCACTTGGCTAGGGTGGGGGCCCTCATCTGCAAATGGAGGGTATATATATAAATACACACACACACACACACACACACACACACACACACACACACACACACACACACACATGTTAAAAAACAATTTTCTTTGATGAAACAACTTAAACAACATCGTTTAGGGTTAGGTTTAACTTAAAACCTAATCCTCTGCCTACCCCCATCTCTTTCTTTTCCCTCTCTCTCTTTCCTTTCTCAGTCTCTTTGACTCTTCCCGCCCCGCCCCGCCCCGTCTCTCTCTCTCTCTCCCTTCCTCATCTTCCTCCTCGGCTCTTCCTCCATTTTTTTTCCTCATTCTTTTTGAAGCACGAAATAGAATGGTCGTGGATTTGCTGAAGGACCCATAGCCATTTTTTGTCGTGGTTCTTTGTAAAGCTTGCTAAGATATGTTGCTTTGATTTTTTTTTTCTTTTCCAATTTGTTGCGGATTTTGGTTGTTTTGGCATTGTCCTATTGTTTTCAACTTTTTTTTGTGGGTGGGCAATGGGTGTGGTAGGGTGGACGATCATGGGGTCAATCCACCCCCTGGCGTTAGGAGGGGGGCACTGTTAGGGACCTCGGTCAAGTCCCTAAACACTATGATCTCCTCTCCTATGTCCTCATTGTATTGATCGAGTGCCAAGTCCTCTCTTGCTTGGATATGGCGCAACAATGGTGATGATGACAACTTTGGTGTGGTGAGGTTAAGTGTTTAGGCTAGATGAAGGGTATGGAGTGATGGGAAAATTAGCTAAATGTTGGGGTGGCTAGGTGAAAAGTGGTGCACGGCACTAAGGTGACTTAGGGTTGGCGCCACTTGAGGGTTTAGGTTTAGGGTTTGGTTGATGGTTTAGGGTTTAGGAGATGGAAGATAGGTTTAGGGTTTGGAGGTGGGCGGCTAGGGCTTGGCCGAAATGTGGGAGAGGGAGATATTTTAGGAAAGATTCCTAAGTGGTAGGAATCCTTATGGAAGAAGGAGATTTTGGTTTTGGCTTGTTTAGGCAAGTCAAAGATTGACTTGAGTTGTTTTAGGAAAGATAGATTTAAGGAATTGAATGTGATTGACAATTCCTTAAATCAAGGGATTTGATTTGGAAGAGGTCAAGGATGCCAACAAGGTGAAGGTTACCTTATATGGACTAGGGTTTCGGCTAGGGTTGGTGGGAGTGTGAAGATGGAAAGTATTTTGGGGTTGGTTAGGGATTGTCGAGTGTGGCTAGTGTGAGTCTTTAGGAATGTTTCCTAAAAACTAGGGATATGATTTGGGATAGAAGGGTGGCCGACCAAGAGTGTGGAAGGAGTCAACTAGGGTTTCCAAATTATGGAAACACTAATATGGGAAGTGAGGTGGTCGGCTAGGGTTAATTCAAATAAGGCAAGAGTGCCAAAATTTGAATTCAAATTCAAATGGAAGTGGGAGTCGGCTAGGGTTAGGTGGAAGAAAGGGATTAATTATGAAAAGTTGACAAACAAGGTGGGTGGTCGAAATTGAGGATAGAATGGATTGAATGAGTCGAAAATGCAATGATCTCCAAGAACACAAGATGAACACTTAAGAACAAAAAGATGAACTTGAATGAACAATGAAGATAATTCAACAATTGATTCACGAATCGCACAAGCGTTGAATAAACCTCATATATTGATAAAATAACATAAACAAAGATAAACACAACTTGGATTCATGAATTGCACCAAGTTGTAAGACAAGATAGTTGAATCACTCCAATTCACGAATTGCATGGAATGATCCTCTCTTTGGGATTCACGAATTGCACCCAAAAAGCCCAAGTACTAAGCACCGATGGTGATCTCTCAAACAATAGTTCTCCCTCTAGGGTTTTCGCCAAAAGATCCTAAAGCAAGAAAAAGATGTCCTATTTATAAGCAAAATAAGTTGAAAACCCCCAAAAGGTCCCTTTGCAATAAAACAAATAAAATAAATAAATAAATAACATAAATAAGGATAGTGGCATGGACCACATGGCCGTGTCATGCATGAGCCAATGGTTCGGCTAAGGTGGTGCATGGGGGTCGAACTTTGGCTTGTTCTCATGCTGAAAATGCTATTTTCGAGGGTTGGCTTGACTGTGGCTCGACCCTGGCTCGAGCCAAGGTTCGCTCGACACTCTGCTCGAATCCGCTCGAGCGAAAACAACCAGAGAGTTCCGCTTGAAACTTGCTCGACAATCCGCTCGAGCCAATTTTCGCTGAACACTCCGCTCGAGCGATATATGTGAGTATGGCCAAGGTGCAATTTTAGAGGTGACTTTACATGGAGGTCTAACAGGCACCCACCCACTGAGGGCGATGCCGAGGCCCAACTGTCCACCCCCCATGGGGGGCGGGATAGGGTAACCCCTAGTCCATGGGGTGTAGGTTGCACTCCTAGGTATTATTTCAGCACTGCATTACATTGGTTTTATGATACTCTTGCTTTTTAAACTCTTGTGGGGAAGAGTATTGCATGACAGAAAAACCATTTTATGGTCAGCAAGATGAGTAAATTATATATATTTTTCAGCATGGAAATGGAATCTGAAAGGGTCATTTATTTTGCATAATGTGTTATGTTTCTATTTTGTAGAAATTAGGTTCAGTTCTAGGGGTACACACGAAAATGATTATTTTTAGTGAAAATGAGTTTGCTTTTGTCATAAATAGTTGTTATTATCACAAATAATCCGTCACAAATGCATGGGGTAATTATTTCAACTCACAGTTGTTGAAGGCTCTTTTGTTTCTGGTGTTTAATTCATAAGGCACAACAAGATAGGAAGAAGGGAGATGTACTTTCCAATTATGAGGAATGACAGTAGGAAGTATCTCTTGGGCATTACTTTTCCTGACACACTTTTAATTCTGGGCCGGGCTTGACACACTTTTTCAACCAGATTCTTGTTAATTGCTAAATTAATTGTGATCTCCAATATTAAATGGAAAATGCTATGCCATCTACTTAATTTATATCACTCATTATGTCTCATTAATATGTAACTAAAAATGTGATGTCACATGTCTTATTAAAAAAGTTTAAAATACAAATATAAAAGGGCAAAAGAAATCTAAAAATTTAGTACTCATCTTTTTATATTTTCAAGAGTCATTTTGTTTTAAATATATATATTAATTGTTTCAAAAAGGCATAATGAATGGTATAAGTCAGAAGGAGAAACTCTTGTTGCAACCGTTTGGAGGAATCCTCGCGTAATCGGCATGCCTTTTGAAAAAAAAATTCATTTCTTTTATACCTCTCTCCATTTCATTCCCCCACTCTCCCACTATATCAACTATGTATAGAAAGCAACATAAAAACTGTTGTGATGACGCCTATCACATTTCTCACCCCATTTTCTTGAAAGGTGGTTGGGTCCGGGCTAAGTATATAGTGTTGTCTCTATGTCTTCCTTCCAAGCTTTCAAAATAGATGCAGAAACTGAAAGTTGCAGAGACTTGGAAGGTGGTTGGGTCCGGGCTGAGTATAAAAACTTTTCTCACCCCATTTTCTTTCTCTAAGCTCAGAGCCTCTCTCTCTCTCTCTCTCCAATGGGTCCTTTGCATTATATTCTAACAATTTTAGTTTACTCACTTTCTTGTTTTTGGAGTGGTAGAAACTTGTTGGTTTAGTTGTATCAAGGAAGAAACAGTGTAAATGCAGAAGAGTTGCTGCGATGGGGGCTAAGAATGCATGCAAAGTGCTTGATAAATTATCGAAGAGAAAATCATTAGCTGGTTGGCCATGGGAGACTTACTGAGAATACTTTCTCCTTCAACTTCACAGTATGCATTAAATGTCTGGGTTACTTTTTCTTCTTCATGTCGTATTTTGTCCCTTTTTTTGCGTCTGACATCATCAGCCGATTACACCACGATTTCCCACTGTGGTTGTACGTAGAAGAAGTTAATTAGAAGATATAGTAACATTTTTCTTAAATAATCGAGCTTGTATTTAATATTATCTCAAGAATTTAAATATTACATTTCTTTAAAAAAGGGTGCGGATGGAATTGACTAAAAGTTTCTAATAATTAATGTCAGATACATTCTTTACAACGAACACAAAATTAGGGGTAAGAAAAAATCTAAAAATCGCTCGAACTGAATCGAACGTTCGGTTCATTTTTTAATCGATTGAAAATTGGTTATATATTAATTAATTAATTATATTATATGTTATATATTTACAAATTTTAAAAAATTAATATAACATCATATTTTAATTTTATTATTTATGTTTTTTATATAAATTTACTCTTAAACATGGATATTAATATTAAATTATTAATATGTTATTATTTATCCTTATATATATTAAATTACATACTTCCATATATAATATTGTATAAGAGTACACATTTGATATATATATATATATATATATATATATATATATATATATTAAGAATAAATGCGTTTTTGATAAGTACATTTTTACACCTTTTGGTATAATTTTTTTTTTATTTAGATTAGAAAAACCAACTTAGCCTAACATAAAGTCCAAAATCGAACCGAATCAGACCAAAATCGAAAAAATCGAGAGTTTCAATTTTCTAAATAAATTCGTCTATATCAATTTTTAGAATTCCAAAACCGATTTAGACAGGTTTAATTTCAAAATATGACCAAAATCGAACCAATTACACACCTACACAAAACCGTAATTAGAAACCATCTCAATCCCAAGTCCTGAACGCTCAATTCAGATGGAGGTAGGGATGCTATTTATGTGCTACAGTCAGAGTGCTTGGAGTCAGAAATTAGAAGAGGACGTAAAAGTCGAAAATAAGAACGTGGACGCATGATGGTAAATTCAGAACGTTCCTACTTTGATTCAAAAATCATTTTAATTTATCTCATTTCATCTAATTATTATAATTTTTTTCAACTTTTAAACAAAATCTAATTAACTTTTTAACTTTTTTAAATTTCAAAACAAAAATTCTATTAAAAAATTATATTTTAAAAATATTTTATTCAATTTTCAATTCTCATTTCATCATATTTCAACTCAACTCACCGTAAAAAAAAAAAAAAAAAAGTTTCAAGCTGAACAAAGGCATGCATGCAGGGTTATAATCTCATGGGCCATAGGTAGGAAACGTGGAAAAGTCAATCTCTTTAATGCGGAGAACATACTATTACAAGTCAAACATGATAAAACCGCATGGGGTTTATGGTGGCAAATCCAGATTTTGATTGCAACATGCGCGCATGGTTAAAGGAAAATGAAGCGACCATGTTTTGTTCGGTATAGACGCCAGAATAGATTTCCTTAGATGATCGATGGTTCAGTCACTACAAGAAATTTGATTTTTAGGGATGAAATTAGTTAAGAACGAACTAAATTTCATTTCTAAAAGTCAATTTTGGAGACAAATTTTTCATTTCATCTCCAAAACTGCCTCAGATACAAATTTCGTTCGAACGAAAAAATATCCATTTGAACGGAATATTTTGTGACGAAAAAAATTGTCTCAAAAAGAAAAACCGTTCGAACAGTATATGATCTGTTCGAACATTAATAATATTGGTGGGAAATTAAATTTGTTTTCTTGGAAAAAGTTAATAACCATATGAACTTAAATTTATTACTTCGAAAGGAACTTTTTTTCATTAATTTGTTTATCATTATTAATTTGTACATATATTTTTAATTTTATTTTTTCGATAAAAATGATTTATTTTCTGTTAAATTATATAAATATAACATTAAAGATAATATTATTTTTTATATTATCATGAACGGCAAGTAAAATGAAAAAAATAAATAAATTAGCAAACACGAAAAATAAAAACTGTACATTAATTACATCTCAACTATATAATATTCAATAAAATATAAAAAAGTAAAATAATAACTAAAAAGACTATTTGGTGTTGAGCAGATCAACATTCTCTTGTAACATTTTCACGCGTTCATCCAAATCTCTAAACTTCTCCATAATGGGCTCAACGAACTCAACAAATAGAGCTCGTACCTGATCCAAAGTAGCCCCAGGAGGCTGTCTCTCAACAGCGGCAGTAGTACTAGTAGAAGTTGGATCGGTGGGCGGGGCACTAGGCTGTCCTGGTGCAGTCTTCCGGAAGGGGCCTTCACTCTTGCTGAATGTGATCTTGTTGAGGGACCCCATCTGTCGCGACCTCCGCTCAGTCGCTGACACTGTAACCCCTGATTGGAGTAGGAAGTTAGATATCAGTAGTGCAAATGGTAGACTACCTCCACTTACATAGCGTGACTCCGATCGGATGCGGTAAAAAAAATACAAGGCTAGATCAATGGGGTCCCCTCGCCCTATCCTCAACAAAAATCTGGCTCGATCGATCCCGAAATCAGTCTTGTATTTTTTCGGGTCGATATTATAGCCGACAATCAAGTTAAGCATTCTGAAAAATGCTATACAGTCGGCCTGTCGGATCACCTTGCTCCCATCATATGGAGGAGCCGAAGGGTCTCGCACTAGATGACGCACCTGATCATCTGTGAAACCATCATCAGGTAAATCCACATCCTCACTACCATCCTTACTATCATCCGGCTCTACATTCGGGGCTGGTGTGGAGGATGCAGCATGTGTGTCAGAATCAGATGGTGTAGCCGCTGGTCCGAAGTAGCCGGTCCAGGATATGCGTCAACCTCGCGCCGGATGTCGAGGAACTCAGCAATAATACGGGGAGAGAAATTAATACTAACTCCCTGGACTGATAGAGTGTAGAAAAGAAAATCAGCACTCTCCTCTCCAAGGCACGGTAAAACTCACTGACCATATCTGGATATGCAGTCCCCTGCTGTTGACAGATCGGTACCCATCCCTGCTCAGTGAAGATGGACTGTATGCTCCGTCCCTCCCACGAAAGATCGGAGAAGTCAGACAAAATGATCTGACGCTCGACGAGTACAGATCTCGACGCCTGAGTAGGAGTTGGTCTAGTACTACTTTCACTAACTTGGTCTCTTACACGTTTTCGTCCTGTAGATGCCATTAATATACTGTTTAACCACAAGAAAATTAAGAATATAATTATAAATATTATATTTAAAATATATTATTTAAGAATTACACTTAGATTGAACTGTATTGAAATAATCCGTTCGAACTAAGCATCTTCCATTCGAACTACTATAGTTGTTCGAATGGAAGATTCTGTCCATTCGAACAGGCAATTAATATTCGTTCGAACGGTAAGTTTTTGTTCGAACAGAACTAAATCTGTTTGGCATCATCGCGTTCGAATGGAATAGAACCCGTTCGAACGAGATTGAACCCAAACAGCCATGGCTAAGTCGACTCAACCATGGCTGAAACTCTAATCTATACCAAAATAGCTCGATTAAATCGATATAAATGATTAAGAAGTGAATCTAGATCACTTCTACCGATTAAAATCCATACATTTGATCAACTACACCAAAATGGGGGGATTTCGAATCCAAAATTCCCACTCCCAAACAAAACTCATTAATCTCAAAAAAAGTAACAATAGAGGCCCATACCTCTTAGAAGAGAAAAATACGTTGTTCCTTCGGCGGTTGAGTGGCGGAGATAAGCGGCGAGTCGGAGGTAATCGGCGGCTTAGGGTTCGAATGCTTTGTGTGAGTTTGATGGGAATCGAACTGGGTGTATAAAGATCATGACACCTCGTTCGAACTGAATAAAAACCCGTTTGAACAGTATTTAAAATCCGTTTGAACTTGTCAATATCCCGTTCGAACGGTTATTACACTAATATATTTCTAATTATATTACTATACTAATGTATAATAATACTGATATTACAAAGTACAAAAGTATAAAAATAATACTAATAATAGTATTATAATGCTTTAAGATACAAGTTAATATTTTAATATAACTATATTATATCCTAGTTACTGTATAGTTATAACTATTGAATGAGTTATGATAACTATATAAGTTAATATGATTATAGTTATACAATAAGTAATATATTACATCCTAGTTACTATACTATATATTAATAGAAAGATACTATATAGTTATAACTATTGAATGAGTTATGATAAGTATAAAATATTTAAGATAATTAATATACTTATAGTATATTAGTTATAAGTAGCCTAGTACAATAAGTACTATATTATATCTTAGTTACTATATAATTATAACTATTGATTGAGTAATGATAACTATACAATTAGTTAATATGATTAATATATATAATACTTATTAGTTATATAGCTAGTACAATAAGTAATATATTACATCCTAGTTACTACACTATATATTAATAGAAAGATACTATATAGTTATAACTATTGAATGATAACTATACAAGTTACTTTGATTATTGTACAATATAGTTATAACTATTGAATTAGTTATGATAACTATACAAGTTAATAAGATTAATATATATATATTTTACTTATATACTATTAATAAGTACTATAACTAAGATACTATAAGTTCTATATTAGTCAGCATATATAATGCTTGTAAAACCCAAATTGGAGAACGGATTTTATTTTTTGTTCACCTTTTTTTGGCCAAATTGGGGCACGAATTTTATTTTTTATTTATTTACAAAAATTAAAAATGTTAAATATTTGATGTAAAAGTAAATTCAAAAAAGGACTTATTAGTATATAAAATATCAAAAGTTGGACTTTAGTTCGAACTCAATAAAGTACCGTTCAAACGATTTTATTTCGTGAAATGTGTTTGGTGGGAAATTTCGCGCCAAATACTCTGAATGTCAGTTCGTTCGAACTTAAAAAGTACTCATTCAAACGAAAAAAGCTTTGAATCTTCTGGACCTTAGTAGAATATGCTAAGGAATATTCTCTTTTTTTGTTCGAACTAGTAAATTTCTTATTCGAACAAACATTACATCACGGCAAAAGTTGGTGCAATTTGAAATTTTTGTGTTCGAATGAGTAAATGGTCCGTTCGAACGTGACTTCACAGATTCAAATACCACAAACCTTCGGTTCATTTTCATTTTGTGCGAAATTTTGAAAGTTGTGGAGGTAGAGGAACATTCTTGGCCTCCAAGAGAAGGGATTCTTGAGAGAAGATTGAGAAGTATAAAAGGTAAGTAATATATTTTTGAATTATTTTTTGTGTTTCGAATTTCATAGCAAGTTGATTTATTGTTGGGTGTCTTAGGGTTATGCTATAATATGTTTTATTTAATGTGGATGATCCTGGATATTTAATGTCGTGAATTTGATATATAGTTAAATATATTATAACTATATATTTAACTATAGTTATAATATATTTAGTTGATGCATATTCACAAACAAACCAAAACTCAATCAAACTTAGAAAGATATAATACATAATTAATCAAACTTATAAACATTAATTAAAAATATCAATTAAAATACTGCATCTTCCATCTTCCATGTCTACCACCTTAGCATTGCTACCACTACTATTTTTTAGGAATATATCCAACCGCAACTAACTTTTCAAATAAAGCATTAATTCTTGCATTTTCTTCAGGGTTGAGTAAACTTCCGAAGTTCCCAAAAGAACTCTCTGACTGAAACCCACTTTGGACATCTTGTGGGTTTGCATTGACAAAAGTATTGACAAAACTTTGCTCTTTCTCCTTCATTAGAGTTGCTAGTTCAGTTTGTAGATTTAGAACCTGCAGAAAACAAAATAGAATGCCCTTTATTAGGAGACAGAGCATATAATGATTTCAACCATTATATATGATAATGAGAACCTGCTGCTGAAGAGCATAAATGTGTGAAAAAAATGTCATTTATAGGATCTTAAAGCCTAGCTTGCGCTTCATATATAAGTGTGGTAGCCGCTTCATAACGATTATTGACTAGGATGTGAGCAAGAAGCCTCGATGCATTACCTGCACCGAAAACTTTTTGAACGGCGTCAAATTGGACAAATGACGTACCTGAGTGATTGAAATAAAGAGAAAAAATGCATCTGGTTCGACATTTCTTTCTAAGGAATTTGCATGCTTCACAAGGAGAAGCTCGCATCTTCATTGGTGGTGAGAGAGCTAATGTGAGGGGGGGTTTAAAATGCATAAAGAGAGGAGGAAATTATTGTTGATTAACGAATCTCGATTTGTGGAAAGCACACCATAAAATCTGGAATTGTTTCGAGCCCCACCAAAAAGCACACCATCCGTTCGAGACAAATTAAGTAAGGACGGACAACATCCTTAAATTCTGGGAATGAATTAATTGAAATCACATCCGTAAACTCACATTGATGCATTTGCACTGCATTTCTCACAAAGATTCAGAAACTCACATATTTGCATTTGCTCTGCATTTCACAAACGAATCAGAAACTCACATTTCTGCATTTTCTCTGCATTTCACACATGAATCATGTACTCACATTTCTGCTTTTGCTCTGCATTTCACACACGAATCAGAAACACACATTTATGCTTTTGCTCTACATTTCACACACGAATCAGAAACTCACATTTCTGTATTTCTCACAAACGCATTCAAATGGCCAGCAACCAGTCTTCTAATATTGTTCCTGATTTGAATCGGGAACCATATTTGCCCCAAATGTTAATCTTCACTCCGGATGCGATCAATGCCATGATAGCGACAGATAACTATTTCTCAAGCAAGAGCGATACGGAGGTTGTGGATGGAGCGAGAATACTGACATCACAATATGTAGCTGTTGTTACTACCATGACCCGAAGGTTACAGTTATGGGTAAGTGAGATAGAGATGCTTAATAAACAAGTAAGTGAATTGAAAAATAAACTTGCAAATAAACGGAAAAATAATCCAATACTTAAAAGAGAAAATAATGAGTTGAAGATGTCTGTGGATTTGTCTGTGAAAAATTTGGAACCAAAAGTGTTGGAGCTGGAGTGAAAGCGAAAACAAATAGATGAACTCGTGCTCAACCTAGGAAACGAGTTGAAGACACATGAGGAAAGTGCCCCAAATGCGATCAAGACTGAGGAAAATGCTTAAGGATGTCTTGGCTACATATCTTTTATTTCAGCCCTAAGGATGTGTTGTTGCAAACTTGTGTTTGATTTATGTTTTGATATATGTATGGACTTTATGTTTTGATATATGTATGAACTCTATATCCATTTTATATATGTTTTGATATATGTATGGATTATATATTAGTTTGATATATATATATGCTTCATTGTATGGACTGTTTGCAGTAGGATATTCTATAGATAATAGGATATTACATAAATGGAATACGTTTGAATATACTTTTGATGGTGTTTATTCCATGAATTGGATTTTTTGATAGACATTCTACAAATAACGGATTTGCGCAATGGATAAGAGTTGGATGTTGTTGGGAGATAGACTTGGACGAGACTATAAGGAGTATGCACAAGGGGTGAAGTTTTTTCTAGAGTTTACTCGCATGAGTGTTGATAGTCGAGGATATATAAGATGTCCGTGCTAGAAGTGCAAGAATCTTAGTTCTTATAATTTTGTAGTAGTGGAGGATCATTTATTTGTAAATGGAATCGATCTTAAATACTCACCTTGGGTCTTACATGGCGAACCATTTCTCAAAGGAGTTAGATTTAGCAGTCAAACCAATCAAGTAGATGAGGGTAACGACACCGAAATAGAGGACAGTAATGTGGATGATCCTGATGACAGTGACGATAATGGAGAGGATATGGTTGAGATGTTAGGTGATTTGGGTGCATGAATGTTTGGGATGAGGGATGGAGAAGGAACATCTGCATAATCATTTGAGAGAAATGATAACTTTGGAAGATTATGGGAGGATGCACAAAGAGAGTTGTATGAGGGGTGCACTCGTCATAGCAAGTTGTCTTTTACAGTGAGGTTGCTTCATATTAAGTCTATTTGTCGTATTTCTGCCAAAGCTATCGACATGTTACTTGAATTTGTTAAAGAGGCTCTTCCTCAGGATAATGTAGTACCCCGTAATTTTTATAAAGCGAAGCAATTGAAGTGAGGACTAGGATTTGATTATAATATCATCCACGCTTGTAAAAATGATTATATTCTTTACTGGCAACAATATGCAGAATTTGACTCATGCCCAGTGTGTCATGAGTCAAGATGGACATCCGATAAACGTAATGTACCCCACAAAGTTTTAAGACATTTTCTATTGATTCCTCGACTTCAAAAACTGTTTACATCAAAGATAATTGCGAAAGATATGTCGTGGCATCACATAGAAAGAGTCCAAAATGAAAACTTCCTCTCGCATCCAGCAGATTCTTTACAATGGAAGAAATTTGACAAAGAGTATCCATGGTTTGCCGAAAAACCTCGCAATGTACGTCTTGGTTTAGCAACGGATGGTTTTAATCCATTTGGCAACATGAGCACTTCTCATAGTATTTGGCCTGTCATATTAATGCCTTATAATTTGCCACCTTGGAAGTGTATGAATAATCCTTATTTTATGATGACTCTATTGATACCAGGGTCAAGGTCACCAGGGAATGAATTAGATGTATATCTGCAACCACTGATTGCAGAGTTGAAAGAGTTGTGGGATCAGGGTGTCAATACATATGATGCAGCTTCGTCGCAGGAGTTCAAGATGCATGTCGCAGTAATGTGGACAATAAATGATTTTCCAGCATATGAAAATTTGTCTGGGTGGAGCACAAAAGGTAAAATGGCTTGTCCTGTTTGTAATAAAGATACACATTCTCAGTGGTTGAGTCATGGTAGAAAATTATGTTTTATGGGACATCGTCGTTATTTACCACATGATCATAGATGGCGTTCAAATAGAGCTATGTTTGATGGAAGGGTTGAGCGTATATTATCGTCACCAGAGTTATCTGGACATGATATTATCGTGCAGTTGAGGGATGTTTTAGAAAACATATTTGGGAAACATACCAGGGTTCGAAAGAGAAAACGACAAGCAGTGGAGTTGAATTGGACAAAAAAAAGTATTTTTTTTGAGTTACCATACTGGTCTACATTGACACTGCGCTACAATCTAGATGTTATGCACATTGAAAAGAATATATGTGAGAATATATTGGGTACTCTGATGTCAATAGAAGGGAAGACAAAAGATACAGCTAATTCTCGTAAAGACTTGAAAGAGTTAGGAATAAGACCGGAGTTGCATTTGCAAGATAATGGGTCGTCAGCATATATGCCTATTGGAATGTATACACTCTCAAATGATGAGATAAAGAAATTTTGTGATTGGTTCTTGACAATCAAATTACCCGATGGCTATGCTTCAAACATGTCAAGATGTGTTCGAACACATGATTGGAAGATAACTGGTCTTAAAAGTCCTGACTGTCATGTATTTCTGCAGCGTTTGTTGCCGGTTGGTGTGCGTGGAAAGCTTATTCGAGATGTTCGTATAGCTCTCACAGAATTAGGAGAATTTTTCAGAGACATTTGTAGGAGAACGTTGAAAGTTGATGCATTGTTAAAAATGGAAGCTAATATTGCAGTAATATTGTGCAAATTGGAGAGTTTGTACCCGCCTTCATTCTTTGATGTAATGGTTCATTTGGCTGTGCACCTACCTCGTGAGGCTTTAGTCGCTGGTCCGGTTCAGTATAGATGGATGTATCCTATTGAACGATTTTTAGGAAAATTGAAGCGATCTGTGGGGAATAAAGCTTGTCCAGAAGGTTCAATTGCTGAGTCATATATTGATAATGAGTGGCATACCCTTTGTTTAATGTACTTTCGTGGGGTTGATACTAGATTTATAAGACCATACCGAAATTATAAGGGTGGAAGAGAGATGGGAGTCTTATCAACATTTACCGTGTTTTCCCAGACAGTACGTCCTATAGGCGCACAAAGGGGCTACGACCTATGTGGGCGAGAGTTTGAAAGAACTCGATGGTATGTCTTGAATAACTGTGCAGAGATTGACCACTATTTGAGGTTAGTGATGATCCTCTAAATTAATCATGTATAATAATATAATATTTTTCGTTGCTACAAATTAATCATTCACACGAACCTGCGCAGTGAACATATACAACTACTTCGCACGAATGGTGTAACTAACGTAGAAAGAACGCATGAAGATGAATTTGCTTCATGATTTGAACATACGGTATTACCGTAAAGTTTCATTTTATAATATGAATTTCATACCACTAAACTCTATTTTTTTTATATAATAATATTTATTGATATAGGTTGTATCAAAATATGGTGAAAATTCAGAAGAAATTTTACCAGAACTATATGCTCTGGCATGTGGTCCATCTAGGCGGGCCATCCAGTACTCATGATGTTTGGTGCGTAGATATAGATTTCACACAGCTGACAGAGAAAGATATAGGAAAATTCAAAATTGTGGGGTTGTAGTCGAAGGAAGTCATGAGAATGATAACATTGACTTCTAAAGAATTGTGAAAGATATTATAGTGTTGCAATACGTGGGAGGATATATGGTCTGGTTATTTAAATGTAATTGGTGGGATGTCTCAAATCCTAGGTTGGGAGTGCGTAACGATAATTACTTTGTGAGTGTCAATACATCTCGCACATGGTATGAGGACGATCCTTTCGTTCTCGCTTGCCAAGCGAATCAAGTTTTTTATTTAGATGATCCAGAATACGGAAACCCATAGCGGGTAGTGGAGAAGTTTGCACCAAGAAATGTATATGATACTATTTCAGAGATAGAAGAACCTTCAGAAGAAGTTGATACTCCAGCAAATGAAGAAGCATATCAAGAAAATGAAATAGGCATCAATCTATTTGTTGATCTCAGCCAATATGATATGGTCCCATTGCATAGAAAAGATGTTCAACATGAAGTAATTGAGGGTGAAATATCAGAAGAAGATGAATCAACGGAAATGTCTAGCGAGGATGAGGATGATTGGTTTAACAAAATAGATAGTGAATGAATTTCAAATATCAATTTTTGTAAGTATTATTTTTTTAAATATATCTATAATGTTTGTTTGAATAATAATTTGTTACAATTTCAAATAGATATGCCTCCTAAACGTAAAACAACACGTGTGTCATCCCCATCCATTACTGATTCCCCGTGTGGTTCACCTGTCATGAATAGTGAGCCAACACTATCAGACTCAGAACAAGGTATTTTATCAAATTAAATACTACAGTTGATGCTCAATTTAGGTAATATATCTATAAAATAAAAGTATTTAATTCAAATACTTGCTTTAATTACTGTATACAGCTGTTGTAAACCAGCGCCGAGATAGAGGTACTACGAGGGGTGTCTGCATAGAAAAAGTAAGGAAAGTCGGTAAAATTGAAGTTGATATTCTTGATTATCACACCGGTGGCTCTGGAGATTCAGCAGCATGGTTTGCTTCTTTTGTTGGTACGCTTACTCGCACGTATGCACCTATTGCTACATCCTCTTGGTCTAAAGTTCCCCAAGAAGTGAAAGATCACATCAAAAATTATTATTTGGTAATAACCTACATTTCAAGTAACTAAGTATTACTTATGTTACTTTTTGAATATTTTGTATTTATACTAATTGTTTATAATTATTGGAAGGATGAGTTTCAGCTTTATTTTGGCCGACGAGAGGATCGATTAACGGTTGAGGAGTTGATGTCGAATGCATTTCAGAGGTATAAAGGTCGATGTCATGCACATTATAAGAAGTTCAGTACTACAATAGAGGCACGCCAAAATCCATTCCAAACAATGCCACCAAATGAATGGGAGAAGGTTTGTGATATGTTTGAAGATCCTGCTTATCAGGTAATTTCGCTGCTATATTATTTTAATAGTATATTATGATAGATGTATTAAACATATAGATATATTTTTTTATTTTTTTAGCAATGGAGTGCTGTGAACAAAGCAAATAGATCAAACTTGAAGATACACCATCATGCGGGTTCTCGATCTTTTCATCGTTTGTCTAACAAAATGGTAAGTTATTCTACTCCCTATTAAATATTAACATATAATACACTTTTCTGATTTAAGTTCTAATATATATATATTTTTTTGCAGAAAGAACAAAGTCTTGCTGACTATGATCTGACCCAATTGTATGCAAAATCACATAAAAATCGTGATGGTGTTTGGACCAGTCTCGAAGCAGAGGCAAATTATGTAAGTTTAAGTTTCTTTAATTCCATTGTGACTATAGTTTTGTTATTTATACTAACTAATATGTTTTTATTTTTGTAGGACAAGATGATATCTCTCAAGGAAGTTAATGCGGATCCATCTGATGCATCATCTGTCAACGATGTTCAGATCCTTTCTCAAGTTCTTGGATCACGTTCTAGATATTTGAGGGGCTTAGGACGTTGCGTTAAACCATCTTCAACATCATCATCCTCTTCTCAAGCTAGATCGAATGATGACAAAACTAAAAAATTGTAGGAAACAGCACTTGAGATAGAGCGATTGAGATCCAAGAAAAAAGAGTTACTGACCAGATTAGATCAAGTAGCAGATCTTGAGACAAGATTAGAAGAGAACATGTAGAAGAGATTGGAGATGGAGGTACAAAAAGCTATGCTTCAGTTGCAGTCAGTTATGTCACAAAACTCTACACCACCACCATAATTATAAAAGTTATTTTTTTCTTTAGGGTTAATACATTATAAAGTTTCAAAACATTTGAACAATTGACATTTGAATTGTATTTTGTGTAATACTAATATGGTAGTTTTAATTAATTTGGTTCTGTTCTGTATAATTCATACCGTTCGAATGGTAAATAACCAGTTCGAACGGTAAAGTACCATTTCTAAATCCATTCGAATAAACAAATACCCATTCGAACAAAAAATAACCCATTTGAACGAATAACACGGAATATAGTTTGAACGGACGTAATTTGCATTCGAACAAAATTTATTAGTTCGAACAGTATCAAATATTGTTATTTGTTCGATTCAAAATTTTATTTCGTTCGAATGGATGGGTAGGTTCGAATGGAAAATATTCCATTCGAACACTCATTTCGTTCGAACAGTATCAAATATGGTCATTTGTTCGATTCAAAATTTTATTCCGTTCGAATGAACTGGTCGGTTCGAACTGAAAAATATTTCATTCGAACAAGATATTGAGATGAAATTAGTTCGTCTAAAAAAAAATTATCCGTTCGAACGGTTTCGACTGGTTTCGCAAAATTTCATCCCTAATAGTGATTTTTGGAGACGAAATTCAAATTTTGTCTCCAAAAATATTTTGAGACAGCCTTTTAGAGACAAATTAGAGACAAAATTTTTTCATCTCCAATTCTTTTTGGGGACAAAATTGTGATTTTTTGAGATAAAATTTTTTGTCTCAAAAAATCATTTCTCTTGTACTGAGTTGTTAGCCCTTGGTTAATGTAGATCATAATTAACCGCATATATATATACAACTTCATCATGACTAATTTTCTACTACTCTTCTAAATGACCGGATCATCGGAATTTAACATGAATATGATTTAATAGCCCACGATGATAATTTCGATGATGATACGATTTTCGCATAAACCGGCCATGAAATAAACATTGTATAAAATGTAATTAAACAAGGAAAGAGCTGACATATTTCAACATAAAAACTTATGTCCATGAATTGTTCGGGGGCAAAATTTATTATATCGAATGATTTTACGTACAATCTCTCATGTTCTTTCATTGCTCTCAATATCATAGAGATCCGTTGAAGAAAATTCCTGCTTTCTAGAGAGAGAGAGAGTCCCCAAGATGGTAGAGAAGTCTTTCCTTACAGAGATCTATTCCATCCCCCACATGATTAATAGTGGTTCCTTCATTTTATAGATGTTTCTTTAAAGAGTATAGCTACGGCCAACTTTCTCTTTATTACTAACAATGGGCTTCCAAGCGGACCATAGCTAATTTATTTCATATTCAACGTGTAGTTTTACGAGTTTTCTTTTCAAGTTCTTTTGACAAAAAAAACCTTCGTGCATGCAGGATATCGATGGGTTTAATTTCCACGAGTTATAATGTTCATTGCAAATAACTCGTTTTCGTGCCAAAGTTTAGATTATTCTCCACCTCTTGTTTCCCTGTCACGAAAAAAAAATAAAGAAAAAGTCTTGTAGAGATCGAAAGAAAGGAAACTTTGATGATCTGGAACACGCGCGTGCTCAATTTTTTTGTGATGATCAATAATAATAATTAGCTTGAAAATGACTTGCATGCGGCATGCATGGGACGGACGCGCGTTTGTAATTAAGGTACTGCATGGTGCCTGCCTGGAATGTGGCGTTTTTCAAAGCTTGATCATTATTAACGGAAATTGGAAAAGATGATGATCATTAGACCAGGAATATTACGAAATGACTAATTATTTTGTGATCCACACATGATTGTCCTACGTACCATGCATGCATACATATTCAACGTCAATATTCAGTAATAGTAGTAGTAGTAGTATTTTTTAGAAGTCAGAGATGATAAGCGCCGTGGTCCATAGGGAAGTACCTGGGGGGCGCATAGAAGCCGTGACGTACGTATCATTGATTAAGGAGGATTCAAAATTCAAATGTTTGACATTTTTCGATTTATCCATATATGCATTATCTTCTTCGATATTCTAACCTTATTTCAAGTCGTCCATGAGATTCTGTCAATAATATATAGCTGGACGCCATCGTAAATTTCTTTGGGCTAGCTTAATTCTGACAACCCACAAGTACTTTTTATTTTTATTGGAAAAGAAGACTTTTATTCATCTCAAAGAAATAGACGGAAACTCATTACAAACTGGACTAGAGTCCAGTAATATAGATCCCACCAGAAGCTCTAAAGCATTCTTAGCAAGAGAGTGGGCAACTTCATTGCCACTACGCTTGACAAAATTCACTTGCCAATGAGTAAAACTAGATAACAAAGTTCTAGTATCTGACATTACCAAGCCCACACTGTCCAACCTTTCCATTTGGTGATTGAGCCCTTGAACAACCTGTAGAGAATCACCCTCCACGATGACAGAAACCAACTCCAATTCTGCTGCAAACTGAACAACCAGGAAATCTATTGCTTCAGCCAACAGGGGAGACATACCACCAGCCATGGACATCTTCTTAGAGGCTATAATACCCCCCTCATGATCCCGAGCTACCAGACCAATACCAGTTCTGTCATAGATTGTGCTTAAAGCAGCATCCCAATTTATTTTAATGAAACCATTAGGAGGGGGACCCAGTTCACAGCTTGGTGAGATGCAGCTCGAGAGTTTAACTTAGTAGAAACTTGGGCCTCTCTGAACTCAGATAAAAACTGAGTAGATTGTTGCATTAGCAAAGTAGGATGTAGGAAAGACTCTTCAAAAATCAGTTTGTTTCTCCTGAACCAGATGCTTCTAGCTGTCACTGCAAATAATTCCATGTGTTGGTCAGCACACTGAGAACTTAAAGCCTCAAAAATCTCCATGAACCTCCCTGCTCTCAAAGTACTCTTTTGAAAAACAATTGGCCCTTGACACCACACATCCATAGCTGAGTTGCAGTTCCACAAAGCATGAGAAACAGATTCTTCTTCCCTGCAACAAATCGGACACATAGGAGAGTCCACAATCTTTTTCTTGAATAAGTTCACCCTTGTAGGCAAAGATTCCAAACAGGCCCTCCATACAAACACCTTAGTCGCATTAGGAATCCTTAGTTTCCAACATCTGGTCCAGTTTTTGAAATTTTCAGCCCTCTTCGATGACTGTCCCCTGGGCAGATCATTGAGCTCCTGTTGCAAGTGATAAGCACTTTTAACAATGAACATCCCATCCTTAGTTCCCAACCACATAAGTCTATCCTTTGCACCAGTAGAGCTCACAGGAATTCTCTGAATAACAGCAGTTGTATCAGACCCAAAGAGCTCAGTAACTAGGTCCCTATTCCACTGCTTAACTTCACCATCAATGAGATCAGAAACTTTGGCTTCCTCATCCAATTTTTGAACAGGGGACTGGATCATATATGTGGAAGGCTGAGGTAACCACCTATCTTTCCAAATTCTAGTATCCTGCCCATTTCCAATCCTCCACATAGAGCCTTTAACAAGAAGATTTCTAGCAGCCAATATACTTCTCCAAATAAAAGAAGGCCTAGACCCCAACTTTGCTTGGAAAAAAGTAGAAGAAGAGAAGTACTTTGCCTTAAGGACCTGAGCTGCTAAAGAATTAGGGAATTGTAAAATCCTCCACCCTTGCTTAGCCAATAGAGCCAAGTTAAAACTTTCAAGATCTCGAAAACCCAAGCCACCAGCCTCCTTAGCCTTCCCCATTTGTCTCCAAGAAACCCAATGGATTTTAGATTCATTATGCTGCTGACCCCACCAGAACTGGTGCATGACCCTATTGATTTCCTTTAGCAAAGATTTGGGCAGTTTGAACACTCCCATACAATAGGTAGGAAGGGCTTGTATGATTACTTTGAGTAAGATTTCCTTACCTGCTTGAGACAGCAACTTAGTCTTCCAATTGCTCACCCTACTTCTCACTCTATCCAGGATACTCTTAAAAGCATTATGTCTTGATCTTCCAATGATAGCAGGCAACCCAAGATATTTTTCATAACATGTAGTGGATCTAGTCCCTGCCAATCTCAAGATGTATTCTTTTATGGCCTGTCGAGTATTAGCACTGAAGAAGATTGCTGTTTTGTCCTTGTTGAGCTTTTGACCCGAGGCTCCTTCATAGAGATTAAGCACATAGTTAAGGTTGGCCCACTCCATAGCATTTGCTCTACAAAAAAGCAAACTATCATCTGCAAAAAACAAATGATTAATGTTAAACTTGCCCCTTCCCAAAGGAAAGCCATGAATTTTCTTGACTGCTTCAGCATGGGTGAGTAAGCTACTGAGTACTTCAGCCACCAAGATAAAAAGATAAGGGGATAGAGGGTCCCCTTGTCTAATACCTCGAGTTGGCTTGAAAGATCTTTGAGGGGTCCCATTAATTAAGATAGAGTAAGAAACCGAATCAATACACCCCATGACCAAGCTTATCCATCTCTCATTAAAGCCCATTTTCATCATCACTCTTCTCAAAAAACTCCACTCCACTCTATCATATGCTTTACTCATGTCTAGCTTTATTGCCATATGCCCTTGCTATCCTTTCCCTTTGATAGACATAGAATGCATAGCCTCAAAAGCCACTATAACATTATCTAGGATTAGCCTACCAGGAACAAATGCACTTTGGGAGGGAGATATAATTTGTGGCAAGATCTTCTTCAACCTGTTAGCAAGAACCTTAGACACCACTTTATAAATCACATTACAAAGTGAAATAGGCCTGAAATCCACAACTGTCTTAGGGCATTTTACTTTGGGAATCAGAACTATATAAGTATCATTGATGCAACTAATATCCCCTCCTTGATTAAGCACCTCTAGAACAGCTTTAGTGACTTTATTCCCCACGGTATCCTAATGTGCTTGGTAAAATTCTGCTGGAAAACCATCTGGGCCAGGAGAGCCCAACAGATTCATCTAGAACATTGCTTCTTTAACTTCAATAGCAGTGTATTGTTCTTCAAGCAAACTGTTCATATCCATATCCACTCTACTCTCAACATGTCTCAGGCATTCTTCTACCCCAATAGGGTTCAAAGAGGTGAACAAAGACTAATAATACAGAAGAAAAAGTTCAGACATTTCTCCCATATCTCTCACCATACTACCATCCTCCCTGGTTAAGCATTTGATCTCATTTATTTTTCTCCTCTGACTGGCACACCTGTGATAGTATTTCGAATTTCTATCCCCATCTTTAAGCCAAGCTTGTTTTGCCCTTTGTTGCCATTTGACATTGTCTTCTTCTAACAGTCTATCAACATCCTACTGTAATGCCTTGATAGCCCCAGAACTGGCACCTGTATTCGACTGCTGAAGTTTAGACAAATGCTTTAACTTTTCCTGGATCTCCTTTCTCTTGTTTCTGAGAGTAGACCTGCTCCACTGCAATAAAACCTCCTGGCATTGCTCAAGACTTTTTTGAATTAAAAACAGCTGGGAGCCCTGTTGCGCATGCTGATGGGCCCAACAATCTGAAATGATCCTTAAGCAGTCCTCCTGCTGCTTCCAACAGGCTTCATACCTGAAAATCTTCCTTTTTCCACACCCTTCATTTTGCCACCTCCCCCCCCCCATTACTGAAAGACATCAACAAAGGACTGTGATCAGAGGTTTGTGCTGTTAGAGCAGTAATACAACAGTCAGGGAACAAATTTGTCCATTGCAGGTTTCCCATAGCTCTATCCAGTCTCACCTTTGTAAATTGAGAGCCCTCCCTATTATTGCTCCAGGTGAATTTTGCTCCTTCAAAACCCAAATCACTTAAGCCACATGCCTCCACACTACCTCGAAAAACTTCCATTTGATTATAAGGTCTCCTTGCTGCCCCTTGCTTCTCATGTTGATGCATAATCTCATTAAAGTCACCAAAGCATAACCAAGGCCTAACCTGTTTAGGTTTAAGAAGACCCAACAGTTGCCAACTGACCCCCCCTTTGAGCAGTTAAAGGGATGCCATAAAAGCCAGTTAATAACACATTATGATTAATCTCATCTTGCTTAAACCACATAGAAATATAGTTCTGAGAATAAGACTCAAGAATAAGATCATCATTACTATGCCATAAGAAAGCTAAACCTCCACTTAGTCCCCTGCTCTCAACCACAAAACTGCAATCAAACCCCACCTTATTCCTTACCACTTCCACCTTTCTTCTTCCACATTTTGTTTCCATTAGGAAAACAAACCTGGGCCACTTAGTCTTCACTAGTAAGTGAAGTTCTCTAACTGTACGGGGGTTCCCAAGCCCCCTACAGTTCCAACTAAGGCCTATCATTACTGTTGGTGGAGCTGCATAGCAGCCTCCACCAACTCAGTATGACAACTGTCAGAAAAGTTGCATTGCTCAAGCCTCTTCTTCTTTGCTGACTTGGACACGTCTACCGCAGACACCATTCCTCTTTTGCCCCTCTCCTTCTTAGAGGCACTCCCCTCCTCTGTCCCCAATCTATTTACTTCCCTAGCCCTCCTTTTCCACGTGGGCACCTTCTTTTTAGCAATCACCTCTTGTTCCCCTGGAAGTATGGAGTCAACTTGCCTTTCCTTTTCTTGCCTGCTACTTCCAAAAATAAAAACATCTTTTTTTGGAAAACATTCCACCTGTCCCAAAAAAGATTCTAGGTCCATAAGGCAAGAATCCTCTTCCCCATTTCTCTTGAGATTATTTAAGGAAACCTCAGGCCTAAAGTGGACCTCAGAGTTTACCTTCCCAACCTCCTCTTTCGAACTCACCCCATTTTGGAAAGTGCCTGCATCAAAGGAATCAGCAGAGACAGATTTGGGCACTACTGTAAGCTCTACTGGTATTGGCACAACTGTAACATTTCTTACCATACCAGGATCATAACTTCTGTCATTCTCCTCAACTGAAGGCTTAGAATCCTCCTCATTAACCTGCTTTCCATTTTTTGCTTCAGCACCACCTCCACCCTTAGCCACCCTCTGCTGCCAACCCTGCTGGTGTTTGGTCTCTGAACTACCACCATATCTTCGATAGTAAAAAATGGTAGAATTCATAGGTTGAGCACGCATCCAAGGTCCAAACTGCAAGAGTCTCGGATCATCCTCAGGAATGGAGCTTTTTTGTTTAAAGCAACTTTTACCTTTATGAGATAAAATGCCACACTGAAAACAAAAATTTTGGAGTCTCTCAAACTTGAATGAAATCCAGTATTTCTGGTTTTCCAACATCAACCACTTTCCTCTTAACAAAGGTTTATTTAAGTCCACAGCCACCCTCACCCTAAGACACTTGCCCCATGCCATACCTCCAGAGTCAGCATCCACTCTAATCACCTCTCCAATAGAAGCACCGAACTGAAAACCAATGTCTTCTGTCATAGCTGCCAAAGGCAGGCCATGCATCTGGACCCAAAAAGGCTCTACGTTAAAACAGACTGCACTCAATGGAACAGTAACATCAACTTCTTGGAGAGACAGGAGGTTTCTATCAAAAAACCATGGACGGCCCCCAAGAACCTTCTCTTTGTCAGTCAGGTTTTGAAATTCAATCAAAAACCTATGATCCCCTAGTTCTTTGAATTTCACCCATCCCTCTAACCTCCACACTTGAGACATTGTCGATCTAAATGCCTCACTATTAAGACCCTTCTCAGCCATCACCCCTCCTACAATATAGAAGTTCCAATGGTTCCAACTCTCCTTCACCCCCTCAGCAGCCACTTGAAATACAGAACTTTCTTCACGAGACAAGTTTAGTCTCTCCCATCTCTTAGTCAAGTCCTCCTCCATTACTAACTCCTCTACCACTACAAACTCCTACAAAAGAGGTACTAAAATCCTTGCAGAAGGCAAGGAAACTCAAACCTCACTCCAACCTCTAGAGAGAATAGAGAAGGCACCCACAAGTACTATATCATCTGCGTGCATTGGAAAATTATAATATTCCTCATATATTTTTATGCTATTCCAATAATAAATATATAAAAACCTACACAATTTTTTATACAACCATTTTTAGATGAATGAAATTTTTATAAAATAACTTACAAAAATAATTTCAATTTATAAAAATATTCTCATTTTAAAACATAATTGTGAATATAATTATAAAAAGGATTACGTGTGTATCATTACCTTGCAATATATTCCATTCCTAGACAGATTATAAAATGCAATGAAAAAGTGTAATTTTGTATCGATTAAAATGAATTGGGCATGTTGGGATTAACTGAATATCTAGAAAGGACTTTGAAATATATATGCACCACGAGAAACCCAGAAAGTGATCATAAGGGGTCGTATTAGACAATGCAATGACATGATGATGCGAAACAAAGTCTAGCTAGGAGTAGTATGTTTCCATCGTTTTCTCAGTACGCCTAGCTGACTTTCCTGAAAAGATCTTTAACACAATAATAACGATGGGAAATAAAGAAGAAGAAGAAGAAGAACACAAACAAAAGGCCGTATTGCATAAAAGACAAATCATTTGATGATCTGAGTGCAAGTTGCTTCGAGGTGGAAGTACTTTAATTGAAAAGAGAGTTGGAGTACTAAAGGAGATGACCTTTATATTTTAGGGTCTTAACTATGGACAATGGATACTTTAGATCGAAGTGGGAGTTCTTCATCCCGTTATACCTTTTTATAATCAAACAATGTTGAATTTGAGTTTTTGAATTTGAATTTGAGTTTTTCAACAAAACATTCCATGGGAATAGAACATCAAAGTAAAAGAACTTTCCAAATAAAAGAGAAAGAAAGGGTTGAAGAAGCCAGCCACACTCTATCTCTCGATCTCACCGTCTCTCTCTTTTTCACGCTCTCTGTAAGTCTCAAACAAAATCTCTCAAATGTCCAGCACGTTTGTGGTTCTGGACATCTTATTTCTTATTTGAGCGTTTGAACAAAATTTACTAACCATTCGAACCAATGTTTTGAATACCGTACCGGTCAAGGCACTGGAATGAAATATTTTGGTACCGACACCGTTTCGTGTACTATTTCGAGATAGTCGATATATGAATAAATTATATATATATATATATAAATTATATTTCAAAATAATAGTCTATATATAAATAAATTATATATAAATATATATATAAATTATAAATAACCTAGTTTGAATTGGGGGTCAAAAAATGAGCTTGTAGTTAAAAAATGAAAAAAAAAAAACTAAAGGTCGAAATATCGGCCGGTACAGGCCGAAATACATGCAGTACCTATACTGGACCAGTGGCCGGTACGGCAAATACCAGCTGGTACGGTACAAGATTAAAAATAATGATTCGAACACAAAAACAGTGAAGCGGGAAACGTTTCCCGCTTGGAACAATTCATCTCAAACACGTTCAAACGTCAATTATATACGTCCGAATGGGTTTTTGCTATTGTAATTTGGCACAAATTGATCCCGCCACTGCTTATGAATGGTGCAAGCATATTTCATATGTTCAAATGCTTTAAATGTCAATTCAAACACATAATTCAACCGTTCGAACTGTAATAAAATTTTGTTTGAACATACATAATATATATAAGTATATTATATATCTAAGTTTATAAGTATATATATAAAAGTATAAGTATATATAAGTGTAATATTCAAGTTAAGAATATATATAAGTATAAATGTATAATTACATTATATATATAGTAGAATATAAGGAAAAAGTAGTATGCAAGTATATATAAGTATATAGTAGTATATAATTATATAGTAGCATATATAAGAATAATATATTATAGTATATAAGTATATATAAGTAGTATATAAGTATTAGTATAAGTATAAGTAGTGGGCCAAGTCAACGTCATTCCAATGGCTTCTCAGGGAAAGAAGCGGGCCAAGTCAGGGCAATCTTTTAGTGAAGAAGTCCAAGAGAAGACTGTTTTGTTGGAGCGGCAGGTGAAGATCGATGACTTTAAGGATCTTCTGTGGGAAAGATGTTCTCTAGCATCTGTCTTTCTCTATCGTAGTTGGACACCGATCATTGACCAAAAGAACGAAGGGACGGACAAGATCATTGCCTAAATCGATATTGTATTTGAGTTCTATAGATAACTTGGTGGTGCTGGCCAGGATCATAAAGCATATACCTTCTCCGTCCGGCGCGTCTCAGTACAATTTTCAGTTGATGCAGTTGCCGATTTTCTTGGTATCCCTTGACTGCCCACTACATATCCTAGTGTGGTGCCTAGGGAGTCTACACCTGCAGGGGATGGGGAGACTGCAGAGGAAGAGGATACTATTGTAGTAGATGAGTTTGATGTTCTCGCTGATCATAAGGTTCGTCAGTTGGTTGTGGGTCCAGATGCTCATTCCTATGCTGGGAGAAAGAGCATCAAACATGCGTACTTATCTAGTTTTTTTAAGATCATGAACATTATAATAGCCAACAACATCGATCCGCAACTGCACAAGACTGAGGTTAGCATGGACCGAACATGATTTATGTTACGGGTCGCTCATAGGGTGCCTATTGACCTAGCGCGATATATCTTCGGTAGGATTCGATCAAAGACCACCTATATTACGATAGATATATTGCCATTTGGGGTCCTGCTCACACGATTTCTTTTAGCGAAAGGAGTCAAGCCAAATGCGCTTGAGCGTGTTCGGGAGCTGACTAGACCGATCAACTTCATGACCTTCTCTCATAGCACAGAACACTCCATATTTTGTATTCTTCTAGCCACTACAGAGCAGTCGACACATAGGGAGATGCACAGGACGTATCGGGTGAGGCATCTGCACAGGGCATATTGGGTGGGGCATCTACATAGTGCACATCACGCACTGCTACTCATGAGGAGATTGTAGATATCGTGTGCACATCTCTGCGTGCACAAACAACAGAGATCATTGATGCAGTCTGGGTCACCCCCGCAGAGACTAAAGCCTAATTTGGATAGCGAGAAGTGTTGTGAATAGTTGTAAGTAGAGATTGGAGTGAGTTTGTGGGTCCCATTGAGAGTGTTTTGAATTATTTGGATATATAAAATATGTTGAGTTGTTGACTTTTGGATAGGTAGTTGAAAAAGATGTGGGTCCCATAAATATTATAGTAATTTTATAATAGTGATAAATATTATAATAATTTGTTTATTCTTATTTTATAATAATGATAAAGATTATAGTGATTTTATTTTATTTTTATAATATAATAGTGATAAATATTATAGTATTTTTTTTCTTTCCTCACTTTCTCTCTCTCTCTCTCTCTCTCTCTCTCTCTCTCCTTTGGCCCAATTACCTCACGCTCGAAATGGGTATCTTTTGGCCCAATTCGCTCACGCCCGAAATGGGTATCTGCTGGCTTGGTCGCCGCTGTGCACCGCCCGGCCTCACCACCACCATCGGCGACCTCCTCTCACTCCTGCCACTCCCCCAGCCACCACCGATCTCCCCCACGCACGGCTCTCTCTCTCCCCTATGGTAACTCAACCGAAATGGGTTTTGGTTGTTTCTGTCCACTTGGACCTCCATACGTGGCCACCCAGGCGACCGCACCTCCACCACCTCATACCGGTGACCACCTCTCTTAGATCCAGCCACCACAAACCTTCTTCTCCTTATCAGTCGCACGTTGACATGATTTCGGCCGAAATAGGTGCAAACAGTATCTGTGTTGTATAGAGAGAGGAATGATGAGATATGTTTGAAAATACTTTAATGTTGTTTGGCATGTGAAGTCTTCTCATCCGTACGAAAAGTGTTGAGAAGTGTTGAGATACTTTTGTTACCCAAACATAGCCTAAGTCGAAACTCATGTCTCAGTTGACAGTTATTGAGACACGCCTTGGTGGAGTCGAGGCGGTGCTACGAGATCAGGGCCAGTAGTATATATCTTTTATTCACATTTTTTTAGTTTTTTGTATGGACAATCATGACTATTTGTATTTTGTGTAATTAATTTAAATATTCATCATCTTCTAATTTTCTAAATTAGTTATATATTGAGTTCCTTTCTAAGTTACTTATTGAGTTCCTTTATTTATTTATACTATTTAAATGCTATATTTATTATATAATCTAAATATTTACCTAAATTAATAAGGAAATTTTTGGAAATTTAACCATCGTTTGAATGGACATATAGAAGTCTTCGAATGTGTTTTCTACTCCCGCCATACTTTTATTTATCTAACCCACCAAATTTTTTTTTCAAACCATTAAATGACGTTCGAACGGTAACTTCAAACCTCCAAATTAACTGTTCGAATAGTTACTCAAATTCCAGCTATAATTTTGTAACTTAACCCTTTAGTTTAACGTTCGATGGTTCCAAATAACCATTCGAAGGTTCGCTTTATTTTGGTTTGAACAGTTAAGTACCCGTTTGAACGATATTTCAAACTGGGACAAATGTGTGGGACAAATGTGTTCGTCCCTAAAGAACATATTTTGGGATGATTTTCATTTTGTTCCAAAAACATTTTGTCCTACAAGCCAAAATTTGTTGTATTGACTCATAAGATATTTTAGCATTGAATTAATCTAAAGATACAAAAACAATTGAAAGAAAACCCAAAGAATCTCTCAAAATGAACTATTCTTTAGAATTCTAGAATTAGTGTATGAGCTTTAAAATTTAGACAAGTTTAGATCGATATAGATACATAAAATGGGTCTTACAATACTTATTATTGTTTGTGTGAAGTTTTCGATACTAATATTAATTAATGCTTAATAAATGGTGTATTTTGTTCAATAAATATTTTAGAATCCCCTTTTATGTTTAGGTACTCTCTCCTATCTTGGGTCTTAAAGTTCAAACAGAAACTCTAATATTGATCTTGATCTAAAACAAGACGAGATATAGGATGTTGTAATTAACCAAAACACAAATGAAAGAGAAAAAAAAATAGGAAAGAAAAGAAAACCCCACAAGCATATGTTGAGGTGTATAAACATGCTGAACTCAGACACGAGCGGTGGGTAGACAAACTTTGCTATTTTAATTTTTATTTAAATATGAATTGAGTTCGAGCTTATCACTTAGTTACAATTTATGTTAACAAATAGTTCATTTATTCTTTAAATGAGTTTGAGTTTGTTAATAAGCTATTTAATTTTGATAATATAGATTATCTATTTATAATTGTCTATAGCTTCATCTAAAACTTTTGATAAAGTAACTTCGGGTTTTGATGCCGAGCTTAAAGCTAGTTAATTAAAAAAATTTAAGGATTTAAACTGAGAAAAGATGCAACACATAGAGAAAATTCTAAAAATAGAGTTTAATCATAAAAATCGAAAAATAGTTCTGATACTCACAAGTCGGGCTTAAATAATTAAGAAAATTCGAGATCTTGAAATTTTTTACAGGAAAGGCAAAATTTCAATTATTACATAAATATAAAATAAGAAATAAAAGAAGTATTTTGCTAAAAATCTAGTCCAAATCAAAATAAAAATCATCTCTAAATATGGCAGCAAAATATTACCATGAAAAGAAAAAGATAACTTAAAATGATAGTTCGAATGGGAAAACAGCTAATCTCAAGGTGAAAATGGGATCACCAAGAGTGGTGTGGTGACCATGACCTGCGCGCCAAAAAGGGCTTTTCGATTTAGAATCATATGCACGATTCTGATACTTGTGACCAAAGTGTTATGGCAAAAAACTGACATATGCACAATATTGCCCCAATTTGCTCAATCTTCACATTTTCTTATCATATTTGCATTGATATCCCTTCTCGAGGTAGTCTAGTGCTATCAGTGTGGAATTTGTCATCTTAGCATTATCAAAGTCAAATTCCCTTGCATCAGTCTCTCCGGGTTGGAAAGAATTCACCCTCGAGTTCATGTCAGCATCGACAAAGCACAGACTGAGGTGTTTGAAGTTGAACACATCATAGATCCTCAGATGACTGGAAAGACACAAGCTATATGCATCGTCATTAATCTTCTGTAGCAGGTTTTCATAAATATCTTTGTATAGTTTGCATAGACAAAAGCATATCAATGATTATAATCATAATGATTTAAACATGTGTTGTGTTGGGGATCACTTGATTTTCAAATTTCTATTATCTTTTTAAATATTTAAGTCATGATTCTCATAATAAGTTATTCGAATTTATACAACCTTAATTACAAAACTCTAGCCAAATTTGACAGTTGTCTTACAATTTGCCCTTTATCAAACTGGTCATTCTGTTCTAATTTTTGTGATTTTGTCCAATACAAACTCGATTTTTTCTATTACATGAGATGTTCCGGTAACTTGTCTTTTCTGCCAAATTGGTAATTTTGTTTGAATTGTCTTGGATTCTACTTTGTACAGTAGTTTTTTTAGTCATTTTAATTTTTGCATTGTTTAGTAGTGTTTTAGTTGTTTTCAGTGGTATTATTACGGTTGGTCGTGGTTCTTTGTAGAGTTTGCTCAGATATGTTGTTTTGATTTTTTTTTTTTTTTTTGAATTAGTTGCGGATTTTGGTTGTTTTGGATTTTTTGGCTTTGTCTTGTTGTTTTCAACTTTTTTCCGTGGGTGGGCAGTGGTGTGGTGGGGTGGACAATCATGGGGTCAATCCGCCCCTAGCGTTCAGACGGGAGCACCCAGTCACTAAGGGCGATGCTGAGATACATGGGCCCAAACTGTCCACCCCCCATGCGAGGGCTGGATAGGATAACCCCTAGTCCATTGGGTGTAGGTGGCACTCCTAGGTAATATTTCAGAACGACATTATATTGGTTTTATGATACTCTCGCTTTCTAAACTCTCGTGGGGAAGAGTATAGCATGAAAGAAAAACCATTTTCTTGTCACCAAGATGAGTAAACTATATATATTTTTCAGCATGGAAATGGAATCTAAAAGGGTAATTTAATTTGCATAGTGTGTTATGTTTCTATTTTGTAGAAATTAGGTTCAGTTCAGGGGTACATGCGAAAATGATTATTTCCAGCAAAAATAAATCTGTTTTTATTGCAAATAATTGTTATTGTCGCAAATAATCCATCACAAATGCTTTTTTTTTTTTTTTTTGGTAGGTTCACAATGATGCATGGGGTAATTATTCCAACTCATAGTTGCTGAAGGCTCTTTTGTTTCTGGTGATTAATTCATGTAGGCATCTTTGCAGGAACAACGAGATACGAAGAAGGGAGATGTACTTTCCAATGATGAAGAATGACAGTAGTAAGCATCTCTTGGGCATTACTTTTCATGACACTTTGGATTTTCATCCTTCCTTACTAACAAAACGTTGGAAACGGCAAACAAATTATTATCTATGGTAACTTCTGGGCCAGGCTTGACACACTTTTTCAACCAGATTCTTTTTCATTGCTAAATTAATTGTGATCTCTAATATTAAATGGAAAATACTATTATGCCACTTAATTTATATCACTCATTATGTCTCATTAATATGTCACTACAAATGTGATGCCATGTGTCTTATTAAAAAAGTTTAAAATACAAATATAAAAGGGCAGAAGAAATCCAAAAATTTAGTATTCATCTTTTTATATTTTCAAGAGTCATTTTGTTTTAAATAGATATATTAATTGTTTCAAAAAAGCATAATGAATGGTATGAGTCAGAAGGAGAAACTCTTGTTGCAACTGGCTGGAGGAATCCTCGCGTAACGGGCATGCCTTTTGATAAAAAAATTGTTTTCTCCCCCCTCTCTCCATTTCGTTCCCCCTCTCTCCCTCTATATCAATTATGTATAGAAACCAACATAAAAACTGTTGTGATGCCGCCTATCACATTTCTCCCCTCATTTTCTTGGAAGGTGGTTGGGTCCGGGCTAAGTATATAGTTTTGTCTCTATTTCTTCCTTCCAAGCTTTCAAAATAGATGCAGATGTCGAAAGTTGTTGAGACTTGGAAGGTGGTTGGGTTCGGGTTGAGTATAAAAACTTTTCTCATCCCATTTTTTTTCTCTAAGCTCAGAGCCTCTCTCTCTCTCTCTCTCTCTCTCTCTCTCTCTCTCTCTCTCTCTCTCTCTCTCTCTCTCTCTCTCTCTCTCTCCAATGGGTCCTTTGCATTATATTCTAATAGTTTTAGTTCACACACTTTCTTGTATTTGGAGTGTTAGAAACTTGTTAGTTTGGTTGTATCAAGGAAGAAACGGTGTAAATGCAAAAGAGCTACTACGATGAGGGCTAAGAATGCATGCACAATGTTTGATAAATTGTCGAAGAGAAAATCATTAGTTGGTTTGGCCATGGGAGACTCACCAATAACACTTTCTCTTTCAACCTTACAACCTACATTAAATGCCTGGGCTACTTTCTCTTCTTCATGTCGTCTTTTGTCCTTTTTTTTTCAAGTCACGGTTTTCCCCTGTGGTTGTACGTAGAAGAAGTCAATTAGAAGATATAGTAACATTTTTCTTAAATAATCGAGCTGGTATTTAATATTATCTCAAGAATTTAAATATTACATTTCTTTAAAAAAAGGTGTGGATGGAATTGACTAAAAGTTTCTAATAATTAATGTATACATTCTTTACAATGAACACAAAATTAGGGGTAAGAGAAAATCTAAAAATCGCTCGAACGGAATCGAACGATCGGTTCATTTTCAAATCGATTGATAATTGGTTCGATCCTATTTTATGTTTTGAAAATCGATTTATACCAAACCAAACTGAAATTTATATATAAATTAATTAATTATTTATATTATATGTTATATATATTACACATTTTAAAAAATTAATATAACATGCATGAGATTTTAATTTTATTATTTATGTTTTTTATATGAATTTACTCTTAAACATGGATATTAATATTAAATTATTAATATTTTATTATTTATCCTTATATATTAAATTACAAAGTCCAAAATTGAATCGAATCAGACCAAAATCGAAAAAATTGAAAGTTTCGATTTCCTAAATGAACTTGTCTATATCAATTTTTAGAATTCCAAACCGATTTAGACAGATTTAATTTCAAAATATGACCAAAATTGAATGAATCGAACCAATTACACACCTACACAAAACCGTAAATTAGAAACCATCTCAATCACAATTATCTTCATCAAGTCCTGAACGCCCAATTCAAATGGAGGCAGGGATGTTATTTATGTGCTAGAGTCAGAGTGCTTGGTGTCGGAAATTAGAAGAGGACGTATAAGTCGGAAATAAGAACGTTGACGCACCGTGGTAAATTAAGAATGTTCTTGCTTTGATTAAAAAATCATCTCAATTCATATAATTTTATCTAATTATTATAATTTTTTTTAACTTTTAAACAAAATATAATAAACTTTTTAACTAATTTTTTAAATCTCAAAACAAAAATTATATTAAAGAATCATATTCTAATAATATTTTATTTAATTTTTAATTCTTATTTCAACTCAGCTCACTAAAATAATAATAATAATAATAATAATTGTGCAAGCTGATCAAAGGCATGCATGCAGAGTTATAATCCCATGGGCCATAGGTAGGAAGCGTGAAAAAGTCAACCTCTTTAATCCCGATAACATAGTAGTATCAGAAGTCAAACATAATAAAACCGCACGGGGTTTATGGTGGAAAATCCAGATTTTGATTGCAACATGCGCGCATGCTTCAAGGAAAATGAAGCGACGATGTTTTGTTCGGTATAGACGCCAGAATAGATTTCCTTAGACGATGGATGGTTCAATTGTTAGCCCTTGGTTAATGTAGAATATCATAATTAACCGCATATATATACAACTTCATCATGATGACTTTCTAGTACTCTTCTAAATGACCGGATTGGAATTCAAAATGAATATGATTTAATAGCCCAGGATGATATAATCTGGGTGTTAGATACAATTTTCGCATAAACACATGAAATATACGGCGTATAAAATGTAATTAAATAAGGAAAGCGACATTGAGATCATTGACGTGTTTCGACATAAAAATTTATAAAGTTATAAATTGTTTGGAGGCAAAATCTATTATATTAAATGACATGAGAACATGAGAGATTGTACGTAAAATACCCTTGGAGAGAGAGTCCCCCAAGATGATAGAGAAGTCTCCCCCATCATTAATAGTGGTTCCTTCATCTTATAGATGTTTTAATGTCTTCCTTTAGAGTATAGCTACGGTCAACATTCTCTTTATTACTAACAACGGGCTTCCAAGTGGGGACCCTAATTTATTTCATATTCAACGTGTAGTTTTACCAGTTTTCTTTCCCAGTTCTTTTGACGAAAAAACCTTCGTGCATGGATATCGATGGGCTTAATTCCCCCGAGTTATGATGTTCATTGCAAATTAATAACTCGTTTTCGTGCCAAAGTTTAGATTATTCTCCGCCTCTTGTTTCCCAGTCACGAAAAACGAATAAAGAAAAGTCTTCTAGAGATCGAAAGAAATTAAGGAAGCTTTGATGATCTGGAACCCACAAATCTGAAATAGACGCGCGCGCTCAATTTTTATGTGATGATCATTAATAATAATTAGCTTGAAAATGCCTTGCATGCAGCATGCATGGTACGGACGCGCGTTTGTAATTAAGTTGCATGGTGCCTGCCTGCCTGCCTGGAATGTGGCGTTTTTCAAGGCTTGATTATTAACGGAAATTGGAAAAGATGATGATCATTAGATCAGGAATATTACGAAATGACTAATTATTTTTGTGATCCACACATGATTGTCCTACGTACCATGCATGCATGCATGCATACATATTCAACGTCAATATTCAGTAGTAGTAGTAGTATTTTTTAGAAGTCAGAGATGATAAGCGCCGTGGTCCATAGGGACGTACTTGGTATCATTGATTAAGGAAGATTCAAAATTCAAATGTTTGACATTTTTCGATTTATCCATATAATAAGCATTATCTTCTTCGATCTAACCTTAATTTCACGTCGTCCATGAGATTCTGTCAATAATATATAGCTGGACGCCATAGTAAATTTCTTTGGGCTAGCTTAATTCTGACAACCCACAAGTACTATATCATCTGCGTGCATTGGAAAATTATAATATTCCTCATATATTTTTATGCTATTCCAATAATAAATATATAAAAACCTACACACTTTTTTATACAACCATTTTTAGATGAATGAAATTTTTATAAAATAACTTATAAAAATAGTTTCAATTTATAAAAATATTCTCATTTTAAAATATAATTGTGAATATAATTATAAAAAAGATTACGTGTGTATCATTTACTTGCAATATTCCATTCCTAGACAAATCATAAAATGCAGTGAAGAAGTGTAATTCTTTATCGATTAAAATGAGTTGGGCATGTTGGGATTAACTGAATATCTAGAGAGGACTTTGAAATAGATTAGCAAAGGCAAATAACAAAAATTTGATAATCATACAAAAAATACCAAAATTTAAGTGGGGCTTGAACAATAGCCTATGTGATCCATTGGCAGAGTCAATCTCTAGGAATTCAATATCTCAAAGATGGAGTACAAGAGATAAATCGCAAAAGTTCTCAATCCCAAAGTCCCAATATACCTAATGAGTTCTCAAGAATCTCACAAAAGAACTTTTCTCTCTTTTTTGTATACTGGCCACAACTCACCCTTTACAAAAATATGTTTATATATAAACTGGCACACGAACTAGGTTTTCTGAACAATCTCTCGAGTGGAGTATTGATCTGATGTCAAGCAAACAATCTGTCTGAAACTAGCTCGAGCTAATATTCACTCGAGCCACAATCAAGCCAAATCTCTAGAATGTCATTTCCAACAAGAAATCAAGCCACCATTTCAAAAAATCTCCACCTTAGCTTGAATTCTATAAGCGTGAACAAAATGAATTCCACCAAATCGAATTTCACCATTCGACAACAAAGATGCCAAAAATGTCCACCAAAGATTTAAAAAAAAAACTCCTCCACAAATTCGAAACGAGTTGCACAATGTCTATCTCTTGAAAACCCATTTCCACCCAAAAGTCTTCATCTCCATAGACAATTTGACCAAATCACAAGTTTGGTCCTAATGAAGAGATTCAACCTCTTTACACAAAAGCAATGCACCACTATAAAATCTGCTTATTTGGACAACGACTTTTGAATACACGCGAGCAGAAGGGTAATAACCAATATTCTCCGCCAAAGTAACTACACCACAAACTCTACATGAGCATATCCTGAAAGTGGTCAAATTGCCTCCTCTATCTACCAGACGAAATTGTATACTTGCTCTCACGGTGCACCAATGCCAAAATCATAATCATGCTCATTTCCAATCGCATGATCTAGAGTGCCACCTGCACTCTTTTTGTGAAGCTTTCTCAGCAACTCCACCTTCTTGCCATAACCTTACTCTCATCTCCTGTGGAAACAAGAACTCAAATGCTGTGGAATGAGAAAAGTTCATCCAATAGCAAGCTGTATTGACCGTTTCACCCAATCTTTAGATAAGCCTACCATACCAAAAACATACTAGGGTTCTCACACAAGAGTCTTATTCATTCCATTCAGTTACAACATTTATGTGGTGTGAATTGTACAGTATTTGAAATTGATCTACCTTCTTGCTTATCAGATTCTCAAAGCCTTCCCAAGTGTTTGAACTCATCAAACATGTCACTTACTCCTTCAAAAAAATAAGTCCAACATTTTCTCAAAATGGTCACCAAACAACATGAGTAAGAACAGGCATCACCTTGCACAAGATGTACCCAAAATATCAGAACAAATAAACTGCAATAAACTTGATTCTGCACTACTTCACAAAGATACATGCTAACAAAAAAAAAAGCTTCCATTTCTTCTGATTACACAAAAGTAAAAAGCTGTCTGCTCACAAATGACCAAGCTCGTTCACCCATATGGCCCAATCACATGTGCCATAAACTAGTAATACCTGAATCTGGAACGTCTAACTATAACCTTACAATTGCACTAATCATTGTCTCATCAAATAGAAAATAAAGACCATCAATCTTATTTCCTTTCATTACAACTGAAGAACCCTAGTAGACTCGAATGACTCCATCTTTAGTTGTATACTGATAAACAAAGGAGTTAAGAGTGCCCAAAGATATAAGATTTTTCTTCAAAGATGGAATATGTCGAACGTTAGACAAAGTTCTAATGGTTCTATCATACATCTTAATCTCGATTGAACCAATCCCAATAATGTCATAAGCCATATCATTCCCAACCAAAATAAAACTTGATTAGTAGATAATGAACCAATCTCTCTTGAGACACATATGGAACATACAAGCTAAGTTCATGACCCATTTTCACCTAAATAACCGCTAGAGCCATGGACTGCTAGGACAACATCATAGTTGTCAGTATTCTCAATAACAATAATAATATTAGAGAAACTTGTACCTTCTTCATTGTTCTTCAATCTCGGACACTCATTTTTGTAATGACCAAATTTCTTACAATAGAGACAATTAACGTTTTTCTTGTTAAATCTAGAGCTGCCACTAGAATTATTTCCACCCTGATCTGAACCTCTTCCACCAGAAGAACATTTGACAAACAAGTTATCGACTTTATTATCTGTGCCTTGTACACCCAATTTTGTTCTCAACTCTTTAGAATTAAAAGTAGATTTTACATCTGCTAAGAAGATGGCATCTCTAACATATAACATCGCGTTCACAAAGTTATCAAATGACACAGGCAACGAACACAAAAAAAATTAAATCTTGATCTTCCTCGTCAAGATTATTTTCGCTGGAAAAAGTCCTATAATTCACCGCCCCCATATTTTCCCAGCAATTTACACCTCGCTACTTATTCGCCGGTATTATTCCTCCACTTCTGATCTACCCCAACAGAAGCCAAAAATCGCTGCTAAAAGGTTATCTTTACTGGCAATTTTATTTGTCGCAAATAGTACAAAATATTGTTGCAATTATGATCTACGATTCAGTTCATAATCATTGGGAAAGACTAATTCCAATGATTTTTAACCGTTGCCAAAAAGACTAAAATCGCCGCAAATACACTTTTCCAGCGTTTTCAAAAAATCGCTGCAACTGACTAATCAGTTTTGGAAACTCAATTGTGGCGATTCTAAAATCGCCGTAAATGTATTATTTCCAGCGATTCTAAAATTGCTGTAAACTCAATTTAGGGATTCTAAAATCGCCGTAAAGTAATTTTGTAGCGATTATTTACGCCGCTAAAGTAACTAAAATCGCTGCAAAAGGGCAAGTAAAAAAATGAATGTGAGAACTCAACAGCGAAAAATAAATCGCCGGGAAAATCACTTTTTCTTGTAGTGATAGAAACATGGTTTCGACAATGATCGATTCAAATATATTTTATGTTCAATATCCAATTTAGAATTCAAAATCGAAATTGTTAAACAAACAGGACAAATTTCTGGATGAGCTATATGCCTATATGTATTATATACTCCAGGAATAATGTTAATTAATTGATCGTGATTGGTCTACATGATATAGACGACTCGTTCCATTACAGTATTTTATAATAACTTTTGAAAATACTTTAAGAACTCCGTCATCTCTGGGCACACTACTCAGTCAAACAATATATGTCATCAGAAATAAAAATAAAAAAATAAAACAACATAAATTATGACCTGATACATTATATATAAGATCATTTGATTTTTTAAACATGTTTGCTGAGAAGAAAATTTTCAATTTTCTACAATTTAAACTTCAAATTTCAATGCATGCACACATATAATTTAAAATCCCAAAATTGTTTTTTCATCTCCCTAAAAGAAACATTTTCTACTTTAAAATATTCAACTAAAAATTATTTTTCACATCTTTTTTCTAAACATGCAAGCATGGATCATGCGCGCGTTTTTAATTTTATGAATTAATGGAAGGTCGATCTAAACTATAATAATAATAATAATAATAATAATAATAATAATAATAATAATAATAATAATAATAATAATATTGACTAATGATGAGTAATGAGTAAGTACGCTCTAAGAATAAGTTAAACCGATATCTCCAAACAACAAAATGACTAGGACTAGAACCTTCTAATAATTATATCGTATTATTTTGGTGTGTCTTGAGGTGTGCACACAATAATTGCTATGCCACACGATCAGTTTGTCTATGTATTGAACCTTGATTTCAACTAAGACTTAGTCAATACTAAGGATAATTTGTAGTATATAATATTATTAATGTTTACAAAGCTAATGTTTGTGACGATTGATGCTTTGGTTTGGTAATATTTCCACGCTTACGACGGGCAACACAATATAACAGCTGTCTCTAAGACGAGATATATGTCCTTGAAGAAGGGACATCTTTGATGACAAAAGGAGAATATTATATATATTTTTTGTTTTTATTATCATTTTGATGTTCCAACTTTAAAGCTGAGTGAGATCAGATAGAAACATGAATAAATATTTTGAGACTTCTTGTATGTGTTTTTTTTTTTTTTTGTATTGAATTAATTCTTAGATTTTGGGCATAAACTCTAGATTAAGAATATTACAGATTGTTTCTTAATTTCTTTTTTTACTTCTAAGTGTTTACTCTCCAGATAATTAATGTAAATGGGACTAAAAAAAGATTTTCAAAAAAATAATATATAAGACAAAGAAGAAGATAAGAATGTTCAATTTATGTTTTAATTGAGTTATTTTATGTTCAAGCGGATGCGTATTATATACATTACTTAAATGATAATATTTGATTTGTAAGATTTAATGTGTGGTGTAAAATCTTAAAATAACAGTACTCGTTCTAATTATCCCAATTATACATTATTATTTTTCTTCTTTATTTGCCGAGTAAGTTGAGAAGGAGGAGTACAAATAAAATAAATAAGATATTTTAAAATGATAAATCATTATACAGTATTAAAATGTGTAAATTTCATACATTAATTTTTTAAAAAAGTAAATATGAAACTCTAATACTTTATAAATTAATTATAATTTCTTCAATCATATAATTATAAGTCCTGTAATACATTATACATAGGAACTGTCGTATTGAAAAAGTCAAAAGTATAAACGAAGAAACTGACTTTGTCACGGCCTCGATCTCAACAAAATATGTATGTGTGTGTATATATATATATATATTTATACATATAAAGATCATATCCTTGACTGCAAAAAGAGAAGTTTTTGTCGTTTTTATTTTTGGTGCAAGAAAGAGTACACAGAAAGAAAATAAATAAATAAACAAATAAAACAAAGATGCATCGCGCATTAAAAAAACTGCAATTTCTGTTTCTCTGTGACTGGTGCAGGAAGGGCCAAGGGAAGAAAGACAGACTTGCATCTTAGAATTCGTCAAAATTCAAAAACATAATTTTTTTTTGAAGTATAAAGTTAGAATACAGAGGAGTTGTCGTCGTATAGAAAAAGTCAACAATTATACAAATAATAGTAGTAGTAGTATACGACTCTGACTCGGTCTTACCTAAAGGTCATATATTATTCGTATGAACTCTACCTCATCTGCAAGGAATTAAGCTCGCTGTACATGTATATTCATTGTGATATACTGTACTCACAAAATAATTATATAAAAATAATCTTATAAACTGATGTGACCTGATGTAATTTGTCAGATTGTAAAATTACTTTCATTATAAAGTAGATATAACAGATCAGATAAAATCATATAATTTTATGATATTATGTTATGTAATTATTTTATGAATATAGCAGTACTTGCGTTGGGAAATATCCATGAATTTCATATCTATATAAATATATATTTATATAGATGAATTATTTGCATTAAAATTAATAATGAGTCTTTCTTTTGTCTAAAATGGAGTGTGCAAAATTTACTCACTCTATGAGTATATAACTATATATAGCATTACTTCTATATTTATAACCTAGTCAGAGTTGAATCATTCAAAGTACTCATCAACGAGAATTAATGCATTGGCATATGTTAATAAGCCATTCTATTCTTTGTGGGAACCATGCAATAATCAAGGATTTTTATATGAAACTGAAATTCCAAAATCTCATCTCATGCATCAAGCGTGGGAGTAAAAATATTCTAAAATTAATGTCTCCTGATCGATGACTTGCGTATCACTGATTCTGTGATGATCTTGAATAAAGATTTAGTATTCGCAACCACGTAACTAGGAGCCTTTCACCATGTGCAATATACTATATTTTATGGATAGCTAAAGACATCTTATTTATATAAGGAACAAAAGTTTTGAATTATTATGTAAATGAACGGATGTGATCGAATGAATTAAATAAATAAGTAAAACCGAATGAATGATTTGCAAATGAAGGAAAACCCATGGACTAACATTGTAATTAATCCTATTTTTACAAGAGAATTATGTGGAAACAAAAAAAAAAAAGTTATTAACAAAAGAAATTAAATTCTCATTTGTTTTCAGAAAACATCTCATTTCATCTCAATTTTATCATTATATTTTTCTAAATTTCAATACAAAATAAAATAAACAATTCAACTTTTTTAAATACATCTCATCTTATCTCATCTAATTATTACAATTTTTTCAAATTTCAATACAAAATAAAATAAACAATTCAATTTTTTTAAATTTTAAAATAAAAATAATATTAAAAAATATATTCTAATAATACTTTATTTTACTTTTTAATTTTAATTTTAATTAATTTCATCTCATCTCATTTTAATTCATCTCTAAAAGCAAACGAGGCATAAAATGTACCATAAAAAAAATTAAATAAAAGACATTTTATAAGTGACAAAAAAAAAAGTTAATAAATCGATATTAATTAATGAATTGTACGTCTGATTTGACATCTTAATCATAACCACAATCTACCGGATTTCGACCCCTAAGTACATGACAACGACATCGACACGAAGGAATCTATATGAAAATCAGGAGTGGAGAGGGACATGCAAGTAATTTACCTGCCGCCTGTCAAACGTAATTCCAAAATTAAAAGCAAAGCAAACAAACAAGCAGCGAAACGCGTATACGGCAGTCTTCAAACGCGCCAGTGTAATCAGTCCTGCTACCCAGACGACAATGTCAATCACTTTTACCGTTTATTCCCTCTCCCAACCGGCCCCAGTTGTCCCCTGCAGGCTGCACTCTTGAGTCTTTCTTCCTATCTCCCTTCCTCTATAAATACCCCCCACTCGTATTCTCTCCCCATCCATCAAGCAATATTCCAAATCTAATTTCTCAAATAGCAGACTACGCCAGAGCAAGAATCTACAACCCATCTCTTTTTCACAGTTCTCCTACTCTGTTTAAATCTTATCTGAAAAGATTGAAAAAACAAATACCGAAGATTATACAGTGACTGCCAAGACAATCGGAATGAGGAATCATTTCTTCTTCAAATCTTCACCTCCATCTAAAACAATCCCACCTCCTTCACCCTCCCGCACTACTTTCTCTGAATCGCTAATGGATGAAAACATCGAAATAGCAGAGTCCCTTATTATAAAGTGGAGCACGGACGCTTCCTCATACGTCAAAATCGCCTCCCTTTTCCACGACGACCGTTCTGAATCCAAACAGTTCCTACACTCCGTCAGAGACCTGCAGTCCGCCATGAAATATTTTGTTACCCAAAATGCGGCCTCCGAAAAGCTTGTCAGGGCCCAGACCTTGATGCAAATGGCTATGAAGAGGTTGGAGAAGGAGTTCTATCAGATTTTGTCCGCCAATCGGGCGTGCCTGGATCCCGAATCGGTTTCGGCCCGCTCCTCGAGATCCTCGGCGGCGAGGTCTAGTGTTTCCGACCTGGAGGATGATGAGTCGGAGGACGAGTTTCGTGTCGTTGGCGAGTCGGTATCTGAGGTGGAGCGAGCTTCGAAGATTGCGATGGCGGACTTAGAAGCTATTGCAGACTGTATGATAGCTTCTGGTTATGGGAAAGAGTGCGTGAAAATCTACAAAATAATACGTAAATCTATCATCGATGAGGCTTTGTATCATCTCGGGGTTGAGAGGCTGTCTCTCTCGAAAGTGCTGAAGATAGATTGGGAGGTTTTGGAGCTCAAGATCAAGAAGTGGTTGAACGCTGTGAAAATGGCCGTGAAAACTCTCTTTTATGGAGAGAGGGTTCTGTGTGATAACGTGTTTTCGGCTTCGGAATCGATCAGAGAATCGTGCTTCGCTGACATTTCCAGAGAGAGCGCGATTAGCTTGTTTGAGTTCCCAGAAATCGTAGCAAAGAGCAAGAAATCCCCCGAGAAAATGTTTCGTATGTTGGACATGTATGAAGCTATCTCTGAATCCTGGCTAGAGATCGAATCTATTTTTTCGTACGAATCGACCTCCGTCGTTCGATCACAGGCAGTTTCTTCTCTGGTCAAGCTCGGTGAGGCGGTGCGCACGATGCTAACGGACTTCGAAACCGCCATCCAGAAGGATACGTCGAAGAGTCCCGTCCCCGGAGGTGGGGTTCACCCGCTCACACGCTACGTGATGAACTACATCTCCTTCCTAGCCGATTATAGCGGCGTCCTCGCCGACATCGTCACCGACTGGCCTTTAACATTGCATTCACCGTTACCAGAATCCTGCTTCGAGAGCCTAGAGTCCGACGATAGTCTGATTTCCACTCGAATTGCGTGGTTGATCCTCGTCCTCCTCTGTAAACTCGACGGCAAAACTGATCTCTACAAGGATGCGGCGCTCTCGTACCTGTTCTTAGCCAACAACCTCCATTACGTCGTCGTCAAGGTGCGCACGTCGAACCTGAAACTTCTTCTCGGCGAGGATTGGGTGACGAAGCACGAATCAAAGGTCAAACAGTACGCTTCGAACTACGAGCGGATGGGCTGGAACAAGGTATTCTCTTCGTTGCCTGAAAATCCGACGGCTGAGATTTCACTGGAGCAAGCGAGGGATTGTTTAAAGAAATTCAATTTGGCGTTTGACGAGGCGTATCGGAAACAGAGTGCATGGATTATTACGGACCCGAAACTCCGGGACGAAATCAAAATCTCGGTGGCTAAGAAGCTTAGATCGGCGTACCAGGAGTTTTACGACAAGTATCGGGGCAAGTTGAGGTTCGGATCTGGATCTTTGTTCAGATATACCCCGGATGATTTGGGGAATTACTTGTCGGATCTGTTCTATGCGACCGGGAGTGCAGGGAGTGTTTCGTCATCTTCTTCGTCTTCCCACTCTCGTGGCGGGCAAAGCCATTGAGATTTTTGGGCTCGTATTTTTTGTGCATAAAAAACAAAAGAAAATTCAAAGTGAAAATAATTTTGTACACGTATATAGAGATTGATACGTCTGATCTGGATCAGCAACAATACAGATACTACGAAATTCTTTGATTCTTCTTCCTATTTAATTTCTCTATTTTTTAATATTTTATATATATATATATATATATATATATATATAGAGGATGCTTAGCCATGTACTCGCTAGGCGCGGAACTGAGCATCGCTTGTTACGAAATCTCATGCATGGACGTTACCCGTGGTGTGACGATGAGAGCCAAGATATGCATATGGTCCATAGAGGAGGCCGTAGTGCATGCATATTATAATAATGAATATATATATATATACATATATATATATATGGGCCAAATGAGATTTTGGCGTTAGTGGTTAAATGTGCATTTTTGGGAAATATGTGAAAATTGATCATTTGACCGTACGTGGTTGTGTTGGTTATATTAATGCATTTTAATTCTCTTGAATGTTATTTTGGTTAAATACTTACTGATCTCATGTGGTGTTTTACTCTGCGGTTTCGTCTTATGATGTCGTAGATTTTGACGTAGAGACTGAGTATGAGCCTGAAGGATCAGCTTCGCCGGAGGCAAGAATTGCCGTTATGTTGTTTGGCGTTATGAGATTTGTTTCCCCTTATGTTATTTGTTTTCTTTAAATTACTTTTCGGATGACTGTAAATCCTTGTAAAAAATATTTTATCTTTCTGGTACTTAATAAAGAATGATCTTTTTATTCCGCTGCGAGTATTATATTGTACACTTATTGCATATTGTACACACTCTGAGCGCTTGTCGTTGGGGTGCGTGATCCGTGTGGTCAACATCCCGGTGTCACGAGCTCCACTAAAATAACACGTGGGGTCGAGGGCGCCACAAGTTTTCTATTCACTGTAACTTATAACTTGATTTGAAGCGATTTGGCTAGTCCAATACAGTTGGTGAGAAATTAGAAATGAAAAAAAAAAAAAAAAGAGCATGCAAATCAGGAGGCCCTTAAGGATGATCATGATGCTTTTACTATTGTTATCGGTTGTTGAAGTTCAGTTCTTGATGAGGGTGATCAAGCGGATGCCAATGTCAAAGATATAACTATAGATAATTTCTCTGTATCTTATCGGGGAAAAGAACTCCTAAAGAATACATCTGTAAAGATATCTCTTGGAAAAAGGTATGGTTTGGTTGGGCCCAATGGAATGGGCAAGTCTACGTTATTAAAGCTCCTTGCTTGGAGGAAGTTCCCTGTTCCTAAGAATATTGATGTTCTTTTGGTTGAACAAGAGGTGGTTGGTGATGATAGAAGTGCTCTTGAAGCAGTTGTTTCAGCTAAAGAAGAGTTGGTCAAGCTCTGAAATGAGGTTGCATTGTTGCAGAACTCATCTTCTGTTGTTGAGGATGAGAATGATGACGACGGTGGCAATGGTGATGATGCAGGACAGAAGCTCGCTGAGTTGTATGAGAAGTCGCAGATCTTGGGTTCAGATGCGGTTGAGGGCCAGGCATCAAAGATTCTTTCTGGGTTAGGTTTCACCAAAGAAATGCAGGTTCGGCATCCAACTCGTTCATTCAGTGGTGGCTGGAGGATGCAAAGAATGTCACTAGCTAGGGATCTTTTCGAGCAACCAACACTTTTGTTATTGGATGAACCCACAAATCATCTTGACCTTAGGGCTGTTCTTTGGTTAGAGGAGTAGTGTCGGGGGGAAAAAACTCTTCTTGTTGTCTCACATGACCGGGATTCCCTTAACATTGTTTGCAATGAAATCATTCATCTCCATGATCTTAAGCTTCATTTATACCGTGGAAACTTTGATGAGTTTGAAAGCGGGTACGAGCGCGTAGCGTCGCAAAGAGATGAACAAGCGGTATGAAACTTACGAGAAGCAAATTAAAGCAGCCAAGAGGTTAGGGAGTCATGCTCAGCAGGAAAAGGTGAAGGACCGTACTAAGTTCAATGCTGCAAAAGAAGCATCAAAGAACAAGGCGAAGAAAAAGGTTGATGAGGATGAGCCTCTTCCAAAGGCCCCAAAGAAGTGGAGAGATTACAGCTTGGAGTTCCACTTCCCTGAACCTACTGAGCTTACACCCCCACTTATGCAGCTAATTGAAGTCAGCTTCAGTTACCCAAATCAAGTGGATTTCATGCTCTTAAATGTTGATGTGGGTATTGATATGGGAACACGTGTTGCTATTGTTGGCCCTAATGGAGCAGGAAAATCTACTCTACTAAATCTTCACGCTGGTGATTTGGTTCCAACTGAGGGTGATCAAGTGCGGAAGGGTCAAAAGTTGAGAATTGGGAGGTATTCGCAGCACTTTGTGGACCTATTGACAATGGAGGAAACTCCAGTTCAGTATCTTCTTCGTCTTCATCCAAATCAAGTGGGAAAATTTGAGCCTCCCAGCCATAATCACCTCACTCCAATTGCAAAATTATCTGGAAGGCAAAAATCATGGGATGTATTCACTTCAATTTCTATGTCAAAGCCACATATATTTTTGTTGTTGGATGAGCCCACAAATCATTTAGATCTACAGAGCTTTGATGTGAAGAGTTTACAGGTGTTGTCGTCCTGGTCAGTCATGACTCTAGGCTCATATCACGTGTTTGTGAGGATGAAGAGAAGATCGGTGAAATATGGGTACTTGTGGAAAATGGAACTGTGAGAACTTTCCCCAGAACATTTGAGGAGTTCAAGGAGGAGTTGCAAAGGATGATCAAAGCAGAGGTCGACGATTGATTTTGAAGTATCAATATTGCAAATCATGTAAGGCGATTTTTCCCTACACTCTTGTTGTGTTATTCAATTTTATAAGTGCAATAAAAGAGATGCATCTTTGTTTTATAACTCTTTTTTATTGCATTTCTTGTACTGCAGAAGGAGTAATGTTACTCATCATCCAAATTCTTATCATCCTCTCATTATTTCATTATGTGGCATTAGATGATTAGATACTATTTATTATAGAATAATAATAGGCTTACTACCCTCCTACCACCCTTTTACGACTCTATAATATATTTGAAATTTTAATTTTTTTTTATTATTTTTTAAGTATTTTTTTAACATCCTTAATCATTAAGAAAAAATTAAAAATTATAAAAATTCACTAATAATCACTTTTTTAACCATTAAGTAAAACAAAATTAAAAAAATAAAAGGAGTAGTAAATGAGTGGTAGAGAGTAGTAGTAAGCCTATCATTATCCTTTATTATATTTTACTTATAAATCTATCATTTAATGTCATATCATGGGATAATGAGAAAATAGATGATGAATATATTTTTTCTTTTTTCCTTTCCATTTTACTGTCATCACAACCCCAATATTTCTGCATTGATTTCCATGAATGAGTCCTATGATGAACATTGAATTTATAAATAATAATAATAATAATAATCTGTCTTTGTTTTGGTTGCCAGAACTCCTGCAGGTGAAATGGATCTGCAGTCTTGGTGACAATTGAGATTGCTTCTTTCGGTCTTTGGAGAACAAGTGCTAAATCTCTCGTAGGGAATAATAAAATTTAAGCCCATTTCATTTTATGGACTCTTTGATTCCGCTCTTTGGGCCCCTAAGTTACGGCCCGGATTCACAAGGATGTTCTGTTTTAGTGCTCAAATCCAACCCCAACCTATCCATTAAGAGATGCTAAGGGAGCGGGCTCCCTTAGTCCCTTTTTTTTTCCCCCTTTTGTAGTTTTTTTTTTAATTTTTTTTTACTTAGTAATTAAGATAATATTGTTTAAGAATATTGTGATTTTTTTAAATATTTAAAAGTGTGAAAAAAATAATGTGAAAAAAAACAAAAAATCTTAAAATTTTTTTTCACATCATTTTTTTAATACTTTTAATTATTTTTTTAAAAAAGAAAAAAATTACAATATTATTAAACAATATTTTCTTTATCACTAGGTAAAAAAAATTAAAAAAAAAAGGAATTGAGAAAAAAAAGGGAGCCTGTTTAGCATTTTTTATCTATTAATTGAGAAAAATTATTTTATCAGTCACTGGTCACAATCCCACAACCTATACCTTATAAAAAAACATCTTATATACGTTATGAAAAACACTTTCACATTTTATGAAAAATTTATAAGTGTAAAATGTGAGAATGAATAGTAGCTGATGCATAATAAATCTCATCCATGAAACCTAATGTTTTTCTTTCTAATTTCATAAATACGTGAAATATTAGAGACTTTAACGCTAAAAGACATTATGGCTTCGTTTGTTTTTAGAGATGAGATGAGTTGAAATTAAAGTTAAAAAGTTAAATAAAGTATTGTTATAATATATTTTTTAATATTATTTTTATTTTGAGATTTAAAAAAGTTGAATTGTTTATTTTATTTTGTATTGAAATTTAGTAAAGTTGTAATGATTAAATAGGATAAGATGAGATCGATTTGAAAAAGTTGAATTGTTTATTTTATTTTGTATTAAAATTTGAGAAAATGTAATGATAAAATTGAGATGAGATGAGATGTTTTTTGAAAACAAACAAGACTATAAGTAATCTACTTTGATTTCTCGAAGGACTGATGTGATTCAGTAAAATATCATTACCTATCCTACTTTTATCACACTTTGTAAACGTAACATTTTCCATCATTTCTTCATAATATTATAAAAGGGGAATAATAATGCTGTACATAGAATTTTCCTTTATTTTTTCAGGTTATTACACAACAGTAAAATAATAAATAAAAGAGAAATAGTTACATGATAACTTCGTGTGCACATAAACTCTAAGAACATGTTTGGCAAACATGAAAATTCTTAAAATTTTCAAAATTTCTTATCACTTCATTATCAAAAATCACTTAAATACAAAACTTTTTTTAATTTCAGATTTTTAACTTTTTTATCTAATTATTACTTAATCATTATTTAAACACAAAAATCATTACAACTTTTATAAATTTCAAAACAAAATACAAAAATAATACAACTTTTATAAACCTCAAAATAAAAATAATATTTAAACATGCTTTAACTTTAACTATTTATTTTTACAAACTTCAGTACAATACTATTTTAAAATATATTTTTATTCAACTTTTTCTTTCTCATTTTTCAAAATTTTAAAAAAATATCTTCACACAAACCATTTCACAATTTTATCACTATTCACAAAATTTTAAGATACTTTAAACATCTAAACATGCCCTAACTTCATTATCTTTATTAGGCAAACTTTATTGATACAATGAAAATAAACGTGGTTTAGGAGTTGATGAATTAAATATAGAATTTAAAACTTAACTTACGTTGCAATCGCAATAATATTTTAATACATCAAAGTCTGGTTTTTTTTTTTTTTTTGAAAAAGTAAAATGCTAATAGAACTCTCAAATGTTCTCATCAAGTATATCTACTCATATATTTTAATCTCAACCTATAGCGTTGAGATTGATCAGAAGATTTAGGCTACGTTTAGATGTTGAACTTAATTGAATTGAGTTTATATTTTAATATTATTATTATTTTAGAATTTAAAAAAATGGAATTATTTAATATACTTTAAGTTAAAATTTAAAAAAATTATAATAATAAATTGAAATGGATTTGGCAATCAAACTACCCTTATTCTGTTTTTAATTGTCAAAACTTTGTCCCTTGTGTGTGAATCTTTGAAACGCAAGCAATCAATTGTTGAAATTTCGGTAACCGACTGCGGATCTTTGAAGTGAAGTCAGCCTAGTTCTGACATATTTTTAACACCATTGGGGCCTTGGTAGTTATTTTTGGATCCTCTTTCGGTAACCGATTACTTTTATTGATCACTTTTATAGATTCAGTATTTTCCTTATTTTGAAGTACCCTGAAATCTGAGATCCTCTTCTATTTTTCTTCCCTTTGAATGTAAGAGCAATTGGATGTCAGATCAGCATGGAACTAGACGGTGCTCAGTTGAATTTCATTGACATTTACACGCAGTTTTCAATTGGAAACAGTTTCTGACTAATTTCTAGACGATTTTCATTATCTTCCAAAATTAATTGGTTCACACATTGATGTGGTTGCAAAGTTTGAACCTTGGTGCTGCCAAAAACGAAGAAAAAAACAACATTAAATAGAATCACCTATTAAATCACGGAAGTTGCGTACCGAGTAGCATTTTCCTATGTTGTTTCGATAATTTTTTTACATTCAGTTCACATTTCAGGTCACATCTCTTTCAAGTTTCTGAGATTTTTGGGGTCAACAACAGCGACACCCATCGTTTATCATTGCCAGTTGCCAATACCCTACGCGGTTGTTGTCCTTCGGTCTTACACGCAAAAACAAATTGGTAAAGGAAGGTATTTATTCTGTGCTAAATAAAACTTTTTTTTGCAATAATCAAAATACACTGCACAATATATCTGTTTTATTTTTTTATTTATTACTGTTAAACTAATTGAATTTTTCTAATTATTCATTATTCTTACATAACATATTTATTATAAAAAATAAAAACAGATACGCAGTGTAAAAATTAGAAAAGAATTCTAATGTGAAAAAGAGAGGTTTCAGAATGGAGCCCAAGATGTCACTAATGATGTCATCAGGTATTGTTCACCACTTTTATAGAGTTTATCAGGGTGGCCTTTTCATCCACCGGTAATATTGAGAGCTGTTAGATGCCATAGATCATAATAATTAAATGGGTCCAAATTCGTAGCTTATAAAACAAAAAATGGGTCCAATGCATAGGCTACTAACCACGAAATAATTTGTGGAGAGAAAGAGAATGTGGACTATGATGTCATTGATGTTGTCGGGAGATATTATTTGATTTCTTCTTGGTTCTTGTGGCGGCCTCTTCCACATGAATTTGCTATCTAGAAGGTAGTTTATATAAATATAAATATAAAAATAAAAAATAAAGAAAAACTTATAAAAATATATTTATAAATTCAACGTGAGGTCATGTAATACATTAAATCTTTTTTATGATAAAAAAATAATTTTATAATCTAGCGCATCACATTAATTTATAAATTTATTTTTATAAAATCTATTTATAATTAAAATATTTCTTTTTATAGATATTTTATTTATTATGTAACTCATCCTCAGAGGAAAATATATATATATAGAGCTGATGAACGGGAAAGAAAAATAAAGACTGCACAGCCAGAGTCCCACAGAGAATGTAGACAATGATAAGGAAAACCAACAAATCCAAACTCCAAAGTCCAAATCCAGAGAGCAGACAACATGTTTTTTTTTTTTCTTTTATACAAGGGGTGAGAGGTTTCCAACTCAAAATTTCAATTTAAATCACCGGATTATACGCGCTCTTGGCAACATGTTGATTTTGAACTATTGTGTTACAACTGTGTCAGGCTCATGCACCCAAAGGCGGAGGAAGCAAGCTGAGTTGGGTTTTGTCCTCTGCAAAGGCTTAGCTGTAATTACAATTCGTAGCAATGAAACTTTGCCTTACTAGTTACTAATTAAGAATTAAGATGGTTGAGTGACGGCTGTTCAGCTACACATATTAATTCAAGACGGTAGAAACTGCCACTTGTTTCATTCTTAGAAATTTTTGAAAAGATGCAAAATAATGTTTTAGTCGTTACGAATAATGTTACGTATATACGTAAAGTGCGTAAATATCATTTTAAAAAAGAATGAAGTTTATTATTAAATTTTTTTTCATATGATCTTGTATTTACTCATTTTTTAAAAAAAATTATATAATACTTACACATTTTATGATTACAAATATTATTCTTTTATTAAAAAACATTTAGTTTTGGACTTCGACATCGAAGTTTTTTTTTTTTTAATCACGGTTAGTGTAAATACAGTACAAACCTCTGGGCGTGCTTCTGATACTACTCGAAGCCAAGCAAGCATCTGTTGCATAGAAAAAGGAAACAACATAAACCACCTCATGCATGAGAAGAAGTAATATACAGTCTGTCTCTAAAATGATATTAATGTGTATATATATATATATTAGAATTATTAATGACTAATAATTAACTATATGGTATAAAAATTACGATAAAAAAACTATATATTATAAAAATTTAATCAAGAATTTCTAGTCATTATACGTGATTTCGGATTTAAAATCTAGTACTTCTGTTCATGCATAAAAAATATGTTGAAACCAAATTAAGATTACGTTTGGATGTCAAACTGAGTTGAGTTGAGTTGAGTTGAGATAATAAAATATTTTAAGATATTATTTTTGAATAATATTATTATTTTAGAATTTAAAAAAATTATAATGAGGAATTGAGATGAACTAAGGATAAAAACGAAACTCTCTTATCTATATAGCTTCAACAACAAATTAATGACTAGTACTGGAACCTTCTAATTGTCTTTTACTTTGAGGTGAAGAGAAAAAAAAAAGAAAAAAAAGAGTTGCCATATCTGCAGCCACACGTACGAGCTCTTCTCTAATGAATTTGAACGTTAAATACAACTCACATATATTGATGTTCACGTACAAAGCTATATATAAAATCCAGTTGTCTGGGAATAATTCCTTGCCACGGGCAGATCAACAACATATATATATATATATATATATTATATGGACCAGTTGTAAGCAGAAAGACAATAAATATATGTCTTCATGTACGTGAACATCAAAAAGCATAAGTAGATGTTTCTCCTTTTTTTTTTTTTTTTTATGTTTGGAAAGGATTACACTAATTAAATTTATCTTTCATTGTTGTGATCAGTAATAATTGTAGATAATCGTACGGAAATAAAAATATATAGCGTAAATAACAAGTAATAAAATTCATTCAAATTATATTAATCATCTAAAATAACACAACTTCTGGTACTGTTACCATTGAAAGACAGGTGGCAGAACCAATTACCTGCGACTTTCATTGGACTCCGCTATCATGAATTCTCTAGTTTCGTAGCATCGTAAACCTTGAGTTCCCTTAATCACACGTCACTCCAAACGCAGCCAGACAAAAAACAAACGGCCCAATAACTACTAAGCGCGTATACTCGTACACGCACACACAGTCAACCATCAATTCACATTGTCTCAACGTCCCACCCACAGTTGTCGAATGTTTCTTCACTCCATAAATACTCCATTTCACTCTCCCCCTTCCCTCCAACTAAAATCCCAACTCTCCCACGTTGCAGACCACGCCTTCAAGCAATAACAAACTCCATAACAGAAGCAGCTAGCTTGCATCTACTGATCTATTATCTACTAAATTATTATCTGGAGATTTAGAAGTTTATTGAGAAATTTTCTTGTAAATGCCAAGAAAAGGAATGAGGAGCATTTTCTTCCAGTCTTCGTCTCCGTCTAGAGCAATTATCCCAACTCCCTCCCCGAGCCGCTCTTTCTCTGAAACGTTAATGGACGAGAACATTGATCTCGCAGAGTCTCTCATTACTGAGTGGGATTCCGACGCTTCCTCCTCCTGCAAAATCATCTCCCTTTTCCACGGCGACCGTGCCGAGGCCAAACAGTACCTACGCTCCGTCAGAGACTTGCAGTCCGCCATGCAATTCTTGGTTACCCAGGATTCAGCCTCCGACCAGCTTGTTAGGGCTCAGAACTTGATGCAAATGGCTATGAAGAGGTTGGAGAAGGAGTTCTACAAGATTCTGTCGGACAATAGAGAGCACTTGGATCCCGAATCGGTTTCGGTTTCGACCCGCTCTTCGAGATCCTCGGCGACGATGACGAGTGTCTCCGACTTGGAGGACGATGAGTCGGACGAAGAATTTCGAATCGCCGGTGAGTCCATATCTGAGGTGGAAATAATCTCGACGGTTGCAATGGCGGACTTAAAAGCCATTGCGGACTGCATGATATCCTCTGGCTACGCGAAAGAGTGCATGAAAATCTATACTATTGTTAGAAAATCAATTATCGATAAGGCACTGTATCATCTTGGTGTTGAGAGGCTGAATCTCTCACAGGTGCAGAAGATGGATTGGGAGGTAGTGGAACTGAAGATCAGTAGCTGGTTGAACGCTGTGAAAATCGCCGTGAAAACTCTCTTCTACGGAGAGAGGATTCTCTGTGACAGCGTATTTCCGGCTTCGTTTCCGATCGGAGAGTCGTGCTTCGCGGAAATTTCGGGAGAGAGCGCGATGAGCCTGTTTAGATTCCCCGAACTCGTGGCAAAGTGCAAGAAATCCCCCGAGAAAATGTTCCGCACGCTGGACTTGTACGTAGCTATTTCTGATCACTGGCCGGAGATTGAATCTATTTTCTCGTTCGAATCGACCTCGGCAGTCCGAACACAGGCCATCAATTCTCTGATCAAGCTCGGTGAGGCGGTGCGTGCAATGCTAACAGACTTCGAAATGGCCATCCAGAAGGACTCGTCGAAGACAGCCGCTCCTGGTGGCGGAGTCCGTCCACTCACACGCTATGTGATGAACTACATCTCCTTCCTCGCCGATTACAGCGGTGTCATCGCAGACATTGTCGCCGACTGGCCTTTAGTATTACAGTCGCCGTTACCGGAATCCTACTTCGGGAGCCCGGAGTCCGACGACAATCCGATTACCGTCCGAATCGCGTGGTTGATCCTCGTCCTCCTCTGTAAACTCGACGGCAAAGCGGAGCTCCACAACGATGTGGCGCTCTCTTACTTGTTCTTAGCCAACAACCTCCAATACGTCGTCGTTAAAGTGCGAACGTCGAACCTAAAGCTCCTCCTTGGTGATGACTGGGTGACGAACCACGAGTCGAAGGTCAAACAGTACGCCTCGAACTACGAGCGAATGGGCTGGAGCAAGGTGTTCGCATCGCTACCGGAAAATCCGACGGCTGAGATTCCACCGGAGCAAGCGAGGGATAGCTTCAAGAAATTCAATGCTGCGTTCGAAGAGACGTATAGGAAACAAAAGGCATGGATCGTTCCAGACCCGAAACTCCGAGACGAGATAAAAGTTTCGTTAGCGAAGAAGCTCGTATCCGCATACAAGGACTTTTTTGAGAGGAATCGTGTGGGGTCAGAGTCATTTGTTCGGTATACCCCTGATGATTTGGGGAATTACTTGTCGGATCTTTTGTATGGAAGCGGAGGCGGAGGGAGTGTTTCGTCATCTTCATCGTCATGTGATTGGCCTCGTCGGCAAGGCCATTGAGATTTGGGCGGTGGCTATAGCCTATGACCGGCCTTAGGCGTGTTTCGAATAAAAACAAAAGAGCGCGTAGATATTATATAGATATTATTTTTCCCCCGTGTATAGAGATGGATCAAAACTGCATGTAACACGATTCTTTTATATATATAAATACATAATTTTATTACGAGTAAGGTTACTCATCATTTTAATATTTATTATATTTTCATCATCTATAATATTGTATTAGATAATTAAAAATTATTTATTATATTTCACTTCTAAACTTATCATCTAATACTATATCATGAGATGATAGAAGTTAGAATGATGAATAGATTATTTCTTTTATTATTCATCATCTTCACACATAACATATTATATATATATTTTCTATTTTATTATTTTTAAATTAATTAAATTAATTTATATATTATCTATACACCACACATTTTATAATAAAAAAAATATTTATAATGTGTGATACCAAGGTGATGAAAAAGATTTTTCATGAACATATGTATACAAGTCGGATTGAGATATGAGACAGACACATTCATACGTAGTTAGAGGTAATACAAGTCGATTTGACTAAGCAAAGAAGTCGACCCCCCAATCAAACAAAGGGCAATCCCTAATCACTAAAGTCTCTCTTGTAGGGGTGCTACCCGCACCTTACCCAATATGATGCGAGGGCACCCCCTCCCCGCCCTCCTCCTCACATAATGCTGGGGGAGGGTTTCCAACCCCACCCCCGGGAGGCAGGGGTAGGGTCGAAACCGTACCCCATCCCGCTCAACCCAATGATACATTGGGTCTAAAAGTTTTTTTTGATCCAAATTTTTTCTTAAACCCAAATTATAATATAATTTAAAATATAAATTGAAATTTATACATTCAAAAAAAATATAAATTCATTATAGTTGTATTTTAGATTGCCTTGACTTTCTACACCAACCTTTATATAGGAAGTTAAGACAATACAATAGTCATACTTAAGCAATGTATGACTTACTGTATGTCATTTGCCATTTTGAATTTAAATTTCGCTATCAGTCCTCTCAATAAAATAACAACTACTTCTAAAAACTTCCTCCCAATGCTGTATTTTTTGCCTTCAAGATTCGGATAGATTTCCATGCATGATCTTGATCAGGCTCAAGTTGATGAATTTAGATTAAGTGCTTCTTTGGATAGTTAAATGAGATGAAATAAGATAAGAAATTTATAAATAGTAATGAAATAATTTGAGTTAGGAGATGCTTGGGGAATGAGATGAAAATTTTATGAATAGTAGTAAGATGGTTTGTGAATAATAGTGAGATAATTTAGTTAATGTTAAACTTTCAAAAAAATGAACCTTTTATTTTTGGAATTTTTTTTTTACAATGAAAGAATTGACAAATAAATAAACATGAGGCTAAGCTTTCTATGATAACAAATAAAGTATGGAAAGAATGTACAATGACTAATTCCTAAAATCATGGTATTGCTGATTTTGTTTCTGATTTGGTGCTAAGTGTGATCCTATCAATACTCTTCTTCAAGTTGACGCATGGAGATTCGTAATGCCCAACTTGCGTGAAAAATGATGAAAGAGTTCTCGTCCTAATGCTTTGGTGAAGATATTGCCAACTTGCTGGAGGGAGGAGGTATGAACAAGCCGTAAGGAGGCCTGACTGAATCTTATCACGAATAATGTGATAGTCAATCTCAATATGTTTGGTGCGCTCATGAAACACAGAATTGTAAGCGATGTGGAGGGTAGGTTGATTGTCACAATGTAAGCTGATGGGCTCAGAATAAGGAACACCAAGATAAGAGCTATTTCAACTAGGTGAGTTCAGAAGTGGTGACGGTCATGGTGCGGTATTCAGTTTCAGCAATGAAAAAGTGTCACTATTGTCTGTTTTTTTGTATGTTAGGAAAAGGGGCTCGTGCCTAGCTAAATGAAGTATCCTGTGATAGAGTGACGAGTGGTGGGACAGTTGGCCACATCCGAATCGGTGTAGGCAGTAACATGTAAACCACTGGAGGAGGAGAAAAAAATGCCTTGTTTCGGACTGCCTTTGATGTAACTTAAAACACGAGTGGCAGCTTGCATGTGAGGAAATTGAGGAGCATGCATAAACTGACTGAGAATGTTCAATGTAAAGACAATATCAAGGCGTGTGATAGTATGGTGGATGAGACGTCCAACAAGCCATCGATAGGTACAAGGATTGGGAAGAAGAGTGTCGTCCTGATTGGTGAGTTTCAAGTTTTGTTCCATGGGAAAATAGGTGATCTGAGTACCAAGTTGTCCACTATCAGATAAAATATTGAGAGCATATTTTCGTTGATTGAGGAAGATGCCTTGCGGAGAATGAACAACTTCGCAACGAAGAAAATATTTGAGAGAACCAAGATCTTTGGTTTTGAAGTGTGTGGAGAGAAACGCTTTGGAAATCTCAATTTGTGAGAGATCATTGCTAACAACTAGAATATTATCAACATAGACAAGAACAATAGTGATATTGGTGGATGTGACCAAGTTGAATAAAGGATTATCTGCCTAAGATTGAGAAAAACCTACAACAAGAAGCATAATGGTTAGTTTAAAAAACCAGTTGCTGGATACTTGTTTGAGATTGTAGAGGGATTTGCCGAGATGACAGACACAAGTCTCCCCCTTGAGACAATAACTGGGAGGAGGTGTCATGTATACTTCCTCTTCAAGATCATTATGTAAAAAATCATTGTTTACATCAAGTTGATGGATGATCCATTATTGTGTAGCAGTGACAGCCAACAAACACCGAATAATGGTCATTTTGGCAATGGGGGCAAAAGTCTCGTGATAGTCGAGGCCTTTAACTTGAGTGTAACCAAAGGGCTACTAACTAAGCTTTGTATCTTTTGAGAGAGCCATCCGCTTTAAGCTTAGTTTTAAATACTCATTTGTAACAAATGGGTTTCTTACCAGGAGATAGGGTCGAGTTCAGCAGACATAGTTTCACGCTAATGGGAATGGCGAAGAGTAGTAGAATATCTAGAAGGTTCAACAAAAGTAGTGATGGTAGTCAAAAAATTAAGGTGAGAAGGTGAGAAACGAGAATATGAAAGAAAAACAGATAAAAGATGAGCAGTACCTGAAGGATGTGTAGCAGGTGAGGATTTTGTCGGCTCCGTGTGTTGGGTCGGGTAGACATAATCTTGAAAATATGTTGGTCAAATAGTTGTGTGGCGAGGGTGAAGAAAAGTGGGAGGAGGGAGTGGATCGGGGTTGCTAATGGAAAAAGTGGGAGAAGGGGATGACAATATAGGCTCAGGGACAATGAGTGAGGTATGTGTAAGATCAAGAATTTCCTGAAAGGGAAACACTTGTCCATGAAAAGTGATATCACTAGAATAGAAGATGGCTTGAATGTCGATATTATAAAGTTTGTATGCTTTATGAGTGATAGGGTAGCCGACAAAGACACATTTAGAGACACGAATAGAAAATTTATCATGAGAAGCATGGAAAACTTGAGCATAAAAAAGACAATCAAATACGCAAAGGTGATCATAGGTGGGGGATGTGTTAAAAAGAATTTCAAAAGGAGATTTATTTTAGAGAATATGGCTTCGTGTATGGTTATTAAAAAGGCCGCGGTGAGAATACATTCACCCCAAAATGTTAAAGGTAAGTGAGCTTAAAAATGGAGACTACGGCCAACATTTAAGAGGTGCCATTGTTTCCGTTCTGCAACACCATTTTGTGGCAGAGTTTCTACACAAATACGTTCATGAATGATGTCGTGATCATGGAGGTAGATTTGAAATTTGCAAGAAAGAAATTCTTGTCCATTATCAGTTCTAGTTATTTTAATCATGGTGTTGAACTGATTTTGGATAAGTGCAAAGAAATGCATGAGATGGGAGTATAAGCCTCAGATTTATAACGCATGAGGTAGATCCAAGTAGTGCGTGAAAAATCATCAATTATTGTAAGAAAGTGATAAGCACCACATAGTGAAGAAGTATGATAACCATCCCATATATCACAAAAAAATGCGATTAGAAACCAAAATACTTTTATTAGCATGAGAAGGAAAATGCAGTCTTATGTGCTTAGAACGAGCACAAACATCACAATCAGAAATAACATAGGGATTGTTTAAAAGACTAGGAATAATTAAGCGGGAAGGATGACCTAGGCATTGGTGCCATAAGGTTTTATTCGCAGTAATTTGCGCGGACAGGGCCATAATGGGTTTAGGCCAGTACACATAAAGCCCATTGCAAAACTCACCCACTCCAATCAACCTTGTCTAGTGTGGGTCCTAAAAAAAATAATTGGTATAGGAAAAAGAAACAATACAAGAATGATTAATAGTAAGTTGAGGGACTGAGAGGAGATTAAAAGTACAGTGAGGGACATAGAAGACATTTTGCAAACTTAGGGTTGGGGTCAAAACACAAATGCCGACACCTTCTATACGAAGAGTGTGGCCTATGGGTAACCGGGCATGTCTCTCAGGAGAAGAAATAGAAAGGGTGCTGAAGAGGGTTCTGTCGTGGCACATGTGGTCGTTGGCACCTATCGAAAACCCAGTCACGGTGGCTGTCAAAAAGAGGGGAGTAGGAGACGTTACCCACAAAGCTGGCTGAGGAGGTGGTCGGATTGAGCAAGCGAGCAGGTTCTGGTAGAGATTTGGCGACAAACTAGGCACCAACAACTAGATAGAGGAGGTGCGAGCTTTGTTCATAGCGCGAGCGACAAACCAGAGGGTGGTTTGCCAAGTAGAGAGGGTCGTGGCTTGGGTCGTGGTTCTCGGCTTGGTGGGTAGCCGATGATCCACCAGCAACGGTCACGCTGGTGGCTAGGTTTGCCACATTTCAAGCATCAAAGGGTGGTTTTCACGAGATGGTGGCCATGGGCAGCTAAAGCTAGTGAATCCGTGGTCGAAGGTGGAGGAGACGCTATTGCTCTTCTTGAAAAAAAATAGAAAATTTTTTTGTGATGGGGGTATGGGGTTCCATGGCAAGAATTTGTGTTCTGAGTTGTGAGAATGAGTCATTGAGACCAAGCAAAAATTGGTAAGCACTTTCATCCTCCGTGTGTTGTTGCAATTCTTTGCTATCATTTCTTTGTTGTAAATGGCTAAGTTCATCCCAGATTTGTTTAATCTGGTTGTAATACTCATGAACAGAATGGATGTTTTGGTGCAGTGATGTTAGTTCACGTTTGAGATGGTATATACGGACATTGTTGCCGTGACAAAAAGGGGATTGAAGATCGAGCCAGACTTCACGAGGGTCAATGTGAAATTCAAGGAAATTGGCAATGGAAGGGCTGATGGAGTTTAGAAGCGAGGTAAGGACCGTACCCTTTGTTTGGTTCATTGGGTGTAGTCAACAAAGCTAGGATCGGGTGGTGGGAGAGTGCTATCAACAAAACTTAATTTGTTCTTGGCATTAAGGGCACGAGTCATGGCTTTTTGCCATTTTGGAAAATTATCCCTATAAGAAGGCCAAAAACAATTATAAGACTTGGAGAATCAGATGGATGGAAAAGGTACGGGGAGGAAGAAGAGTGGTAAGGGTTTGAAGAATAGGCCATGTAGGCGGTAGAGAGTGGATTGTGGTTAGCTGATACTATGTTAAACTTTAAAAAACATGAACCTTTTATTTCTAGAACTTATTTTTACAATGAAAGAATTGACAAATAAATAGATATGAGGCTTAGCTTTCTATGGTAACAAATAAAGTATGGAAAGAATGTACAATGACTAATTCCTAAAATCATGGCTAATTCCTAAAATTATGGTATTGCTGATTTTGTTGTGATTTGGTGCTAAGTGTACTTTTATCAATAGTTAAGTATTTATTAGGTTTTGGAAAAGGAGAAAGAAAAATTTTAATAAAAAATATTATAAAGTTAAAATATTGTTAGAATATAACTTTTAAATAAAAGTTTTGTTTTTAAATTTGAAAAAGTTTATTTTTTTTTATTTTTTATTTGAAAGTTTGACAAAATTGTAATGATTAGTTTGAAAAAGATGTAATGATTAGTTTGAAAATATTTGTATTTGAATGATATTTGGGAAGGAAATGAGATAGGATGAGATGAAAATTGTTCCCAAACATCCCTTAAGATTTTTATTGGGTTTTGAGAAATGAAAGAAAAAATGTTGAAAGAATAGAAATATTATAAAATTAAAATATTGTTAGAATATAATTTTTACTATTATTTTTGTTTTGAAATTTGAAAAAGTTGAATTATTTTTTGTGTTTTATATGGAAGTTTGAAAAATTTATAATGATTAGATGAAAGAGTATAAAAGAGAAATTTAAAAGTATATATGTTTAAGTAGTGTTTGGACATTGAAATGGGATGAGACCAACTCCATATCCAAAAGGGGCCTAAGAGACTCCTTAAATATAATTGGATTAAGAATGAATTTACTAATTTAATTTGAATTAGAATTAATTTCAATCTATTTTTTTTTTATTTCTTCCATAACCAATTAAATTGGCTTGTTTTAGCTGACTTAGGAGAGATTTAGATAGTGATTCGAGATGAGATGAGTTAACATAAAAGTTAAAAGTTGAATAAAATATTCTTAAAATATTATTTTTGTTTTGAGATTTGAAAAAACTAAATTATTTATTGTATTTTGTTTAGGAATTTAAAAAATTGTAATGATTTAATAAGATGGAATGAGTTGAATTCTGAATCCAAACAAAGCCTTAAAGCTATTCGAGCTAATTAAAAACTATATTGTTTTTTAGATTTTGTGTTGAGAAATGAATTTTTTTTTTCTTGTTCAAAAATGCTATAACTATTAAAGCTATAACTATTTATACTACCTTTTTTTTAATCGTTGTGTATGATAAGATATTAAGAAGTGTAGAAAATTTGAAAAAGTAAAATACAATAATCTTTATTTTATTTAGTTGAAGAGAAAACGAATAATGAGTGTTTTTAATTAAATTTGTGATTATGCATAAAATGCTACAATCTCGCTGACTCTATAACTTAAGCATAGCCTTCTTCTTCTTCTTAGATAAGAAATTTTGAGACAACAATCATTTTGATTAATTTTAATATATTTAAATCACATTTTTCATGAAGAACCCAATACCACAAATTGAGTCACCTGAACAATTGAATCGGTCCTCATTCTATTCCAGTATCCATTTTTCTAAGCCGTGGTTCATCTTATAATTCCAAACTTGATCCTGAGCTTAGCACTTATACATCTGTTACAAAAACCTTTACGGTTCCCATTTGGGCTAAAATGCTGACATGAACCACGTGGTCTTTGAGGAAGATCTTCCAAGCAATGGGCCTAAGACTCTTTTCCAGTCCAGTAACGAATAGTGGGCTGATTCGTCGAATGTTACTCCTTGTGGAAAGTTTAATAGCAGAAAAAACGAGAAGAGACCCCACTACAAAGGAAAATTTTTATTTCTTATCTCCTATACAACACACTAACATGTATTTTTTTTTTAACTTTTATTTTTCTATTTAAACACACACATTATCCTTCTAGAATGACAAAAATGATAAATCCTATATTGGTGTATGGTGTGAGAACAATAAGTAACATTTCTCTATACAAAGCAAGACAATTACAAATCTCTTAGAATATTGGCATTGGACTAAATGCTATTGAAGCAAAAAAAAAATGGCTTTTTTTTTATTCAATCTGCTGCATTGGAGTAGCCAAATGCCTTCAAATAAGACTATGAGCTAAAGTAAATCTATTGCAAAAGTCATATTTGAAGAGTCACTATTCAACAACGAAAAAATCTATTCAACCTCCACTATTCACATCACACTCCACACTCCACTTTTTTTTAATTTTTTTTATCAAATATATTTTTATATGAATAGTGAATAAAAAATTATAAATAGTTTAAAAAAAAATTCAATTTTTTTTTTTTACAAAATATTAAAAAATGTGGAGTGTGGAGTGTGGGGAGGATAAATAGCAAAACCCATTCAACAACCAAAAACATATTTTATTAAAAAATAATCTAGAAAAGTGGTTCAATTTTCAGTGCAAACCTAGGAGTTGATATTCTCCATTGTTTCACATTTAGAATCTGCAGCAACTTTTAACTTTGTGATTACTTGAGTTCAGATTTTAAGTTTTCATGTATTTGTTATTTGATATATACATATATATATTTTTAATTTGACCACAGAATCAATTAAATTAATGTTCAATTTTATCATTATAAAGTATCAGTAGTAAGGTTGGCAAAATGTATTTGTTGAATAATTAGGTTAGAAAAAAATAGTTGTCAAATAATAATTTAATTAATTAAATTATTAATTAACATATGGATAGTATAATTACAAGTTTTGAAAAAAAATAAATTTATAAAAAATATTATTATTAAAATAATAATATTTTGTTATTATTTTGACTAATAGACGGATAATCCAACGTGGAGTTATATCTTGAATGACAAAGGTAAAAGGCAAATCCTTAGGTTTTAGGCAAATTTTGACTTCGGTTTTAATTAGACCATTGTCAATGCTCTTAGAAGCCCATAGTCATTAAGGGGCCTCCCTCTAGCCCAAGAAATTTTTTTTGCAACATAGTGGAGGAGTAATGGTAAATACAAATTTAGAATGCAGAATCATTTGAAAAAAATGAAAAAAATATAAAAAATGTAATGGTAAATATAAAAAATGAATTTCTTTGAGTGAGTTTTATTTTATTTTAGTTTTTAAAAGGCTTGCACAAGAGTGTTTAAGCTTGCAGAAATTATTTTCCTCGAAGAAAATTGGCAAATTAAGTGTTGAAGAAAATTGTGTGAATACAGTAGTCTAAAAAAATAAATGCGACTTTGAGGCATGCAAAACACTATTTTTAAGGTGATAATTGCCCTCACTTGAAAGAGTTTGCTACCAGATTACAAGCAATTCACATCCAGGATATAACAAAGTTACCAACTGCATATAACAATTTTGAAATTTTTTCTTTAGATTTTCTCTATAAAATTGTGTAAGTGGTTGAAAATATGGGTGAATAGATTGTTAAAATTTGTGGGTCTCATCCTCTTTTTATAGAGAATGAAGTGGCACCATGTGAAATATCACAACTCTTAACTTGTGACTTTTCAAGTGGTAGTTACTGGTTTAAATGTTATGATATTTCATTTAAAGATCAAGTGATATGTGCTTGATCAAGTGGTTGGATACCTCCCTTCTCCAAGAGAGGTCATTGGTTTGAAATACACCTATTTAACATGAGACATTGCACCATTTTCAAGTGCCTAAACAAGCCCAGCATTGCACCTGACCGGCCCATGTGTTGCATGCACCTCTTTGACCCAAACAATGTGCCTCTTCGGGCTTGGCCCACTTGGCTATTCCATGCCTTGTTAAAATTAAACTATCAAAGTGTAGCAATGGTTAAACCCATACCATTTCCTTTGAAACAACACACTCTTATCACTGAATCAATACATCTAATAGTGGTTCATGAATATAAATAATAACTAATATTCAATAAATTCACATATTTAATATCATAATCTATAATAAATATAACATTAGAACTTATACAAATTGTTAAAACTGGTCTTATGTCAAAAAAAAAAAAAAAAGAGCTGGTCTTATGTCTTCTTTTTCACCGATTTTAATGATAAAGTCTCAACCGATCGATGATGGAAGATTTGATTAACCTTAAGTTATAACTAAATTACCAAATTCGATAGTTTAGGATAAATGACATTTTTGTAGCTAGTTGAAAACATATTAATAGTGGTTCAAAGCTAGAAATATAATTTCACCATAAAAGATGATTTCCAAACTAATGGCTGGCCTCTGATCAATTCGAGTTGTCTCTTGAATCTAACGATGATGTACTTTTGTTGGTTTCCAATTATATACTTGGTCCTTCTGTCCTCGGCTTTTACACAAAATATCATCCTGATCTTCATGTATCCTAATCCAACACCTTTTTGCATGGGTATCTGAATTATCAGGAAGTATTATTCACTGATCACAGAGGTTCATCCATACCCATTTAATCTAGACAAATGCTAGTTGAATCGAGTATCTCTGCCCACAAAATGGATCGATTGTCTTTTTAATGTTTTTTACTAAATGATTAAGAAATTAGTGACTATTAATCAATTTGTATTTTTTTTAAAAATTTGTTTTAAAATGTTTAAAGATGTATAAAAAAATATTAAAAGAAAAAAAAATGCATTTACAAGGAATCACCATTCTCCACCTCCTAACATTGTCCTTTAATTTATGGACTTTGCTATACATCAGTCATTATTCACTCTCTCACCTGACACTTGATAGTTTTTTTTTGTCAGATCCATCACCTTCAACCTCTCTCTCTCTCTCTCTCCTCAAGCTCTCCTAGGCCTCTCTCTCTCCAACCTTTCTCTTCCCAAGCTCTCTCTCATCATGCTTCCTTTCGAGCGGGATCGAGATGGAGAGGTTGGGGCAAGAACTAGTCCACTTGTTAAATCTGGTTTATCATATAGAATATGTGGTGTGGGATAGTGAATAGTAGTTGATTATTTATACTGAGGTTCAAGAAGTACATTATCCAACGTCTATGCCTTGCACCTAGCATGTGAGTTGTTTTCCACCATTTAATTTATACATCTGTTTTTTTTTTTTTGTGGCAATTATAATGATTATAAAATCCCAATATAATCCTTGTGATGACGCAGGAAAAGAAATAAAAAAAAAAAATTTGAGAATTATGGTGCCCACAAATTGACTTGGTCCCAAGTTTTATTAGCCAAAGTCTAAAAAGAAGATTGTCATTAAGGTAGTTTTTACTAGAAAGAAGACTGCTTCCTGCAAGTCTTGCACTACCTGATGTACTAGAAAACTAGAGGCCGATAGCAATGGAAATGATTCCATAGTAGATGACTGAAATGAAGCAATTGTTGGAAGTTCCCCATTCCACATGAATACTAGTAGTACTAGAAGTCTAGTAGCCGCACGTGAGCTCTATGTGCTTACAACAAGCAGCACGTGTGATTCATATGTAGAGGATTTTGTTTCCAAAATCGGTAGGGATGGGAGAGAACACAAAGAGGATATATGGGTAGGAAAAAAATCATGGTCGGAGGTGGTAAGGGTGATCGATCCAAAGCTCCAGTACCCTCTACCACAAGCATGGTCACCAGCGAGGCTTAGGTGAGAAAGGGCCTTCGAAGAGAGATGATTTCTACGGAGCATCTCTCCCTACGGAGCTTCTTTCCCTCTTACTTTCTTAGGAGGAGAATTTTGGCAATTAACTGCCCTTACACACCCACTTGTTTCTTTGATGGTTTGTTGCCTTCGTAAATCTAGTTCTCATGCTGACACGTGCTCTAAGTTTCACTATTGTTTATAAACATATTACTATTATTTTACTACTATTTACAAATCATAAATACTCTTAGAATATAAACAGAGCTTTTTAAGTGCTTGCCATCAAAATTGGTATATATGTATGCAAAAATTCTACTCAACCTTCTACTATTCACACCACACTCCACACTCCATCTTTTTTTAAAATTTTTTTTTAATTTTTTTTATCAAATATATTTTTATATGAATAGTGAATAAAAAATTATAAATAGTTTAAAAAAAATAAATTCAAAAAAAAATTTTAAAAAATATTAAAAAATATTAAAAAGTGTGGAGTGTGGAGTGTGAGGAGGATGAATAGTAAAACCCATATGTATGTGATGGTTTGGCTTAGAACAGTTACTGCTCATCGTGAAGGTCGATTCAGCCAGCTGTCTTATATGTCTGTACTCGTGGAGACCTTTACATCGCCAAGTTGGCCGGCCAATATATTAATACGCATATTGAATTATCTTTGTGAACTGTCTATTCCAGCAAGTGGGCTTAAAAAGTCTTTCTCAGCCCATTAAGAAGTGGTGGGCTCATTCCCCAAATCTAGCTCATAGAGTAGTAGACTTTCAAAAATTTTAAAAAAATTGATAGAATAGACTATAGATATAGGTAATGATTTTTTTTTTTTTTTTAAAAGATATAGGTAATGATATACTATAGTACAAAGTCGAAGCATTTGATTCGCAGCATCATTTAAAATAGGAAACTTGCTAGTGCCAGTGTTCCGATAATTCCCACCGATTAATATAAAATATATATTTTTAATTTTATGTGTTTTTTCAAAGTATTTTTTAAATCATTTTAAAAAATTGCAAATTTATTAAAAATTATTTCTTTAATTATTAAAAAAACATTGAACCGGTGAGGATTTTCGGTCGGTGGCCTAAGCATTATTAGTTTTTTTTTTTTTTAAAAAGAACATAGCTAATATGGTGGCCGAGAGTTATTCATGAGAGCTGGGCGTCTTCTTGTATCTCATGATCTAGGACAGCTTTGGCAGTGACTCAAACCTACCAAATTGTGCATTACCTTTGTTTAATCATGGACCGTTAATAACAAGGCCGGCCGGCTGGACGGCCAGTCATGCACACCGCCAATAGCGAACGGCCAACACAGCCACAGTTGTGTACGGGCAAATCCCCGGCCCTCACCTCGTTAATTTACTTTAGAAAGAAAAATATTTTCAATGAAATAGTTTTATCGCCATTAATCTTATTGTAAAGTGTTATATGAATATCATTATTCTATCGGAAAATCTATGTTTAGAATTTCATAAACTTTCAGTGATACTTTCTCGAAAATATTGTATATTTTGTGTGATAACCATATAAAACGCTAAACTTTTTTAAACACTAGAAATATATCAAGTTGCCAAAAATATTAATTGGAAAGTCATATAATTAACATCTCTAGATCAGCGACGACATGAATATGATTGATCTTCCACGTACGAGCATAACATAACAGTACTAGTACTCCCACCTAGCTAGGCGCTAGCATGTATCAATCGTCTTATTCTTTTTTTTCTTTTTACTGTTTGGTAAAAGGTCTAAGAGATCAGTGTAAGTTATTTGTGATTAGTTATTTTTTATAAAAATGATATTTTTTATTAAAGTGAATCTATTTTCTTCACAAATAATCATTATCGTCACAAATAATCGATTACAAATGATTGTTTTATTTGTTGATCACTAGCCAAATTAACCTCAAACAAATTGGTAGTAATCTAAATACTTTAGTACCCGTTTAAAGAAAACATATCGGTTGTAATCAACTTAATTTTGAATATTTTTTGTTTTAAAAAAACAGTGACATGCGAGTCATTACAAGAAAAATTATCAGTTATTTACTATAAAAATGAACATTTACTCTTATCATAATGAGGTGACATCATCCATCGGTGTAGTAAATAGCAGGAATCATTATTTATCATAAGTTCATAACAAAGGGTCAATTTCTAGGAGAAGAGAAAAGTTAAGAATTGTTTTGCCAATTTTATTAAATGTCTTTAATTAATATCCAGCCCCTGTACTTTTTATTTGCAATTAATTTAAGACCAAACTTAGAGGCTAACGTGGTTGGTGATCAAGTACATGACATGCCGACTGAAAATACTTATAAGCTGGTACTAGCATGTGCTAAGGTGGTTGTGCATTAAATTATAGGCCAGCCATGCAGCCAAAACCTTTTGTTTTCAAAAAATAATCTGAAAAGAAAAAATAGAAGATTTTTTTTTTTTTAAAGTAAATGCAATTAATAACTTAAGATCATGAGCGTGCATGCAAGTACTAGTACTAATTCACATTAAAGGCAGTCGATTCTGCGTATAATTATTTTCCTAGCTATATGCAAAATAAACAATCGATTCTAGCTATCTGTTGCAATTATACCGTTTTGGAAAAGTGCTATAGTTATAAAGAGATTATACAAAACAAACTCTTAAATTTATATAGTTTTATAATCCTGTGATCTATTACATTTGTTTTATAATAAAAATAATTTTATAATTTGACATATCTTATCAAATCATGTCAGTTTGAAAGTTTATTTTTATGTAATCTCTTTATTACTAAAATATGATCAAATTTAGAATCAATGGGGTGGAATCTTTTTTTTGAAAAGATTCAATGGGGTGGAATCTAGTAGTTATGCCATGGAGACTGGAGTAAGATAATATATAGCACGTACATGATCAAGCGTGGATTATTGTATTTTCGGCCACGGAAAAAAGGTAAAAAATAAAAGATGATTGAAAGGTTTCTTTCTTTCTTTTTTTTTTTTCCTAAGATTTGAAAGGTTTGGATATTAGATAATTCCTTTAATTACTATTATTAATATCTGGCATAAAATATATATTCTTCGGAATAAATAGGCTCATGATTTTTTGTAATGCATCTGATCTACATATATATGCATCAGTTGATACAGCTTGGAGAAAATTAATTAAAGTGGTGTAGTGAACGGTTTTCTACAGCTAATTTAATGCTCGAATTGCCAATACGTTCGTAGTACTGGCCGGACTGATTAAAAACCAAGCAAGCAGCTAGCTGTACTATTCTGGTAGCCAAAAATAGATGCTCTACTTTTGTACATACATACCCTGCCATTAATTTCCGTAGGGAAAATGTTCATTCGTCCTCTGGATTGGTACTTTTTTGAGTTTGACCGGTGGTACATTTTATTTCATTTTATTATTATTTAGAAAAACTTTAAAATGTTTTAAAAACAAAAGAAAAAAAAAGTGAGATTACAGTAAATATTAGCAAAAGAATGGACGGTACACTAAAGAGCGTGTGTATATATAAACTATAAGAAAATTGTTTATTTATAATCAGTTATTTTTAATTAAAATGAGTCTATTTTTATCACAAATAATCTTTTTCATTTCAAAAAGAGTCACAAATACCCAATTTCTTTGTAGTGATATATATAGCTTTTCCATTTACAGATCGAGAGCATCACCTTAATTAATAACCTCAAGATTAATATGATTAATGGAGTTCTGTTATCCGATTAAAATTGATAACCAAATTGCTTTAATGATTAAAATCTTTAGTGTTTGGATAACCAAATATTTTGGAAGCAATTAAACACCGAAAGTTTATTAGTAAATTAGTCGGAAAATAATATTATATTTTTTTTCTTGAAATATAAAAGATTGAAAAGCTTGTATAATTCATGTGCACGGGTTACCCCAAACGAAGATTGGAGTTCTCACATTGACCCAGATAGGCAAATTGCTTTAATGATCCAAATAAATTACCTTCTTAATTAATTACAAGGAATTAATTCAACATTTTACACCCTCCTTTAAGATCTAATGAAGTCTAAGCTGGGCACCTCCACTTAATTTGAATCAATGAAGCTTCTATTTTGATACAACAATAAAATATTCTTTCTCTACATCTTCAGGTGTATGTTGGGACTCGGAAGAAAATATTTTGGAGATATGGGCCTCGAAAATCTCAACAACTGATTCAGGATAGGTTTGGAAAACATATTTCACTCAAAATTTTCATCTTCATCTCATCTCATCTTTACACTTTTTTAAATCTCCATACAAAATATAATAAATAATTCAACTTTTTCAAATCCCAATATAACTTTTTCAAATTCCAATTCAATTTTTTCAAATCTCAAAACTTAAAAATAATATTTTAAACTTTAAAACAAAACACAAAATTCTCATCTCATCTACCAAGCATAACCTGAGTCTTTATAGAAGTTTCAGTAGCTTTTTTGGCCACACAAATAGCAAAACAACTTCACAAAAGACCAACTGTCCTGGAAGGTGATAATCAAATTATTATAGATGCTATAAAAAATGAAGCTCCCTCACCAATATGACAAATAACTCCAATCATAGATGACATCCGTCAAAATCTTCACTCTCGACAAGATTAGAGATCAATAACTATATCTATAATTTATCGGTCACAAAATTGGTGTGCACACTCTATGAGAAAATGAGCAACGACTAATTTCATTTTTGGTCACATACCCCTTGATATCATTCGTAGATATATCTTATATATTGACAGTGGCAAAGACTCTCGTTGAACTTTATGAATCTTTTAATTTAGTTTTCAATATAATTCATGCTTGTTGAAGAAAAAAAAAATCCAACTGTTAAATGTGTCATATCAACTATTTTTCATCAATCTTAACAATTAAAATTAAATTAATAAGGGTCTGATCAAGTGTTTGTTTTTTAATAGTTTGGAGTTTTAATGTGTTATAAGTTTTTGTTGGGTATATGACCAAAGTCTCACATTGGCTAGAAGTGGAGATGATCATAGATATATAAGGATGGACAAATATCTTCATTTGGTATGAGGCCTTTTGGGATAAAGTCCAAGAGTAAATTCATGAGGACTTAGGCCCTAAGTGAAAAATATCATACTAATGTAGAGATAGGTGGTGTCTATAGTCCTAACAGTTTTGGTACTTATATATGCATGCATGCAGAAGCTGTTATCATAAAACTTTCAGACCATTTATACTGATTGTGACATGAATCATGTCAAGATGGAAAAACACGTGCACTCCCAATAATATTGAAACTAAAAGCGACTAATTATATATCAATCGATTATAAGATTATCTTATTGAACAGTACTCGTACTGCGCGCGAGAGATTGAGTAGTACTCGATCGTGTGTGTATTTAGCTAGCTAATATATAGCTAGGCACGTAATTAGTTAGGATGTATTTATTGGCCAATTTAAGTTGTTACTAGGTCACATCTTGCTAGCTAGGGATCCCAATAGATTAGCTACCTAAATAACCCATATTAAGCATGCTGCATCGATATATCTTTCTTCCATGTGCCAGTAGTACTCTTTTTTTGGAAAAAAAAAAAATTGTATAAATAACTGATCGAGCATGAGTTGACATGGCTACTATCTTTGTGTTTTGTCAACACTGCGAGCCCCTCTGAATTATGGCCTCTCGATCGTATAATATATAAATGACTATATATATATATATATATATATAATATATATGATGATGTCATGACATCAGTCCGATCCATTATAAGATATTGATGTTTTTGTTTTTCTCTAAGCCATACGATCGAATATATTTATGCTAATGGATGGTCGCATATATGAACCACTGCAGTAAAAAAAAGAAAAGAAAAAAAGGCTGGTTTAAATAGCTTGATCAGGACTTTGATCCTCAAAGAAAGATATTTACATATAATTAAATAGGGTACTAGATATAGATGATCATGCATTTTGTTTCTGTAATCTCTCGTATATCATCATCATGTATTAAAATTAAAGAGGTTTATTTGGAAGATAATTAATGAGTAAATTCGATCAGAATTGCACGGGAAGGCATGCATCGATTGACCTTATAAGGCATGTATTATCAACAAACGGGATATGATCAGTTCTAGTACTAAAATTAGTATTGGTGTTGGAAAGTAGATCGTGGGTTGTTTTTTTTTTTTTTAGCTTTTTTTTTTTGGTAAAATTAACCATACTGTTTTTGGAAGCTGCCATGCATATATGCATATATAGTACTACTCGATCGATCGATCGAGTAAATTACGTACCTAAATTAGTCCATGCATGACTGCAAGTTAAGCGCTTAATTTGGGTTATTTGCATGCACGGCGCCTTTGGTGGGGAACAGCTTCTAATAATTAATGGTTGTTAATTCATGGACCATTAATGTGTTTACGGTTTTAGGTCCAAGCCTGGAGGCCGCACGAAGTGATGATTTGAAAGCTAGCCAGCGAGCGATCGAAATGGAGGCTATGTACGTTCCGCCCGACATTAAAAATAAGATTAATAAACAAAGACGATATATCCTCCCATAAATGCGCCTAGCTAGCTAGTTGCCAACCTTGACAATAACAATAAATCTGGTTATAAAGTACAACCCAAACTCTTTTCATTTTCATGCAGACAAGATATATATTGTGATTGGCACTGCGCTTATAATTGTCATAAGTATGCATGTGTTTTTCTTTCTGGAGCTTTACCCAACCATGCATGTATGCATATTATTGGCGCTTGGCCCCACAAACATGCAAAACCCCGCCCCCACCATTTCAGCAACCCAATTGGCAGGGCCGGCTCAATATGTTCCGGGACCTAAGATTAAAATTTGGACTGAGATTTTTTTTTAAAGTAAAATTAAATAAATTTATTTTTATATTATATTTTTATTTAAAAATAATTCTTATTATTTTGTAAAGTAAAATTATTGATTAAGATTTTATACCGTATTTTCAATTAATAACTGACTTAATATATCTTTATTAGAGAATTTTTTATTAAGAAAGAATTTTATCAAATCTAGTTTTACAAGTACTTTAGACTCTTAGACACAATTATAATTATTATTGTCAATAAAGTTCTATAAAAAAAATGGGCCATTGTCTCTTCAAAAGATTATACAAAAATCTTTTATGAATACTGAAAAATTAAATTTTACTATTTATAATTTTCATATTTATTATATATTAAACTAATAATGAGAAAAGAGAAGTATATTCTTAGAAGGAGAATAGGTAAAATAATTATTATATGTGATACTTCTAAAAACTAATAATGACATAATATCTATTTGATCATGTTTATATTCTTATTCTCATTGAGTTAATTAAAGTTTTTTATTAGATATATATATTTTTTTAAAATTCTACCTTATATATATATTTTTTACAGGACCTTCTTCCAGTAGGGGCTTTAGGCAATTGTCTAACTGGTCTGATGGAAGAGCCGGCCCTGCCAATTGGGTATATATGTATAATATGCTAGACTGACAAATGCATGATGATGATGATGTGCAGGCAGACACACAGAGTTGACTGAGTTATATTCATGACAAGCTGGGGCATGTAAATTGTAGCAAAGTGCATGCAGCATGCTTTTGCTTAATTTCTTTCGTTGTGATTTTATGAAACTATTTCGCTAAGAGAAATATATATGTGATGCTATATATCTTCTAAGACAAATACTATATATAAGGGTACTTTGCTTTTTTACAAAATACTCGTGACAAACGATATATAGGCGTGTGGCGCCATCAATTAATTATATCGATCGGTACTTTTTTTTTTTTGAAAATAACCTCAGTAATTCTTTCATTAATCTGAAACTGTGTTACAAAATTTTTCCTTAAACATGATACTCTCGATACAGGTTGGAATCTCTTCTATCCAAACAATTCAGTAATCAAAGATAGTACTTCTCTAGCTAAGTAATGCGCTGCTTCATTGGCTTTCCTTGGAACAAACTTGACATACCATTGATCTTTTCCCCTTAACAGCTTCTTTGCATCTTTATTAACACATCCATAGCTAGAAAGATCTTTTTTTTCATCATTAACAGCCTTCACTATAACTTGAGCATCACCTTCAAATACAATTCTGTTAAAATTAAGATCTCTACAAAATTCCATAGCTTTCCTTAATGCATACCCTTCAGCTGTTGTAGGATCTGGTGCAAGGCTTCTTTGTTCACCAACAACAACCATAATTTCACCTTCCTCATCTCTGATCACCACCCCTAGGCCAATTTTTTTTCCTTCTTTATCAAAAGCTGCATCCCAATTTGCTTTGACAAAACCCTCTCTTGGTCTACTCCATCCCACTGGCTCCCTCTCTGTTGCTCTTATTTTTGTGTTCTGCCTCAGATTCTGCTGAGCCTGGTGATAAACTCTCAGTTCCTCTATGGCTTGATTCCTTACTTGGCTTGGACTCTTGAATTTATCTTGAAATATAAATTCATTCCTCCTCAGCCAAATGCTTCTTATTACCATACTTATCTCTTCTAACTCTTCTGAACTAACATTTTCCTCCAGTCTTTCTAACAAAGCTGACAGATCAGGCTCATTAGACTGCCATTTTTGTACCACCATCAGTGATTCAGCCCAGACATCTGCTGCTGCAGGGCAAGACCATAGGGCATGTATTGCTGTTTCGGCTTCCTTCTTGCAAATTGGGCACAAATGTTCTTTTATAATTCCCTTTTTGTAAAGGCTGTTTTTTGTTGCTAATAGTTCTTTTACAGCTTTCCATAGAAAGAATTGAGCTTTTCTTGGGATGTTTAGATCCCATATTCCCTTCCATCTGTTCTTCCCTTCCCTTCCCTTCCATCTGAGCATTCCCCTTTTGTTGCCTCTTTCCTACTCATTTCCAATTGGTAAGCACTATTGACAATGAAGGAACCCTTCTTAGTATAGCCCCATATCAATTTATCTTCTGCCTCCATTTTACTAATAGGTAAGCTTCTTATCTGTTCTGCTTCCCCTTCTTTGAAAATTCTCTTGATCAACTGTTCATTCCATTCCCCACCATTAATCAACTCAGAGACTTTGGCTTCTTTGTCTAAGAGTGTGCAAGGAGATTGTACACAATGAGAGGAAGGGGTTGGAAGCCACTTCTGTCCCCCAATTTTAATGTCTCTACCATTCCCTACTCTCCATCTTAAACCTTCCTTCAATAAGTTTAGGGCACCCCATACACTCCTCCATATGTAAGAAGGTCTATGGCCCAACTTAGCTTCTATCAAAGGGACATTTCTGAAATATTTTTCTTTGTAAACCCTAGCTGCCATACTCCTCGAGTCCTGTAAAAATCTCCATCCTTGTTTAGCCAAAAGAGCCATATTAAAAGACTCTATATGTCTGAAACCCAGTCCTCATTTTTCTTTAGACATCCCTAATTTCTCCCAACTGCACCAGTGCAGACAGCTACTAGTTTTCTGATTTCCCCACCAGAAGTTAGCCATTAAAGAATTTAACTCCTTGCACAAGTTTTTAGGGAGTTTAAACACACTCATAGTGTAAGTTGGTATTACTTGTAGGACTGCCTTAATCATAACTTCCTTTTCAGTTGTTGACAGAAAGGCATTTTTCCAGTTGTTAATCTTTTTGCACACCCTTTCTTTTATACCTCGGAAGATATTGTATTTGGATCTCCCCACTATAGGTGGTAGGCCTAGATACTTTTCATAATTGCCCTTCATAACTGCTCCACCTAACTGCATAATCTTCTCTTTTTCCTCTTCTCTCAAGTTGGTGCTAAAAAAGACTGAAGTTTTTTCCTTATTTAAGAACTGTCCAGAAGCCTTTTCATAGATAAGCAGGAGCTCTTGTAACCTCAGCCATTCTTCTGATTTTGCTCTCCCAAACAGTATGCAGTCATCTACAAAGAGCAGATGATTTACACGTATTCCACCCCTTGACACAGTTACTCCTTTAGTGTGTCCCTTCATATCAGATTGGTTTAGTAGGGAGCTAAGTCCCTCTGCACATAAGATGAAGAGGTAAGGTGACAAAGGATCACCTTGCCTCAACCCTCTTGTTGGATAGACCTTAGTACCTGGTTTGCCATTAATGAGAGCACCATAACTCATAGTAGAAACACACTTCATGACAAGCTCAATCCATTTCCTGCATAAGCCCATCCTTTCCATCATTCCTTTCAAAAAACTCCATTCAATTCTATCATAAGCTTTTGACATATCAAGCTTTATGGCCATATTGCCCATTTTGCCTTTTTCCCTAGCTTTCATGGTATGCAACACCTCATAAGCCACCATAATGTTATCAGTTATTAGCCTTCCTGGAATGAAGGCACTTTGGTTGGATGAAACTATTTCATGCAGAAACTTTTTAAGCCTGTTAGCCATCACTTTTGACATCAACTTGTAACCAACATTACAAAGACTAATAGGCCTATAATCACTAGCCATTTTGGGTTCCTTAACCTTAGGAATTAAGGCAATATATGTGTGATTCATAGAAGGTGTTAGAGAGTTACCATTGAGCCATGCCAGTACAGTTTTGCTCACCTCATCACCAACTGTCTGCCAATGCTTCTGGAAAAAACAAGCCCCGAAGCCATCTGGTCCAGGTGACTTCAAAGGGGCCATGTGTTTGAGAGCTTCCTCAACTTCATCTCTAGAGAAAGGCTTAGACAAATTTTCATTCATATCTTATGTAACACATTGAGTCACTGCCTTCAAACAAGTATCAATATCCTCATCACTTGGAGTTGTTGACTTAAATAGCTTCTGGAAATAATCATTAAACACCTTATCTATCATTCCAGGATCAGAGTGAACCAGCCCTTGGTCATCATGGATCTGTCTTATGCTATTCTTCTTCCTTCTTTGGTTGGCACAGCTGTGAAAAAATTTGGTATTACGATCACCTAGTTGATACCAGTCTAGCTTAGCTCTTTGTCTCCACTTCAAATCCTCCATTTCAAGACAAACCCCTATCTCTTCTTGCAGTCTTTTTATTTCCACCATATTATGACTCCCTTCATTTTTCTGAAGATTGTTTAACAAATTTGTTTTTTCTTTCAAGATTTTCCCCTTATCCTTCTCTGCTTGCTTATTCCATTTGACAAGGGCTTCCTTGCTATCTTCCAGCAGCTCCTGAAGTATCCTAGCAGGATCTCCCCTGCAAGCCTATTTTTCCAGGTGTTTTTTAAGACTCCCTCACAACCTTCCTCAAGTGACCATTTAGCCTTATATCTAAAGATCTTCCTCTTCCTCCATATTATTGAAAGTTCCTGATTCATACACAACAAAATAGGTCTGTGGTTTGAACATCTTGCTGTTAAAACCTCGACCCACCATTCTTTATAAATCTCCTTCCATCTTAAGTTGGCAACTGCCCTATCAAGCCTTTCCTTTGTAAAGGTCTCACTGTCATGCTTGTTACTCCAGGTGAACTTATCAACCCTCCAACCTAGATCAAATAGGCCTCCTCTTTCCAGTACATTTATGAACATGTTCATTAGTTTCTCCTGTCTTTGCTTCCCTCCCATCTTCTCATCCTGTGTTAGTATTTCATTGAAATCCCCCAGCACACACCAACCAACCCCATCACCAGGTCTTAGTGAAGCCAACAATTTCCAGGCTTCCTCCCTTAAACTAGTTTTTGGTTGCCCATAGAAACCAGTTAACAACCATCTCTCTTTCCCTTCTTCAGTTGTAACCCAAGCATTGATGTGTCTATTTGAGTAGTTCAATATCTCCACCTCCACTGTCTGGTCCCATAGAAGCATAAGACCCCCTTTCCTACCTTTTGATTCTACTGCAAGACACCCTTCACTTCTCAACCTTCTTTTTATTCTATCACTTCTTCCACTCCCCAATTTTGTTTCCATCAAAAAGATCACATTTGGCCTCTTCTCCTTTACCAACTAGCAAAGGTCTTAAACTGTCCGAGGGTTGCCAAGCCCTTGGCAATTCCAACTTAATATTTTCATAATGATTGGTGGGGCTGTCTATCAGCCACCACCAAAACAATTTGTGTCTCATTCACTTCACAGCTACTGCCTCTCACTTTTTCCCCCTCCCTTTCCCCTTATTTTCCTTCACCCACTTGTCTAAACAACCTTTTTGATAAACAAGAAGCACTGTTTGATACCTCAGATTTATTTTGTTCCCTTGCTCTTCTCTTCCACACTCCCATAGTTCTTCCTTTTGTCTTCATTAAGCGGTCACTTTTTTCAACTCTCTCCCCCAGTTCACTCCTCTCCTCCCTTAATTCCTCGCTCATTTTGGTATACCCTCTATCATCTTCATTAAGCTCTTGGCTGTTGCTCCTTACCTCCTCCCTTTCTATATTAGGTTCCTTCTTTCCCTGTGATTCACTTTGTTTCTGCCTTCCTTCCTTCTCCTTCATTTTGTTATTCTTTTCCTCCCCCTCTCCACCATCAGCATCTTTTGTAGTCATTCTTTGTTCCCATCTCACATTTCTACCCTCCTCTTTCTGTTTAAATTTAGGTCTCATCCTTGCCCTCATCCACACACCAAACTGAGGTTCTTCCTCCTCCTTCCCCATACATCCTCCCTCCCCATGGATTATACAACCACACTTAAAACAAAAATGTGGGAGCTTTTTGAACTTCAAAGGTACCCAGTAAGCTTTCCCTTGGATAGAGATGGTCCTTCCCCTGGCCAAAGGCTTTCCCAACTCTATTTCTGTTAAAATCCTCAGGTATGACCCCCACTCACTCCCATCTTCCAATGTCTCTACTTCCAAAACTCTACCCACAGTTTCACCTATTTTTTCTCCTCTAGCCTTATTCATGCAAGCTATTGGTAAATCATGAAACTAAACCCAAAATCTCTCTTTACTAAAATCCATTTGCTGTGGTGGAATGAAACCATCTAGGCACAATATCACAAACATCTGGTTATCAAATAACCATGGTCTCCCATCGAGTATCCTTTGTTTATCAGCTTGGTTTGCAAAGGTGATTACAAACATGTTTGTTCCCACCTCTTGAAACTGAGCCTTCCTGCTTATCCTCCAGACTTTAGCCATCGTTGCTTCAATGACCCCCTGTCTTATGTTTCTTTCCATCCATACCTTTCCAACCAAACTACAATCCCCCTTATTTTTCAACTCCTCTGATATTTCATCATCCAGGTCTACATACTGAGTCTTTTCCTCCATCAGTTTCAAGCATTTCCATTTTTTTTTTCAAATTCATTCATCTTCAAACCACTCTGCTACGTAAGAAGAAACAGACACCAGACCCTCCCACCACCTTTCTTCCACCACGTTCCTCCAACCTGTTCGACAAAACAGACTTGAGAATCGTCTTCTCCACCTCACTGTCACCACTCGACTACGCAATCCAGACTTTTTCGACCCTTCCACCGCCTTGCTGCCCCCACTCAAAGCCGTTACACTCTCCCCGTACCACCTTCCACCACCTTGATGTCCCTACTCAGAACCGTTGTACACACCTTGTACCCCTCTGCCACCTTCTAATTCTGTTGGAATATTCGTGGACCCCACTTCACCTCACACTCATTCCCGAGAGAAAAAGATAGAGAGAAGAATCGAAAAAAATATATCGATCGGTACTTGTATATGTTTATGGTATATATATAATTAACTTTAATACTAGTACTACATGCTTTAAGCAGTACTAGGAAAATTGTGATCGATCGATACATGTGGCTAGCATTTTATTTGTTTGAAAGATGGATATAAACTTGGTAGACCTAGCTAGTAATTTGCTTGAAGCTAGTACCATGCATTGTTAAAGCACCAATTACAATTCCTTCTAGAATGATAAATGGGACCACAGGAGAAAGCTCACAACCCTCACAGTCGAGTGAGCAAGATGAATGCGCAAACAACCACAAGCTTCTAGAAGCCACTAGACGAATCTGCTCCAACCATCTCTTATAACAAACTGTAATTCTATTGGCTGTAGAATAGGAGTGGAATATTATTTATTGTAGTCTATATAAAGGACCTGTTGTTAGCATACAAAGAGTAGAAAAATAATGAGAAGAATTTACTCTGACATGGTATCAGAGCACCCAAAGGACTAACGTCCATTATGGCTGCCTCACTGAATTCTTCTACCTCTTCTCCCATCTTGCCCCACCCAAATTTCTCCCATATTATCTTGGTAAAGCTCACATGACCAGATAACTACCTGCTATGGAAGGTCTAGCTCGTTTCGTATCTCCGTGGCCAACATCTCTACAAATACGTAGATGGTTCCTGTCCAACACTAAAACAGCAGCTTGATGACTTTACCCCGAGTCTAGAGTATTTTGCAAAATATTGCAGCATGATCTCTATAAAATATTGCAGCTTGCCTCACTCAGGAAGGGGACCAACTCAATTTTTCCTTATTATCACTGAGCTAAGACTTTAGTTGATACAATGGTAACTACTAGACGCCCATTACTACCTGATGAGTTCGTGCTTTACCTTCTCGCTGGCCTTGGGTCCGATTATGATACTCTTGTGTCATTTGTTACTACTAGACTCGAACCTATTGCTCCTAAAGAATTGTTTGGGCATTTGCTGGCCCATGAAACACATTTGATTTGCCATTCTGACTCTAGTTTCTCCACCACAGAAGCTTCCGCACACTTTACAACAAAGTCAGCCTCAAATCAGCGTGGTTGAGGCTCTCATCAAAGAGGCCAAAATTTCTCCAGAGGACGTGGTGGTGGAGGCTACTATAGTCCTAATCGTGGTCGAGGTTTTTCAGGTAATATCAACACTGGTTCTTCGTCCTCTATTGACCCTCATTTAATCTGTCAAGTGTGCTACCGCCTTGGCCATTTGGCCCTTACATGTGTTTATAGGTTCAATCAAGCCTATACTGCTGCCCCTTCGGTCACTGCGAATTTTTCCTCCTCCAACTACCTCTTAGATACAGGTTGGTACCCCTATACTGCGGTGACAAATCACATCACAAGTGACCTGGCCAACCTGAATTTACAGGTTGCTGAATACCATGGCGAAGATCAGTTGCGCATTGGCGATGGATCCTTTGTGCCTATCTCCCATTCCGATTATCTTTTTCTTCCCCTGCCTATAAATTTCTTCTCAATAAAATACTTTGTGTTCCATCTTTCAAAAAGAATCTTATAACTATTAGCCAATGTTGTCTTGAAAAGAATGTGTTCTTTGAATTTTTCACTGATTCCTTTAGTGTCAAGGATTGCACATCGGGTAATCCTTTACTTTGCGGGACCACAAATAATGGCCTTTACTCTTTTTCATCTCCATCCACACAGCCTCATGCATTGTCAAGAACTATTTCTTTCGTTCCCCTTTGGCACTCCCATCTTGGTCACCCGTCCATCAAGATTGTGCGCTCTATTTTGCAACAACATGCTCTGCCCTAGGACCTCTCCACGTCTTCCTTTTTGTGATGCAGGCACGGCTAAGTCCCATAGGCTTCCTACTCTCACACGGAAAAATAAATCATCTGCTCCTTTTGAACTCATTTTCTTGAATCTTTGGGGTCCCTTTCCCCAAGTATCTAATGATGGTTATTGTTTTTACATTACCTTTATGGATGACTTTACCTGATATACATGTCTTTTTCCTTTAAAATCCAAGTCTCAAGCATTTGATACTTTTCTCAAATTTAAGGCACAAGTTGAGCTTCAATTTACTATAAAAATAAAATAATTTCAATCTGATTGGGGTGGTGAATTTTGGTCTTTTTCAAATTTTCTATATTGAGAGAAAACATCGTCAAATTGTTGACTTAGGCTTAGCTCTTCCTGCCCATGCCTTGGTTCCCTTACATTTTTTGCCACATGCTTTTCTTCATGCCGTCCATGTAATTAATATTTTACCCTCTCCCTCTCTCAATCACTCTTCTCCTTTTCTGCTACTTGATCATAAATCTCCTAATTATAACTCCCTTTGAGTTTTTGGATATGCATGTTGGCCCCTAACTACTCCAAATAACACTTATAAATTTTCCTACTAGGCTGTCCTTTGCATTTTTCTAGGCCTTAGTCCAGCTCATTGGGGCTTTATTTGTTACCATATTCCCACAGGCCGCACCTATATTTCTAAAGATGCTCGATTTAATGAACTCTCATTTCCATTTGCCTCTCTCCCTAATCCCAAGCCCACCAAACAGCCAACCCATGTTGCCCTTCCTTTATTTAATTTCGATTTGGGCCTTTCTTCTTCTCCATCTATCCTAGGCCCATCTCCATGTCCCTTCACCTTCCCATCGTCTTCTCCAAGTAATTCTTCTCCTACAGTTTCTCAGCAACTAGTGCACTCATTGATGACCAGTCATAGACTGATTCTCTTCACCCCTGTCAGTTTATCGATGGCACTGTCCGAAGGTCGCCTCATCATGCACTCCTCAGCTATGCCTTTTTTGTTCCAGAAACCCCTTCTTGTTTCTCTGTTGTATAGGAATACCCGGTGTGGCGTGAGGTTATGGTAAAGGAGTTCAATGCTCTCCTCACCAATGGTACATGGTCCCTGGTTCCAGCCTTTGAGTCCTCCAACACAGTTGCCTGTAAATGATTTTTCGCACTAAGCGCCTTGCCGACTATTCCATCAAACGTCGGAAGGCTCACTTGGTAGCTAAGGGCTTCCTTCAACAGTCCGTCATTGATTTTGAGGAGACATTTAGTCTGGTGGTTAAGGAGACTACCGTTCTTCTTGTGCTCGCATTGGCAATTTCTCAAGGCTGACCGGTTCGGCAATACGATGTGTAGAATGCATTTATACACGGACCTTTACTTGAGGCTGTGTTTATGGCCCAACCACCTGGTTCATCTCACCCTCACTTCCCTTCTCATGTCTGCAGGTTACATAAGGCCATTTATGGCCTTCGACAGTCTCCTTGTGGATGGTATTCACGCCTTAGTTGCCAACTCACAGACCTTGGATTCACGATTTCTGCTATGGATTCATCTTTGTTTCTACAGACTTCTGGGGGTGTTACCACCTTTGTTTTGGTCTATGTCGATGACCTTTTAGTGATTGGTTCATCTTTGCAGGTTATTTATGATCTTATGGCAACTCTACGTGTAGACTTTCCCATTACTGATCTTGGCAGACTGCATTTCTTGGGCGTAGAAGCTACTTTTAATTCAGCTGATTCAATTCATGCCTGTCAATTTACTGATGGCATTGTCCGATGGCCACCTCCTCATGTACTCCTTAGCTACGCCTCTTGCGTGCCAAAAACCCCTTCCTGTTTCTCTATTGCACAGCAATACCCGGAGTGGCGTGAGGCTATGGAAAAGGAGTTCAATGCTCTCCTCACCAATGGTACATGGTCCCTGGTTCCAACCTCTGAGTCCTCCAACACAGTTGCCTGTAAATAGATTTTTCGCACTAAGTGCCTTGCCGATGGTTCCATCGAACGTTGGAAGGCTCGCTTGGTTGCAAAAGGCTTCCTTTAATAGTTTAGCATTGATTTTGAGTAAACATTTAGTCTTGTGGTTAAGGCGACTACCGTTCATCTTGTGCTCACATTGGCAGTTTCTCAAGGCTGGCCAGTTCAGCAATACGATGTGCAATACGCATTTCTGCACAGACCTTTACTTGAGACTGTGTTTATGTCCCAATCACCTGGTTCCTCTCACCCTCACTCCCCTTCTCATGTCTGCAGGTTACATAAGGCCATTTATGGCCTTTGGAAATCTTCTTGTACATGGTATTCACACCTTAGTTACCGACTCACAAACCTTGGATTCATGATTTCTGCTGCGGATTCATCTTTGTTTCTATGGACTTTTGGGGGTGTTACCACATTTTTTTTGGTCTATGTCGATGACCTTTTACTGACTGGTTCATATCTGCAAGTTAGGTTTGATCTTATTGCAACTCTACGTGTAGATTTTTTCATTATCGATCTTGGCAGATTACATTTCTTCTTGGGTGTAAAAGCTACGTTTAATTTTGCTCTTTTGCTCCTCACACAGTAGAAGTTTATTACAGATTTATTAGTGCGCACCAATATGCTTCTAGCAAAGCCAGTTAAGTCTCCCATGTCCACTTATGAGAAGTTGAGTGCATTTTCTGGCAATCTATCTGAAGATTCGACTTTGTTCCGTAGCAGTGTAGGCTTTCTGTAGTATTTATCTTTCACCTAGCCGGATCTTGCATTTCCTGTTAGCAAAGTATGCCAAGTTATGCATACTCCTCGTGTTTCTCATTGGTAAGTGGTCAAACGCATTATAAGATATCTTAAGCACACCTCTCATGTTGGTCTTCAACTCTCCTGTCTCCTACTCTGAATCTTACTACTTTCTTTGGCACCAAATGGGCTGGATGCCCCGACTTTCGTCAGTCAACAAATGGGTACTATATTTTTCTTGGTTGCAACTTAGTTTCTTGGTCTTCAAAGAAACAACCTACTATAGCCCATTCCTCCACTAAGGCAGATTTGAAAGTCATTACTAATGCAACCGCTGAGGTGATTTGTTTGCAACATCTGTGTCAGGATCTTGGTGTGGTTCTCACTCGTGCTCCCCTACTATATCATGATAATTTGGGAGCCATTTACTTGTCCTCTAATCCCATCTTTCATGTTCGCACTAAGCATGTGGGAATTGATTTCCACTTTGTCTGTGATCGGGTCCTTAACAAGTCCTTAACTGTGGCCTTCATTTCTGGCAAAGACTAGCTCGCTGACATTCTCACTAAACCACTTTCAGCAGCTCATTTTAGTAACCTATGTTCAAGTCTTTGCCTCAAGTCCGTGCCGCTTGACTTGAGGGGGGATGTTAAGGCACCAGCTACTATTCCTTCAAGAATGAGAAATGAGACCACAGGAGAAAGCTCACAGCCCTCACAGCCAAGTGAGCAAGATGAATGTGCGAACAACCACAAGCCTCTATAAGCTACTAAAGCAATCTGCTCCAACCATCTCTTATAACAAACTGTAATTCTATTGGCTGTAGAATAGGAGCAGAATATTATTTATTGTAGTCTATATAAAGGACCTGTTGTATAGCATACAAAGAGTAGAAAATTAATGAGAAGGAATTACTTTGACATGCACGCATGGTGTTGTTTTGGTAACATGTACTAAGATGACATATTAATTAAGCATCATGATCACCATGCATGGAATCTTTCTCCATATATATATATATATATATATATATATATATATATCTATATATTTCATATATATTTGTCTATCTTAATTATACAAGTCCGAGGCAGCAATTTGATGATTTGATCAACTTTATAAGTCTATTATTGACAATATTATCTAGTACTTCACCTTTTAGAATGTGCCCAACATGATGTGCCATAGAAAGGCGTAACCGATATGGAAGCCTAACCGACTGTATCATGACGAGATTCAAATCTATGTAAATAAGTTCGAGTGTGATATTCACACCAGACGGGCACTATCAGCTACCAAGTCGTGCTAAAGAAGGTAACATCCCAAACCAGGTGCTAAAAATTGTATCTATAGGGATGTTTTGGAATATTTGGTCTCCTCAACGTTATAAATAACCCACAAGGGACGTACCATTGAGATATAGATTCATTAGCAATTGCAAGAGCATAACGCTTCGCTGACTTAAGCATCAGAGGCATCTCCTAATAGGTATCCTGAGTCTTCCTTTATGGTTTTTTGTCATTAATGTCATAGACCTATTGAGAATTTCAGCAACATGTTTAAATTAATCACGTCATTCGATGGAGAGATTTGCTCTATCCATGACTGTCAAGGATTGCCCTTTATATATGCATGTTCAAATTTCATAAAGTGGACTTGTTGCATGCTCGTGATTCATTGGAAATATCGGAATGGACCAAATATACTATATTAATATATATAGTATTAGTGTATAGTAAGTATATAGTAACATACAAATATTCTAGTTTTTTTTTTTTTATTATTAAAGAAGAGTTAGGGTCACCTGTCCAAAAATGACTCATCCCCAATTTTATTAATAGCCCTCACTTGTGGCGGAGGAAAACCATGTTACAAAACAAGCATCTGGGGTACAAAAGAAAACCTAGCATGCAAAAAAAAGACAAACCATAAAAAACAACAAAAACCACGAACAACAAACACACAAAGTTTAACTAAAACGAAGTGAAGGCAACCCGGCGTAATCCATGCGGATGAGACCACGTAACGCACGGGGAGTCTTTGTCAAGTGCAAAAAGATTAAATCACTACCAGAAGCCCCATGTTTGGCTAACCAATCGGTAACTTTATTACCCTCCCGAAAAACATGATGAAGCGAGCAAGTCATAAAGTTCATAATGTCCATAATGTCCTCCCAGAAATCCTCCAGGTACCACACCCCACATCTTTTACTCCTCCACCAGGAAATAACAGTCATAGAATCAAGTTCAATATCCACAAAATTTAAATCTAAGGATTTACAAACTTGTAACCCATGAAGAAGAGCTAGAAGTTCAGCCCGATTATTAGAACCTGTACCAATGCACGAAGAAAAAGCATGAATTAACTGACCATGATTATTTCTAATAATCCCACCTATACCTGAGGCACCCGGATTTCCAAAACTACTGCCATTTGTATTTAGCTTAACCCATCCCACCGGAAGCCGTTGCCAAGTAATAGTTTTGCAATGCCGGATTGGGGGGAAAACAGGTTGGACATTCAAGCCCTCAAGTACCTGCAAATCAAATCTAGATATGTGAGAATTAGCATGCATATCACGACAAAGAAGACTAATCCACTGACGAACAGAGTTAATAATGTCAGAGGCAGATTTAGAGCGACCCTCCATACGTGCCAAACAGCGCCTCCACCAAATTCTCCAAGTGATAATCACCGGGATAATTCCTACAAGAATGCCAACTTGAGACGATAGCTACACACGGCGAAACCAGATCTTCACCGTGTCTTTCCAATTTCGGCCAATCGGGATCTCGAGGTTAGCCCCAAAATAACACCAAACAGAGTGCGCAATATAACCTGCAAAAAGAACATGATTTTGGTTCTCATAATGACTGTTAGCACAACAATCACAACAGGAGGTAATAGGAATACCAATACGTCGAAAATGATGATCAACACTAAGAGCCATAAACCAAGCTTTCCACATGTGGATAGACATTTTAAGAGGAAGACTCTTATGCCACACCCAAGAATGCCCCTGAATAGTATCACCCCTAATATGGACACAATCCCAAGCCGACTTAGTGGAAAAAGACCATTATCATTATTGGTCCAAATCAAAACATCCAAACCTGGTTTAGCTTTACAAATATCCTCTAAGATACTATCAAAGTGATCCGGACCCACTAATTGAAGAATAAAATCCACATCCCAGTCATTATTTAAATGGCAATCCTTCACTTGAAGATAGGGATGACCCACAATTTGCATATCATTAACTAAAGGGCCTCTGTCTCGCCATTTATCATACCAGAAAGAAACCAAACCATCTTTAAGACGCCACTTAGAATTATCCAAGACCAAAGGAAGGGAATTAGCAATCATTTTCCAGAACCTTGTACCCTTACTTGGATCAACTAGGGCCCAAGGTTTGGAACCCACGTATTTACTCTTAAAAAAATTTGCCCATAAAGAATTACCTTGAATGAGATTCCAAGCAAATCTAGCATGAAGGGTTTTTTGCATATCATCAAGATTCCTAAGAGCGAAGCCACCTTCCTCCACGGGACGGCAGATAGAATTCCAGGCCACTCATTTTTTCTTACTTTTGCCATTATCCTCCCCCCAGAAGAAAGACTCATCATACGATGAAGGACATTAACAGTGGAATGCGGGACCTGAAGAACGGCAAAGAGATGGAGAGCCATACTAGATAGAACATGACGAAGTAAAATAAGACGTCCACCCGCCGAAAGAAATCTCATCTTCCATCCCGATATTTTTTTTTGAAATTTAGAGACCATATCTTCCAGATGCACCTGTTTAAGACGACCCAAAATAATAGGCATTCCAAGATATTTAAAAGGGAAAGATCCTTTTGAAAATCCAGTCTTCCGTAATAATAAACTTTTGCGTGCTAATGAGATATTTTTTGAGCAAAAAATTGCAGATTTAGAATGGTTGATACACTGACCTGACCAGCTCTCATATTTATGAAGCATAGATAAAATCTCTCTAAGGGCTTTAGAGCTGCCATTAGAAAAAAGCACAACATCGTCAGCATACATAAGGTGAGAAATAATGGGCGTACCTTGGGCCTGAGAGAAATGACGAAATTTTTGAGTCTCCACACTTTGCTTGATTAATCTAGAGAGAATTTCTTGAAAGATAATAAAAAGATATGGAGAAAGGGGATCACCCTGACGCAATCCCTGACCACCTAGAAAAAAACCTTTAATAGTGCCATTCATCATAATAGAATACCATGGAGTCGAGATACACATTCTGATAAGAGCACAAAAATTAGAGGAAATTCCAAAACTGCAAAGAACCTCCAGAAGAAAAGACCAATCCACTCGGTCATAAACTTTAGCCATATCCAGCTTAATCATGATATTACCACCATGGGCCTTCTTATTAATGGAGTGAACCATTTCCTGTGTGATACTAATATTATCAAAGATGCTTCTCCCCGAAATGAAAGCACCTTGTTCCCATGATATCATACGAGAAAGGAGACCTGTCAAACGATTAACAATGATTTTGGAGCATATTTTATAGAAAACTGAGCAGAGACTGATAGGCTTAAACTTATCAAACCCAGAAGGTGTATCAACCTTAGGAATTAAGACAAGAAAAGAAGCAGTAAAAAATCTTGGAAGCTGCTTCGAATTAAAAAAATCAGATATGGCTTCCAAGACATCCTTTTTCACAATCTCCTAACAGCTTTTGAAAAAACCAGAACCAAAACCATCAGGCCCTGGGGAACTATTAGACGGAATAGAAGATAGAGCAGAGAAAGCTTCATTCATGGAGGGCACCGCACACAGCATCGAATTATCAGAATCAGAAATAATAGAAGAGATAAGAGTCGATAAATTAGGTAACAATCTAGTAGGCGTGCCTTGTAGGAAGTTAGAAAAGAAATCCACTGCCCCCTGATGAATACTCTTCGGAGAATTGAATACCATACCATTCGAAGATCTCATTTCCACCACTCTTTTACGACGTTTATTAGCAAGGCAGGCATGAGAAAATTTGGTGTTACGATCACCATCCATATGCCACTTTAATTTCGACATTTGAGCCAATTTGGTATCTTCTCGATGGTACCAATCTTCTAATTCTGCAGTAGAGACTAGAAGATCCCTTTCAGTAGCTTCATCCCAGTTCTGTTGAAGTTTCTTTTCAAGCTCCTTAATTTGCTGCTCAAGAGAATTAATATGCATGTTAGTATAACCGAAAACCTTTTTATTCCATTCACGCAAGGCGACCTTAGTGCTCTTCAATTTAAACACCAACTTAGTATGCCCATGACCACCAACCAGAGCAAACCACGCCTGGCGAACACACAATAAAAATTGCGGGTGGTCCACCCACATTTGTTGAAAATGAAAAGGCGAAGGGCCATAAGAGAAAGGATCCATCTTGAATTCTATAACCATAGGAGAGTGATCAGAAGTGGTGCGCGAAAGATACGAACAAACTGCATTAGGAAAATAGGCAAGCAAAGAGAAATCCATGAAAACCCGATATAACTTAGCCCAAGACCGAACAAGACCCGATTTCCCATTACACCAAGAAAAATTTCTGCCCTTAGAATTCATCTCAACTAAACCACCTTGGTGTACCCAGGTATTGAAATCCTCCATCGCCACATTTGGTCGAGGTGAACCACCCCTTCTCTCCGAATTATTCCTGATTATATTAAAATCCCCAGCAAAAAGACAAGGCTCCGATCCCATAGCCTGGGAACTAAGATCCTCCCACAAACTTCTCCTCTCATACATACTGCACTTAGCATAGACAACATTACACAAAAAATGATAGGACCCCATGTTAACGCGAAGAGAAACAAACTGCATATTAGTCCGCACCACTTGAATATCAAGAGTATTGTCCCAAAAAATCTAGATTTTACCACCATCAGTTACATTTGACGTAAAAGAATCAAAATGTAAGTAATGTTGCAAACGGATGGCTTTGTCCAGAGTTTGAAAAGGTTCCAAAACTGCCACCATCTTAGGATTAAACTTACAAACTAACTTCTTCAATCTACGACGAGAGGTACCGATGCCACGTGCATTCCAAACAATAATAGAGTTACTCATAAAGATAAGGTAGAGGGACGGATAATGACCTGACTCGAACTTCTAACTTTTTCAAATTTTTTCTTTTGATATTTTTTCTTAATCGATTTACCTTCAGAATCTGAGTGGTAATCCTTAAACTGAGGGAGCACTTCAGGGTGGATATCAGTGTCAGGTTCGGAAGAAATCTCTTCAAGATTAGTGTCCCGGTTTTCATGTAACGTCTCAGTTACTAAGCAGCGTTCACTTTTCTCCATAATAATTGTAGGAACTTCCTCCAGAATTGACTGAGAAGGCTCATCTACATGCAACAAAAAAGAGTTGTTATGGTTCAAAAGAATACCTGCCTCCTCCCTTGGCGCTAGCATCCCTCTATCATCATGAACATTGATCTCTGTAAGCATAACCCCCTGGGCATGGGATGGGGAGACGTTGGAACATTGTACCGTCGTAACCACTGGTTCGATAGACTCTGTTTCAGGAGGATCCTCACGAAAAAAATTACTGCCTCCTCACCTGGCGCTAGCACCCCGCCATCATCATGAGTAATGACCTTCATGAGATAAACCCCTTGGGCAGGGGGTGGGGAGACATTGGGAGGTTTTTTTGGAATACTAACTGGTTCGGCATACTCTGTTTCAGGAAGAATACCCACTGGATTTTGCATCTCACCACTCTGTGCGTTACCAGAACTAGTGCCACCATGTTCTGACTCCACTTTTCTACCACCACATTTTAGTTCCTTCCCAACATGACATGTCTTAGCATTATGACCCTGAACTTTGCACTTTCCACAGTACGCGGGCAACGTCTCATAGAGGATCTCTTGTTTCCGACTCGTAGGCAGACCTGGAGCACCAATCCAAAAATAAGGAATCGGTTCCTTGGCTGCATCCATGTCCAAACAAAGCCTAGCTCCATCGGTTCGAGTCGCACAACGCGTGGGGTTGTCCCTGCGAATAAACCGGCCAATCGGAGTAGTGAATATCCGAAGGAAGGACTCTTGATAATAGTTGGGAGGTAATTCTGGGAGCAATATCCACACGGGAACATTAGAAGGTTCATGCTCCTCATTGAATTCAGGAGACCAGTGAAAAGCATGGTAAGCCACTCCATTCACTTCACAGGACTCACGGGACAGGGCTTTAACAAATTCTGCTTCCGTAGCCATCCGAATGAAGATGTTGCGTGGTAGTTTCATAGAGGATACCACCGGAGAAGAAGAAAGGCCCCAACGGCTAGAGATAAAAGCACGTATAGCGTCTAGGGAGGGCCTCTGTCGAAGGAACTTCATCACTATGGAGAAACGGAATGGCTCTGCTAATCGGCAGATTTCTTCTTTGGAGAATTGGAAAAAAATCTCACCGTCCATGATTTTAGGAGCACGAGGGGCTACATAAATTTTAGGAAGCGGCTGCAGAACCGTAGTAGCCATTTCGGCAAAGGTCTGATGGCCAACAGCATGGCCATCCACGGCTGCCATGCAGCCTCAACGACGCAGCGACCAAACGGAGAAGAGGACCTGTGAAGCACACGAAAATCCTAGCAGAGCACGTAAAGGGCATTTACGTCTTTACTTTTAACCTAAATTCTAGTTATTATTATATTAGACTATAATATATATAATATATAATATATTATGTTATATATTATAACATTATACCGTATAATATGTTAGTATAGTATTAGTTCAATATTATATGTTATATACTAATCTGATACCAAAGACGTAAATCCTAGGTAATAATATATATATATATATATATAGCTAGTAATAATAGTTTAACAATAATAATAGGCGGTATAACCAGCCATATGCATGAGAGCAATTAAAGCAGGCGGTATAACCGACCATATGCATGCTAAAATAAGTAAGATAAAAGAGATATACAAAATCAACTTCATTAAAGACATAATACTTACAAGGAGACTAATTCTCAGAAGAGTGGAAGGCAAAAGACATGAAGAAAGAAAGGAGAGCTGATTTACAAAAGGTAGACTTTGGAGAGTAGGGAAGACTGGAGAGTTTTGGACGAGAGAGGAAAAGGCTTCAGATCAGGGATTTCGGAATGCCTTTCCTTCTTTACAGACTCCTTTATATAGACACTAGAACAGTACAAAACAGTAATTCTAATAATGCATGAACAGTACCAACACATGAAAAAGAACTACAGAACTACAGTAACTCTAATAATACATGAACAGTACCAACTTGTGAACAATATGTACAAAGTCATTTGTCATTTTCTTGGATGATAATTTCGAGCAGTGACAATAATCTGACTTGAACAATGTAGTCAATAATCTTAGACAAAGTTTCTTGTTTTTATTCTTCAGAGGAGATAATATTCCTCTGAGGAGATAATATTCCTGACAACTTTAACCTTAGAATCACATAATCTGAGGATCATAATTTACTAATTCCAGTTCAAACGGATTTTGGGAATCCATCAAAGGTACAGGATGATAAGGTGAGTAATCTTGAGAAGGAGAGGCGCCTGAGTTATTCTGAGAGTGAGAGGCTTGTTGAGAGGGAGATGCTTGATGGACTGATGAGAATGCAGGTTGCTGTAATGGAGGTAATTTGGTTGGATGATGTGCTTCTTCTTCATCATCGCTATCTGAAACTTGTGACATTGCTTCTGTTAATTTTTTCAAATCTTTCTTGCTGGTAATGAATGCTAATTGTGCCTGAAATCTAGTTCGTTGGACTAACACTTATGGAGCTTTAGTAATTTTTGAAAACATTTTAAAGACATGATCATAATTGTATTTTTCCTACCATTTGACAGAAACTTGACGGGTCAAAAACTTAATGGTTTTGAGAGAGGGATAAGGTTTGATAACATATTCCCATTTTATAATTCAGTTTAATTTTGTTTTGAGAAAGGAAAGAAGAAGTGGTGAACAATGGCTTAATGTTGGTGGGCTGTCATCTTGTGAGGAAAAAATTCCTTTCCTGGAGTGGGAGAGGAAGGAGAGGAGGTTCGTGTCCATAATGATCCTACCAAAGTGAAAATCATTTAAGGAGTGTCTTGATTTCTTGTAATTTGTCAAAATGAAGGAACCACGAATGACGCAAATTTTTTTTTTTGTATTAAAAATATTTTTGTCCATGCCTGTTAATAGTCATAATAATCATAATATGACGGATTATAGGGCTAAGAAAACTTTCTTGTCAAATAGGGATTCTTTCCCCCATTGTTCCAAAGTGAGCACATATTTAATGGTGACTTTATGAAATGCAATAATTGGTGATGCAAGTGGAGATGGTTGAGTTTGAAGAGAACAAGGGATCTTAGAGAGAATAATTGAGTCCGTGTCTACTAATATGAATTCATAAAAATTTTGAGTTTTCTTAATGTTTTGTGGGATATAATGTCAATCTGGTAAAAGAAAAGCATTAAGTAATTTTTAAGAGTTAGACAGGTATTAAATTTCAGGTTCAATGGGAAAGACTGGATGCTAGTGAGATTTAATCATAATAGGAGATGTAGAAGGTTGGGATAATAATGGAGGACTAATAATTTGAGAAGGAGAAGAAGAAGAAGGAGAAACAATTTTGGAGTATGTTGGTAATTTTGGAGAAGATAATGATAAAAATGGATTGTAAGATGGTTTAACATTTTGTGGTAATGACCCTAATACCTATATGGTTTTAGAGTTGCAGAAGGTAAGGTGAAGGATAGGGTGGAGATGGAGGCAGTGCATAAGAAGATTTAGACTTTACTTTTGACTTGGAGGAATATATGATTTTTCCTGTAAAAATTCTCGGGATAGAAAATCAGGAAGAGAATTAGAGTCTCCTATAATATGTTCAATATCAAAATAAAAAATACTTAATATAGCTTGCCATCTAGCAAATATTTGTTTAGCAGCTAGTTTTTTACATCTTTGATCAAAACTTTCTTGGCTGATTTACAATCTATTCTAAGTAAAAACTTTTGATTTAACAAATCATCTTGAAATTTAGAAATACATAATACAATAGCTAAAATCTCTTTTTTAATTGTACTATAATTCTTTTGGGTAGGATTCCAACATTCTGAATGGAATCGAACAATCTATTCCGAATTATGTGATAATCTTTATTTCATAATTCGTCCATAACCAAAATCAGAGACATCTGTTTCAACAATTTTAAAGCTATGAGGTGATGGGATTCTCAGACATGGTAATTTCTTAACATGAGATTTAATCTGTTTTATAATGTTTGTGTGTTTTTCTGTCCATGGAGGTGAATTCTTTTTTAATTTTTTGAATAATGGTTTACATAATGGTCTGAAAGATTGATAAAAATCTGCAACATAGTTGAGACTTCTCAGAAATATTTGTAATTGTTGCTTATATTTTATTTCATCTGAAAACTTATCAGCAAATTCTATTGCCCTACTAATTGGTGTAATAGTTCCTTGATAAATATCATGTCCAAGGAATCTAATTTTGTTTTGAAATAATTTTATTTTTGATGATGAAACAACTAATCTATTTTGTTTAATAATTTGGACAAAAATATTTAAGTGTTTCCAATGTTGTTCAATAGATGAAGAAAATATTAACACATCATCTATATAAACTATTGTTAACTAAGTAAAAAGGGTAAATATTTCATTATAATATTTTGAAATTCAATAGGAGCATTTTTTTAATCTAAACGGCATAACATTCCATTCATAATGACCGAATGGGATTGAAAAAACTGTTTTATACCGATCTTTTTCAGCGATTTGGATCCGCCAAAATCTACTTTTCATATCAAATTTCGAAAATACTGTTGCATCATAAAGACGAGATAGCAAATCTTTCTGATTGGGGATTGAGTATCTAATCCATTGTAATACTTTATTTAAAGATTTATAATTGATAACTAGCCGAGGAACTCCTCTTTCTAATTCTGCTTGTTTTTAGACATAAAAAGCAGTACAGCTCCAATGTGATTTACTTTTCCTAATTAATCTTTTTGTTAATAAATCATTAATTTCTTTTTTGCAAAATTCTAATAATTCATTATTCATTTGGATAGGTCTGGCTTTAGTTGGAATATTTTTCTCAGAAAATTCCTTCTTATAAGGTAATTCAACTATATGTTGTTTCCTATTCCAAAAAGTATTAGGTAGGTTAGAGCATACTTCCTTTTCAATTATAGTTTTAAAATTATTAATTTTTTGAGTTAATAACAGATCTTTTAATTTTTTTTCAATTCTTTTATATTTTAATTCTTGTTTTAAAAAACTTATCTGTTTTTCTTTTCTTTTAATTCTGTTTTTTGTTAAAAAATTAATTTATTTGGTTAATGAAACTTCTTTTATGGAATTAATTTCCTTTGATACAAGAGGAAATATAAATTTAAATTGAATTTCTTGTCCAAGTGTTTTAGTGGAAATTCCTTCATCTGTTACAGAGAAAGGATAAAGTAATGTAAGAAATGGATTTCCTAATATTACTTTGGTGTTAATATTTTTTACCAAAATAAATGTTGTTTTAAAACAAATTTCATTATTGCAAATATGTGCATTAGATAATTTATAATTTAAGTTTAATTTTGATCCATTAGCTTGGGATAATGTCTCATTGGTTTTTTCAAAATATTTAAAAGATATTAATCCTTCTTGTATACAATTTAAATCTGCTCTTGTGTCTAATAGAGCAACTGTAGTAAAAGAAAATTCCTGATTAATTGAAGCCGTCACTTCAGTATACTATTTTTAAAAATTTATCTTATTAAGGATATTAATGAAATTGTCTGTTTCATCTTTAATAATTATTATTGAATAATCTCCTTATTCTTTATTTTGAGAATTATCTAAGTTATTTTTATTTATTTTTAATAATATAATTTCTTGTAGTAATTCTTCATTTGAAACTTCTAATTTAAAATTGGATGTTTTTAAATTTCTAATTTCTTGTTTTATTTCATTAATTTCTTGTTGTAGGTCTTGTAATGTGATTTTTATTTTTTTGTTTTAAATCTTCCTACTATCTCTGAGAAATTATAAGGAGTTGAAGAGGTCATTGAAGTGGTTTAATTATTAAAAGTATCTTTTAGTTTTTCTAAATAATCTTTTCTTTCCTGTGGATCTTTGATTTTGTCTATTAATTCTAATATAATATCCTTTTATTTTGAAAGTACATTAATGATTTTATTACAAAAATAACTATTTTTATCTAAACAATTGCAGACCTGTATCTCATCTTCTTCATATTCTCTTTCAGAAGATTGTTCCCAAAGACTTGATTCTTTTAATTGATAAATTTCTTTTTTTTTTTCAGAAGAGTTTTCATCTTCTTCACTTGAATGTATTATAAAAATATTTAATAATTTTTCTTTTAATATTTCAGGTACATCTAATTCATTAATCTGTTATTTGACCTTACAATTTGATTTATAATGCCTAACTTTTCCACATTTATAGCAAACGATTTGTTTTTTCTTTTTTCTTTTTACCCTTTTTTGGAGGTTTTATCGGTTTGTTATATATCTGTTTATCTATTATTCTTTATTTTTTATATTTTCATTTTTTGTTAGAATAATTCTTATAAATTCTTTTTCCCTTTTTATGTCTTCTTGAATGGGCTAATAATGGAGTATAACCAAACTGTTCATAAAAGGTACCTAATTCTTTTTTAACAAATTTCTTTTCTTTATCCATTTGCTTTTTTAATCTTAAATCATTACACATAATTAAACCAGTTATATTAATAGTAATTATTATATCACCATGTGTATGACTATGAAAATCAACAGTACCATCTAATTTTACTAATGATTTTCGTACCTTTTGGGCGAAGTAATATGGAAGTCTGGCTATAAACTTTTCCTTCCCGTATAATTGTTGGCAGTCATTTCTGATCATAACTTTAGTTAGAAATATATCTTTATACCAGCAGAAATTAGATAATTGAGGACATTTTAAATTAATTAATAAATCACTTATTTTTTCTTTGAATTGGACAGGATCACCTACAAAGTGTTTGGTTAATACGTATATTAATGTATTTACAGCATCTTCTAATGGCAATCAATTTTCTGTTTTAATAACTTGCATACTTTCATCATGTTTATAAGCAGTTAATATTTGTGTATTTTGATCATTTGAAAGATGATGATCCCACCAGCCTTTTAGTTGGCCAGTAAACCTTGTAACAAGAATATGTGCTACTTGGTGGTCAGTTTTTCTATTACTTTTATAGACATTAGCTACCATAATCATTTCTTGGAAATGGTTTAATATTTCATACTCAGATAATTCATCTATATTCCATTCATACAATACATCTGGTACAAAAGCAGATCTTACTATGTGTTCTCGTTCCTCGAATTGCATATCTGGAGGCGTAGGTCTCGAATACCAATTACGAGTAATAGAAACATGATGTTTAGAATCTCTAGCTGAAAAAGTATTAGTATGGTCTCCTCTAATCTTCTTTATTTGTAAGTCTAAATTTTTAAATTGGTTGTCAATATTACTTATTTCAGAATCAGATAATTCAGGAGAATCTGTTTTACTTAATACATTAATATGAGGTTGTTTTGAAGTAAATGCAGTATTACTAATAATTAATTTTTCTAATTTGTTAGAGATTTGTTCTAATAGATCGTTTTTTTGTTTTAGAAAAAATAATTTTTAAATGAGATGGGATCTCATGAGGAATGAATAAAGGGGTTTTTTTTGCTTTTTTAATAGTAGGATTAGCATGAGATATTTTGACTTCAATTCTTTCTAATTGTATACTCATGGTTTTTAAATATAAATTAGTGTAATTATTTTGTTGGATTATGTTATCAGTATTTTTAGCTTTTACTGAATTATTATGTTTTTTTATTGGTGATGCCAGTATTTGGGTATTTCTTTGATTGAATTTAATAGTTTCAAATGCAAGATATTCTTCATACAAAATTTTATTATTTTCTTCTTTAATCCATTGGTTAGTAGTCCTGTTTATGATTGATAATTGGTTTGATTTATAAATTTCAAACCATGTAAAGAAATGTATATTAATTTGTATTTCTTTCAACTACTGATAATATTTTTCTTGAACTCTTTCTATTTTTGTAAAAGTTGAGAAAAATATTAATCTTTTGTAACTATTTTCTTCTTTCATATAATCTTGTTTGAAATATTCCTTGTTAATTTTAAATTCTTCTTTACTAAGGATGTATATTTGGACATCATCTCCAATCACTTGTGAATATGTTGGAGAGGAAGATTCCTTTTCAGGATTATGAGAGGTGGATGGATTATGAGAGGTGGATGCCCTATCCAGGTGGTTAACAGTATATACTGGTGTATTAATAATATTTTCAGGAATAATTTTCCGAATCTGTGTGTCTAGACTCTTAGATCTGTTGTCAAAATTTTGAGATTTTGATGCAAGAATAGATTTGGGTGTATGATAACTAGAAGGTGCTGGATAAGAATAATGTGATAAAGATCTTCTAAAAGGTTGAAAAGTTATTTAAACTGTTCCGTCCATTTTTTGCTCTATATATTCAAGATCGTCTTTAGAATTATTTTCTATTTTAGGTAATGGAGTAATGTTCTCTAATTGCCATTCATTAGGGAAAGTAATTTGATTCCAATTAATTTGTTTAGGAATTTGTAAACTAGAGTTTTGTGTACTAGATTGTAATAATAATGTATATCATTTTGGACTGGTAATAAGAGCTTGTGGTTCTAATGTTGTTTTCATCAATTTATAATGGATCCTATATACTATGGTTAAAGAATGCGACCCTTTCATCATATTATAACCGTTTGTTTTAATATTTAATGTTAGAGCATGTAATATATTAGTATCAAATAATGAAAGAGAATAATTGGGATAACAATTGAAATAAACTGAGCCTTGAAACAAGGTTGATTCTACCATTCCAAATAATGAATCATGAAAATTATAATGTCTTCCATCTCTCAGACAGAGTAATACTGAGGTATTTAATCCATTTCTAGTGAGTGGTTTTATAGCCACATGTACTAGTCCAATATGTATGAAAGAGTATTTCTGTTCTTTGTGATGTTTAATAGCTTCTCTTGTTAATAATTGTAATGATTCATAATCAGTATTTAAGCTAATAATTTTTTCTACTGTTTTAATTATATAATTAGTAAGAAATGATAATTTAGAAGAAAAATTCGAATATTTATATATTTGATTTTTTGGATCATTAGGAATTATCCAATTTTGTAAATTTCTTTCTATATCTACCATAATGTAATCTTCTTGGTTAATATTATCAGGTTCTAAGGGGATACTAGTAGTGGATTCATTAGGTTTAAATAAAGAGTTCATTGAGGTAGAATTTAAAATTGTACAGGATTTAAAATAAAGATTTCCTATATTCAAAGAAAAATATGTAGATCAAGAACTTGAGGGAACACCACCGGGACCACCCTAAAAGCCTTCCAATATGAATGGGCTGACTAACGGATTTTCATGGCTTACCAACACAAGTCTCCCAATATACTTCATTTTCTTTTTCTATAAGTTATCTTTATAAAAATTTGAATTGATTATTTTTTATGTTTTTTTTTACCACGCAAGGATACTTAAATGATATTTTATGCTTTTAATTTTGTTTATTAAGAATTTACGATGTTCTTCCCAGTGTTCTAATAACTGTCTTCTTCTTTTATATAATTGGTAGTTAGTTATCATTGATTCTTTATCTTGCTTCATTATTATCTCAGTTTTCTACATCTCCTATTATCATTAAATCTTACTGGCACCGAGTCTTTCCCATCGAACCTGAAATTCAACACTTGTCTAACCCCCAAAAATTACTTGATGCTTTTATTTTACCAGATTGACATTATATCCCACAAAATATTAAGAAAACTCAAAATTTTTATGAATTCATATTAGTAAACACCGACTCAATTATTCTCTCTGAAATCCCTTGTTCCCTTTAAACTTAATCATCTCCCCCTGCATCTCCAATTATTACCTTTCATAAAGTTACCATTAGACTATAATATATATAATACTTAATATATTATGTTATATATTATAACATTATACCTTATAATATGTTAGTATAGTATTAGTTTAATATTATATGTTATATACTAATAGCATTACTATATCTATTACTATACTATATAGTATATATAGTATAATACTATACAGTATATACTATATATTAGTATATTAGTATTATATATGTAGTATTACTATATTAATATTACTATTATATACGATATAGTAATATTAATATTAATATTAGACAGCTAACCGAGAGTTAGGATTTGTTAATGGCCAAACGGCATAATTAATAAAAATAACAATAATAATTTTATGAATATAATAATAATATCACATATTTATGCTAAATCAGTTGATGTGTTTGATGTAATGTTATTTTAGACAACTTATTAACAACATAAAATCTAATATCAAGTATTGGGAATTAATTTTGATTGAATTTAATAGCTTCAAATGGAGGGTATTCTTCATAAACAATTTGATTGTTTTCTTCTTTAATCCATTGGTTAGTAGTTCTGTTTATAGTTGATAATTAGTTTGATTTATAAATTTCGAACCATGTAAAGAAAGGTATATTAATTTGTATTTTTTCCAAATACTGGTAGTATTTTTCTTGAATATGATCTCTTTCTATTTTTGTAAAGGTTGAGAAAAATATTAATCTTTTATAACTATTTTCTTCTTTCATGTAATCTTGTTTGAGATATATATAGTATAGTATATATATATATATATATATACACTATATATATACTATACTATACTATATATATTATAATATAATATTGTATGCTGTATGTTATAGTATACATTATAATATATAACAGATATGAATAATATAATATATTATAAATATATTTTTCGAAATTCAATCGCGAAACATTCGAACGTAATATTTTCTCACGTTCCAACGTTTCCTTCCACGTTGGAATGTTACTCAGAATGACGTACGAACGTTTCATGTATATAAACCCAAAACCGAACGGAGAATCACCATTTTCACTGTTCTTCTTCTTCCACCATTTGCAAGCCGCCACTAAACCATCGCCGCCACCATCAAACCTCGCCACAACAGTCCCCAAAAGGTAGGCATCCCTCTTTTATCCTCTTACATGTTTTTTTATTTAAGATTTAGTAGGAAATTGTTTCAAAACAAAGTTAGTGGTGGCCAGATTTTCAACTCCATTTTCCGGCCACCACGGGTTGTCATTGGCCAAATGGTCACAGCAGAAAAGTTTCTTAAAGTGTATATTTCATTTTTGTGGTGGCATTTCCCCACTTAAAATTGTGGTATGTGATTTTCGTGATTTTTGAGAGTCAGCCATTTTGTATCGTAACGTTCAAACGTTTTGATAGAACGTTCGAATGTACCACATTTCAATATTCTTAGCCGTTATGCCTTAACGTTCGAACGTGGATATTATACGTTTGAACGTTAATTGTTATGTTTAAACGTTAAACACAAATGTGCGAACGTTTTATCTGAACGTACGAACATATGTTTTACTATATTTGCATGTTAATGCAAAGCAGTTTAAAATTAATACGAAAGATACATCAATAGTACTAATAGTTTTTTTTCCCTTTCTATTTTCAAGATATGATTTATCCTTTGCATACCAGGAATTGAGGGAGGGAATGAGCCACTTGGGACACTACTCGAATCGGGGCTCGTACTGTTATGGTAGAACGAGAGGTCTTGATCAATGAGTTCAACGAGCTCATATGGGAGCAGACGAACCTCAGAGATATTTTCATCAATAGAGGTTAGGGAAATATCTGCACATTGAGGGGGAAGGTATACCTCTCAATGATTCGAGAGTTCTATATAGGGATGTGCTCTATGTTTCAGGGCGCATCCTCTCACACCGTGACTGTATGCGGTGTTTTGTTTGAAATTTCACCGAATGTCATCGCTGAGCTCCTCAGGATTCTTCATGGAGTTGAGACATTGACTACAACTGACTCTCTAACCTTGGTTCGCACATCTACATCTGCACACGGCACACTCGATGCAAATGTAGGCACTTCTGCATCATCTACTGGCCCAGTTGAGCCATCATTGGCCAGAGATGCAGACCAGTCAAAGGCCGATGGTACTAACCGTGAGGCTAGGGATGATGACCTAGACGAAGATTTCTACATCCTCATCGGGAGAGATCGCACGCAGATCAAAAGGAAGAACACCTTCAATCAAATACATCTGCTACCTTTCTTCCGCATGTTGCAGCTTATTGTTGCAACAAACCTGGATCCTGTGGCACATAAGACTACATTTAGTCGGATTCAAGCATAGTTTTTTATACGAGTGACACATGAAGATCCCATCAATTTGCCACTGCACATCTATGAGAGGATCCATTACGAGACGAGTATTGTCTTCTCGGACAACCTCTCATACGGTGTCATTATCAGCTGACTATTACTTGCTCGTAGAGTGCCACTCCAGCCGAAGGAGTCAGTCACAGCTCAGATGAGCCCTTTCGACATGAGCACACATCGACGTAGTAGTGGACAGGCGAGGGGGTATCCTTAATGTCAGCCACCCACTGTAGAGGATCTAGTTCCTCCAACGTAGCCCGAGCCCGGTGTGGGGAGTAGTAGTCAGCAATCGACAAATACATCTACGGGAGATGCGCGTCCTACTTAGGTTGATGCAGTGATCTCACAGCTGACCGCTTATATCGATCGACAGATTGTGGTTGTAGAAGCACTACAAAAATCAACGCTTTTTGCTGCATTTTTAATTTTCGGTGAACACATTTGGTCGCAACAAACCTTCATTTACAGTTCAAGCATGTATTTGTAGTCGATTTTTGTCTGTGCTGCAAACTTCAACTTTTTACGGCAAAATTTTAACGCCGGAATTAAAATTGCAGAAAACAGGGGAGCTATATTTGACGCTTTGTTGGCTCCTCGCATGATATATGTATTGCGGCGAAAACTGTGTGCCACAAATTGGTGTTGATATTTTCGATGCAAGTATAATCGTAGCAAATTATATAGCGGTGAAAATATGTGTGGCAAACACTACCGACGCAATAACTTATCTATTGTGGTGAAAGTATTTTCTATTACGTCGATTTTATTCGTCTCAACAAGACTATAGTAATCATTTGTTCCCAACGAAAACAGAGCACCATTGTAAATGGCTTATTGCGGCGATTCCAGGATTGCTGCAACAGACCACGGTATATAACCGAAATCGATGGAACCCCTCCATTCTACGCGAGTAATTTCTTGCCTTCTTCTCCGTGAGCTTCCGTGATGGTTTTGGTCCCTTTGGTCTGAAATTGGTTAGGCCGCTCCTGCCACCGTGAGGCTGCTGCTGCGCCGTCTCCTCCTAGCCAGTAAAATTCCTTCAGCCTCTCTCTCCTATGTTTGATTTGATCTGATCTTGATCCTCTCTGATCTCTCTCTATATTAAGTACTCTCACTCTCACTCCGACTCTTTCTCTCCCTAGGATTTTTCTACTGATTCGGCTGGCCAATTGTGATTCGGTAGCCCCACCCTCTCACCATACCAGCCCATGCTCATCCTGCTCTCTCCAGCTAGTACGGTAAGCGAACGATCTCCTTCAATGGAAATGGGTCTTACACAGATGGACCCAATTTCTTCTAGTACTGTTTTCCAATATCTACCCACACGATTGAAAGAGGCCAATTTCTTTGAAGCATCCTGTCTAGCTATAGGTTGTAATTTTGAGATTATTTAGCCCGTGTTGAACATATATAGGCAGACACTGAAGATGGAATCATAATAATTGAATGATAATTATTTCCTTAAGAACTTTGTGGTGTGCATCTGCTATATCATGGTGAAATCAACCTTTATTCACCAATATTGTCTATACATAGGCAGGGAATGAGAAATTAACAGAATAATTAGTAGCCTTGACAATTAACAGAATTTTATCTTGATAAGATATCACATTAATTATGTTTTACAAAAACATAAAACTGAGATACGTAAGACTAGGAGGAGAGGGCTGGAAGACATTTTGAATTATACTTTAGTTTTTTTTCCTAATTGTCTATATTAAAGAAGTGTATTCCTCTTATCTCCAGTACTATATATCCTTAATTATAAGGTTGTACTGATGAATATATCAACCCCTTCAGCTCCTTATATGTTTTAATGTTTACAAAGAGAGAATTCTTCCATGGGTTGTTTATCCCCGATCTCACCCTCTCCTTGTTAAATTTATGCAAGTGAATTGATCAAACATACATACAAGTTCATCAGCTACCTTAAGGATCAAAAGAGAATAAGATATTTCGAATTGTGCAACATAGACAGATTCTATAGATCTTTCACGACATGTCTAAATCATATATAAATCATAATAACTTATGTTATGAGCATGTACATATATATGTGTGTGTGTGTGTGTGTGTGTGTGTGTGTGTGTATTTTCATTAATGACTAATGTTATCAAGTTTTTGCATGTGTTTCTTGATGATATGCAGTTGGCATATCAGTTTCCCTTTGGGTGCACAAACAACTTCAATTATAAACAAATTCTAACTGAAGTTATGCATGCTTTATATACGGTGATATAATTATACTTCATTAGGGTGTTTGAAAGTATTAATTTCCTTATTATGGTATTGGTTAATAAATAAGGAAATAGCAAACTAGCTTAATTATTTCATTGTTCTGCTTAAGGTTTCATTCTGCTGCCTTAATCGATTGAGGTTCAAATGGACAAGACTTGGATGCACGTCCCAAACAGGTTTACCTCATGTGAATACGGTGAAGGGATTAATAATCTACTCACAATGGCAAAAGCCCATGCTCCTGGGAGAACTACCTTTAGGTGTCCATGTCAGAGATGCCATAATAACCTATTCCTACCAATTCATGAAGTCGAAGATCATCTATTCACGATAGGTATTGATCCAAGTTATACACATTGGATATTTCATGGGGAGGATGAAAGTTGGAGTGTGAATTCGTCTGACGGTGATGATGATACATTTAATGAATGTCATAATTTTGTTGATGATATGGATGAGATGATAGAGGACACTCGGGCTGGTTTAAACACTGACAATACATTTGGTGAAGATGGTTCTACTTCACAGCCCACAATGAGTGATTGGCAGTCTAAAACATTTGACCAATTGTTTGAGGATGCGAGACGTCCTCTTTATCCAGCTTGTGAGAAGTTTTCTAAACTCTCATTTATAGTCGAGCTACTTAACTATAAATGTGACTGGTTTGATGTCAGTGATATAAAGAGAGGAATACAAGTTGGGGATCACATAACTAGTGTGAACACCTCTAGCAAATGGTATAGGGATGAGCCATTTACCCTTGCCTGTCAAGCAGGCCAAGTGTCTTACCTTAAAGATAATAGTAAACGTGGTAATTGGTCTGTTGTGCAAAGGGTGACCAATAGGAACACGTATGATGTTTCAACTATACCATTGGCCAATGATGATGATGACGATGAAGAGCATAATCGTAATGATGTTGCTTTCCAAGAGAAAGAACCCTTATATGTCCATGTGGAACCTGAATATGATGATAATGACACGAGGAATCCCTTGCATAGGTCTGAAGTAGAACCAATTCATGTTGCTGGTGATATAACATTGGAAGACGCAATTACCCTTCCTGATGATGAAGACTTCATTGATGATGATTTTCATCTTGAATACGGCGATGCCCTCACTGGTAGCAGTGAAGATCTTGAGTCTCATTGCAATTCATCATCTGACAAAGGTGCACATTAATGCAATAAGTTTAACCCCCCCCCATTAGACTATGACACATTTGTCTAACATAGTACTGTGATTTTTCATATTGAAATTATTAATTTCATACTCTTACTTACAGCTGGTTTGGGGCATGGGAATTCTCAAAAATTCTCATCTCATCTCAACTCATCATTACACATTTTTCAAATCTCCATATAAAATATAATAAACAATTCAAGTTTTTCAAATCCCAATACACCTTTTTCAAATCCTAAAACTAAAAAATAATATTTTAAACTCTAAAACAAAACACAAAATTCTCATCTCACTCCCCAAACCTCCCCTAAATCTTTCAAGTTTGTGTACTTTATAGGTGATTGAGGGTAGCAAGATTATGGTAAGATTATGTTTCTGTAATTTCAAGGTAGGTCCTGTAATTTCAAGTTTCTATAGTGTTTCCTATACATTAGCAAAATTATTGTAATATATATTGAAAGAAATTTGGAATTATACCATTGGTTATATCATTTTATTGAACTTCTTCCTTATTTTGCTATGTACAAGTAACAGTAGAAGCACAGTACTGTTGGTCTAATTATTCCCAACGTTATGTTGATTTTCTTTTGGATATGTGAATGCTCTTAGACTAAAAATATTTCCAAGTGCCTCTTGGTGGTTGACATTATGTAATTTTGGCATGCAGGTGTTGATTTATTGACTACGCTACAACCAAATGTGGATGAGGCTCAGATGGTCCACCAGAATTAACTTTTATAGCTAGTTACTCGTTGGCATGACTTGTCTTGGATTGGTGCCATCGTCAAGATGCTTTTGTCCAGTTATTGTCGTAGGTCTTGCAATGGTGGGATTTTATTGGCATTTTCTAGTTAGTAACCGCCACTTGTTTTCATGTTGTACGGCTTGTAATATTCCATATATGATGGAACTGTTTGCTGAGAATTCATGTCATGTGTACTTCATTATGTGCCTATGTTCTGATCGGGACTAGTAGTGATTTTCACTATTGTTTTATTTTTTGTCTATATGAATAGAGAAGGTGTGGATGTTCCTAAGAGATTCACATTTGGTTCCCCATAACCTATCCATTTACTATAAATTGAGCAAATGGTGGGATTTGTGATGTACAAGGTTTTTGAAAGATAAGTTCCATATTGAAGAAATTTTGAGGAATATACTTTTTAGCTAAATTGTACGGAATTTTATGGGGAACCTATCCACAATGGAGTAACTAGCCCATTGTGGATATTAATGTTGATTATACATTATGCATTCCAGTAGAGAAATTATGCACCCTAAGCCTCGTTAGAGAAAAATTCATGAAAAATCAAGTATCTTTCTCCAGTAGAGAAATTTTGTACTTTCTTCTTGATCAACCAATTAAGTAAGAGAATTTTACTTAATTTTAATCTTTTATTTATGAAAAGATTATTACTCCAATTTGAAGGTTGTTTCCTCACTTATTTTAGAAGAATACTATACTCTAGTGTTACAAAAAAATCCAAAACCGAGACCTTGAAAAAAGGGGGGAAATATATTTTAATATAAAGTATATATTATATATTCCTGTGAAGTTACGTCAAAATATATTTTGAAAATATCGATAAAATCTCATTATGACTATAACACTAATTATATTTATCAAAAGCATCACGCATAATATTACTCCTCTCAATGCATAAAACCTGTTGGACTTATCTAAATGTTGAAAATTAAAAATGTGAAAAATGTTAGAAGATAAAATAGAGCACGATCGAGTTGCGCACAAATGCATAGAACACAAGAGTCATGTTCACGTGATTGTAGTGACTGACAATGATCACAAGCAAATGCCTAAAGAAGAACTTCTACCAACATGACACTGACTCAGCCCCACACCCACATCCCTCCTAAAAGAGCATCATCACAAGCTGTCATCACCCATTGTGGACTCTTTTGTTTTTTTAAGATAAGATGAGAAGAGATTAATTGAGATGAAAATTGAAAATTGGGAATGGATAGGGAATGTGATGTACAAGGTTTTAGAAAGTTGAGTTAAATTGACTGGTATTTTGTTTTAGGGAAAGTATAATTTTAGCCAAATTATAGGAAATTTGATGGGGAAGCTAGTGGCAATGCTCTAACTGACCCATTGTGGATATTAATGTTCATTATACATTATGCATTCCAGTAGAGAAATTATTCCCCCACAGCCTTGTTTTAAATGAAGAAGATGATTTAAAATGAGATTATAACGTAATAAATTATTCTAGAATTTATAAAGTATATAAATCTAATATCTTAAACGCACAATGAATTCAAGAAGTCCTGCCATACAAATAAATACATGTTGTATTTTCATGTATTGAAAATACAATTTAATGACAATATTATAACAATAGAATTATTTTCAATATAGTCGGTTTGAGTTCTAACGACTGATGGATCAAATCCACTCGAGGACTTATATAAAATTTGTATTATAAGCCCATTAAACCTTAATATATAGGCGTTGTAAAAAAAAATCCAAGTTAATGTAAAACTGATATTAATTTTGAAATATTTCCACATAAAGATTAAAGCTATTTATGCACAAAGAGAATGTTGGGACAAATTAATCTTTCCCTGCATTTCTCTTCAATCATATATTATTATATTATGAAGGCATGCATGTTATAATAACACTTGTCTGTGAATACATGACGTAGGAAGCAATTGGCGTAAGTGAAAACAGCTGTTGAAACATATGATGGCTTCTGCAGATTTGGGTCTACTATTGTTAGATCAAATTGTACACACAATCCCCATACTTTTCGGTACACAATGCGCGGGAGAACGAAATACTTTAAGCAAGATAATTATATATTCTATCAAACAGAATGAAATCTACCTTCAGCTCCTTATATCAGTTTTCATCAAATACATTTACAAGCTAACTAGTATTGGCAAACCATTTCTGCTGGCCAGAAGTACGTTGATAGAAATATACCCTCAAGAGACCATAACTTAGCACCTGGGCTGCATATCTGAAAGGGTTAAATACCTTCTCCAGACTCTGGCCAACTTCTACATGACAAATGTTTAAACACCCATTTTGCCCAACATGGAGTACATACTGCACGACACAGTCTAAACTAGTTTTCAAATTGTTTTATACATCATTATATATACTTACTTTACAACATTGGGTTGTCTTTATACTATACTTTGATCATGGTGCAGTAGATGATTCAGTCAAAGAGAGGGCGAGGCCGAGGAGCAGCTGGACCAAGTCGAGGGGTGTTGCCTCCTACTCAATGAAACCCACTGCCAGAACCACTGGGTTGGACTTTGAGAGATGAGCAAGCTGCTGTGGACTCTGATGACTCCACTCAACCCCCAGATGATATACATCCATCGTGTTTGCCTCCCAATACTCCTGCAGATGTGAATACAACTCAAGAGGGTAAGTAAAATTTTTATGGGGAGGATGAGTTATTGTATTTCATAAACAAAAGAGTTAGAGAGATTCTATCCATGTATAAGGTGTTTTGAACATGGAAAACTGGTATAGTAAAAAGTAGTGTGTTGCACCCTAGAACACGTAAAGACAAGATTTTGAACCAAAATCTGCAATATAATGTGTTTCATGCAGGACTTGCACGTGTGTTTTTCTATGTTTTGCACCTTATACAAGTCATTGTAGTTTGTTAGGAATCACTTATAAAGTATTTCAGAAGCTTTCCTTGCACCTTAGTTTTCATGTATTATAATTTGTAACAAAGTAAATGTGAAATTAGGTGTTGCTGGTATAGAAGAAAGTACCAGTATTATAATGTTTTGCACCTTATTCTGGTATTGTATAAACTAGTGGTCTGCACCTTATAAACACATAAAGACACTGTTTTACACCAAAATCATCTATACGGTGTTGCTGGTATAGATGAAAACTAGTGATTTGCACTTTTTGAGGAGCCTCGTTTTGTGGGTGTTTTGGAAGAGTAGTCAATTTGTATTATATTGTTTTGCACCACTGTCATTAATGATGTGTTTTTTTAAATGTGCTGGAATAGTACCAAACTGCTCTAAACGTGGTAGGGGTGTAGCCAAAGGAACGGAGTTTGAGCGGATTTGAAAGTATGGCAAGATACCACTTGAGATCAAATATGGTAAGATAGGTCCATCTTGCAACAATAGAACAGTATACACAACAAGAGTGACGTGGATCGTGAAGCACTATGGTGAAATGAGGCATGGTAGTTGGAGTGTTATCGACGAGAAGGAGAAAGATGAGCTTATTTTTCGTGTTCGAGTATGGCTTTCATGTTAAATGATTGATATGTATGCTATGTTGAGTAATAACTTTAGATTCTGTTCAATATAGATCTGCATGCTGGTGAGAGATTTCTTGAGCTGACTGTATGTTTGAGTTGTTATTCGAAGTTATAATTGAATGCTTTATTATAACTATTTAGTTGTAATGCCTTATATGGGGTTTTAGGAAATATAAATATAGCTTAGATAAGGAGTAGAAGAACAGAATTTGACTGGATACAGATAGTTGTGCAGAAATAGCCATTGTTATTGAATTGCTTTAAAAAGTTTACCATATGGTACATGGGTTTTAACACAATGCAATTGATAGGCTGACTTTGTCTTGGATTGGACAAAGACAAATCATCGTCGGACAGTCACAAGTTAGCTATCTCGTGCATATAATGCGTTTCATTACAAGCTACACAAGAAATACTTGAGTTATGCAACACATTCGGAGGCATTAGCAAATGGAGGTGGGTTGGTAGAGAAGCTGGTTTGGGAGTGATTATGTACTCGATGGGGGAGTGAATCATTCAAGGTATGATGATCACTTTTGGATGTAGGAATCATATCATGTCATAAGGTTTCATGATAGGTTGTAAGCATATCATGAGCGTGTAAACCTGATGGTGTTGTTCTAAATGTGAACACAATAGCCCAATGATTTTTGTAGCTTCAACATTAACAGTATTTCAACAGCAAAAGATAGTTCTATAGGACTATTTACATGGAAAAACCAGTCTGTAATATCAAGACAGGGAGTCCCTTGTAATACATTCCCTTGCCCAACATGTATATTTTAAGTTAAAACTAATACTATTAGCAATTGATGAGAACTGAAAAAAAAACACCTATAATTTTCTGTGATATTGCAGAAAATGTCCACCCAAAATAGAGAAAATCAGCGTAAACAAAGGGTTAACCACACAAGTGGAAGGACATCCTTTGTTGTACTAATGGAAAGAAAGGTATGTTTGATTAAATAAGTAAACTTGATGGTTGTGGCCAAAGCTAATTGGTCGATAATATTATTACTCTGAAAAAGGCTAATTGGTATGGTTGCATTCATGTAGAAGGACAAGAATCTGATTGACTTTTACAAAGACGTGCATTGGTCAAACAAAAAGGGAAGATTTATCACACCAACTACAGAAGACAACTATGTGAGCATATATATGTTTAGAGTTTTGTAACTAGTTGTCTACTATTAATTTAACTTGAGTTTTTCCATCCCACATAATCAGATGGCTGAAAAGATTAATGCGAAAGATCCAGAGACTCACACAAATGAAGCAACAGCACACATATTTAGGGAGGTTTTGGGACATAGACCAGGGTATTCCAGAGGGCTGGGCCACTCTGTTATGCTTGAATCGCTTAAAGTACCTGGAGTACCTAATGAGGAGTATGAATGGCTTGCCGCTGAAAATGAAGAAAATAGGAAAAATGCAGAGTATTACATGAACTGGCTTGAAGAGATTGAAGGTGGTTTCATGGCTATGAGGGAGCATATGCGAGATTATGAGACACGTGTAAATATGAGAATGTCAGAAGTGGAGACAGAATTAGAGTCTACGAGAGAGACTTAACTTGCAGTTCCTTAAGCATCCTGTTTTTTGCTAGCAATACCTACTATTGTATTTTGACCCACATCTTTTGCTTACCTTTTTGATGAAGTCTTCATGGGGAAGATGAAGTTCAAGCAGTAATACGTTTGTCCATTAGTACGGTGTTGCATTCTACTATAAGTTGGAAAGGGTGAAGGATAGCATGGGAGGTAATGTAGTTTCTTGCTCTATTATAAATGCAGTAGCAGAAATGTTGTTGTTGGTCAATTGTTTGTTTGAATTTGTGTTCATCTCAAAAGTAGTACATCATATTTTATAAAGTGTAAAAGGGAGGGAGGGATGAAATATATTTTAATCTCCTAATTTTGGTTAACCAATCATGACAGGTCATATATGTTACATTCAGTGTTTTCCAATTTTATTAGAAACAAAGTGCTTTCCTATCAAGTCATGCATTTTTCTATTTTTCGTTGTTTTTTCAAGATACACAATCCAAGTTAATGGATGAAGTTTCTGTGTTAAATCAGTATTGCAATGAGTTTCAGAATTTGCCATGGTTGACCTACTGCATGAATACAAATTATTTATCTAATTTTGAACGCATGCTATTAAAAAATATAGGTTCCAGCTAAATTGGCCAATATCCAATTTAAATTATAATCTACTTCATTGTGTATCTGCTTTAATGCTTTCATCTGTAGACAAGTGTTTCCTCATAGAACAATTGTTATAGTGCTCTAGTGACTTAGAGAAATATATTGCATCTGAAATTGTGTAAAGCCAAAGTTTAAAAGAACTTAGCTTGTTTGTCCAATAGGGTTATCGAGCTACAGGGGTAGATATGGAACTGATTGGAATTCCAGGCAAGGTGGGAATTGAAGAGGTTGTTCATGGCCCTGTCAACGTAAGGTACACAACAACCTTGAGGATCAAATGTCATCATAATATGGATTAGGAAAATACCTAGCTTTTTAAGCTTGTATGTAAACCATCAGCTTGAACTTTGACAGATGAACCACAAATATATCCCATTTCAAACACTAAGTTTAAAAGAAGGAAAAATGAGACATATATATTGAAGGTGATGCATGGAGGGATTTTTGTATCCTATTTTAAGCTGAAGTGTAAATGACACATTTTTCTCAGGGAGTTTGGCCTATGCAAGTACTGCATGATGCATGATTTAACATTAACCAAACTGCTGATATATAACGGGTTTTAATAACTTAGACTAGGTTGGTGGTTATGCAGAAATGCATGCTATGGTCTGATTTCATTCAACTCATTTATATTGCAATAGGTTAGTTCACCTTCCAAGGGCCAAGAGTTTTTTTGGATGTGCTGGCCGATACCCTTCAACAAATTTTCAGTGTAAAAATACCTATGTGGAGTATGTATATGTATATGTAGAGATAGTAGGGCCGCTGACATGTTGAAATAGCAAGTATGGATGCATTGTGGGACGTTTGCTAAAAAAAGTTATAACCTATGCAAGTAAAATTAACTTCTAGCTGAGATATATATAGATTGTAGACAATTTATCTATAGATTAATTTGAAGTCTTATTTGCATCTTGTCTTAAATGAATGGTAGTCTAATGGTTTTGTAGGCAATTTAGTGCCATAATGTTATGCATTTCAGTGGTTTCATATATACGATGTGAAAGCTCTATCATGTGCAAAAAACCAGATGCAGGGGTCAACGTTATTCCAATATGTATGATTGGCATCGCCATATCATGTGTGTGATCTGTGTGTTTGAAAACCCCATCATGTGCAAACCCATTGGATTTTCAAAACAGAGAAATGAGTTCTTCATGTAAGTGTCAGGAAAAACTCTTGATCAAATTAGTTCCATGCAGTGCAAATTATGATCATGATCTGAAACCAATATGCATGCACAATATGATGATCATGAGGTATTCATGTGATTTGTAATCACATGAATCTCATCAGTTGGGAGATCCAATTTCCCCATACTCACAAAGTGAAATTTTAGGCCCAGTTGAGAGTGCACTCTCAAATATTGGACCAAAAATTGATTTGCAGTGCAATTTCTGAGAGTACTCTCAAAAATTGCATACTGATCAAACACCAATATGCCTAATTTATCGGCTAATTAACGTAGCTAAATTTAAGCCCCCAAACTTGTCAATAGTCACAATAATCGTCACGGGGGAAAATAAAAACGCCGGTAAATTGACTTCTAATCTATCCACAAAAAACCCCAAAAATCCGTACCTGGGAATTCTCAAATCTGCGATTTGGGCACACGCTGCAAATGGGCATTTGCATTGGAGACTTCGATCCATCCGTTCCGTCGATTGCACTGCCGAGATGAAGATATAGAGGTTGGCAAACAACCCAACGCAGAGAATACCTCATGAGATTTTGCGGCGCACAAAGGGATTCAGTGGAAGGCAATAGTGGCAACAATGACCCTTGACTTTCTCGGCATGCAAATCGACGGAAATCGCATGTTGCATGCGGCGGTACCATTTCGTCGAGGAACAGAGCATATGTCAAGCCTATTTTGCTGCGTTTGGCCTGCGATGGAAAAATCGTGGCTTAAGTCATTTTGCCATGTTTTGTTCACTTCTTGCGGCGACAATAGGGCGCTGCAAAAAATGGGTTTTGTTGTAGTGAGGAGTCTGTCGCTAAGATAGCCCATCATGTAGGTATCCTCAACGAGAAGGTTGATAGCTCGACTGAGAAGATACGGAGCACGAATTTCATAAACAATGCGTTCGTCTAAGTGTTGTTTACGAAATTCTATCATATTTTGTATTTTGCTTTTTATATATATAAGGAACAATATTATTTAATATATATTAATTTTTAATTTCAATTCTTGATATTCTTTAATGTTTGATTTTCTAACTTTAATACTAAATCACTACACTTCAAATATATATAAACATAAATATATATTTATATATGTATATATAAATATGTATGAGTCTATTTTTTAGATTTGTTCACAAATTATGCACTATAAAACTACATAATTTTTAAATTAGAGTCATATTTAATTTAAATTTACAATTAACGTTTGAATGTTGGAGCCAAAATATTTCACATTCGCACATAAGTTGTCTCAATGTTTAAACGTATATGTAACGTTTGAACGTAAATTTTCCCTACGTTCAAATATCAAAAAATCTCATCTGTCTTTAATAACAGTTTCTAGAAATTGTCACAAAAAAGACTTTTTAGTGACGGTTTGGAGATTGCCACAATTTTCCAACCATCATTAAAAATTAATTATGTTGTAGGGTGGGATCCACCTATATAGCTCTTATCTTGAACAGTACCCCCACTAGGTCCTGTATTAATGGAGTTCAATTAATTTTGGGCGCAGCTAAAACTAGTTTCTAAAGGATGTGTAGATCGATCAGTCTACAGAAAGCTGATTGAGAAAAGCATGTGTACAATGCCCTTTTGAGCTCTCCTTATATCCAAAGTTCTCTATAACATATTGTGCGGGTATCCTTGGCAGCCAAACATATATAAATATATAAGATATATGTTTGAGAGAGAGAGAAGACGAAAAGCTGTATGTTCTTGATGATCACATCATAATGCATTGCATTATTAATGTCATCCAATCCCTTTCTGTGGGTGACATGTATAGCTAGCTACGTGCAAATCATATCGATCAATTGTTCACTGTAGCGGCGGCACTCCTTCATTATATGTCACCGATGTTTTTCCAAATAATATACAATAATTTTTCTATCCACCTCCTTATCTTTATTAAATGATCGTAGCCACGTACGGGGCCTCCAACTTACTAATTAAATGAACTATATATAATTAATGGCGTTCCCTTGAAAAATGGTACAAATTAAACTGTATAATCGATTGATATCGATCATGTAAATTGAGAAGACGATCTGATAACCAAGATGAGAATTAACAAGCAGAATTACTTGAATAAATACCATAATTTAACGAAAACCTTGACGGGAGAAAATGACATTCTCTTCCTTTATTTCACATGCATGCCTAAGGTGTGACCCCGTTTTTTATTTGTAATAAAGATTGGTGCAGAATTTAAGTTTGGCACAAAACAGGCCAGTTCGTTGGGAGTTGGGTGAGAGAAATAGGTTATAAGCATTTTCACATGTACTGTACAATGCATCATCCACAGTCATACTTCTTCTTATATAAGAGTCCCATTTGAATTCCCAACTACACATCCAATTCTACTCTCTCTCTCTCTCTCTCTCTCTCTCATGGAGCATCTCATTTTAGTACTTTATGCTCTCCCTGTCTTCTATTTCCTGTTCTTGGTTTGGAAGTGGGTAGATGCAAAAAGAGATCAAGAATGTTACATGTTGGACTACCAGTTGTATAAGCCGACCGATGACAGAATGCTAAACACGGAGTTCTGCGGGGAGATCATCAAGAGGACCAAGAATCTTGGTCTCCTTGAGTACCAGTTCCTCCTCAAAGCCATTGTGAGCTCCGGCATTGGCGAGCAAACCTACGCACCAAGGATCATGTTCTGCGGCCGGGAAGATAATCCCACATTGCAGGATGGGATCTCGGAGATGGAAGAGTTTTTCTTTGATAGCATTTCAAAGCTGTTGGCCAGGTCAGGAGTTTCTCCCTCCCAAATCGATGTTCTTGTGGTTAACGTGTCCATGTTGTCCACGGTTCCTTCTCTTGCCGCTAGGATCATCAATCGTTACAAACTGAGGGATGACATCAAGGTATTCAACCTCACCGGAATGGGGTGCAGTGCTAGCCTCATTTCCGTTGACATAGTTAGATACCTTTTCAAATCCTACAAGAATTTGAACGCTCTGGTCGTGACTTCTGAGTCCTTGAGTCCAAATTGGTATTCAGGTAATGACAGATCAATGATTCTTGCAAACTGTTTGTTCCGGTCTGGAGGGTGTGCAATCCTTTTGACTAACAAAAGGGCCATGAAACACAAAGCCATGTTCAAATTGAAGTGCCTGGTAAGGACACACAATGGGGCTAGAGATGACTCCTATGGCTGCTGCATACAGAAGGAAGATGAACAAGGGAGGGTAGGGTTTTACCTAGGGAAGACTCTCCCTAAAGCTGCAACTCGGGCTTTTGTGGATAACCTAAGGGTGATATCACCCAAAATATTGCCAATGAGGGAACTGCTTAGGTTTCTGGTTGTGTCCTTTGCCAGGAAAATGAGTCATAGCTCCAACAAGAGTACTGCTGGGGGAACCAAAACTATACTGAACTTTAAGACTGGTGTTAATCATTTTTGCATTCACACGGGCGGAAAGGCAGTGATAGAAGGCATTGGAGTGAGCCTTGACCTTAGTGAGTATGATCTTGAGCCGGCGAGGATGACACTACACCGATTTGGTAACACATCGGCGAGTAGCCTTTGGTATGTTTTGGGCTACATGGAAGCCAAGAAAAGGCTGAAGAAAGGTGATACTGTATTGATGATAAGCTTTGGTGCTGGCTTTAAATGCAACAGCTGTATGTGGGAGGTGGTGAGGGATCTGCAAAGCAATGGAAATGTCTGGAATGACTGCATTGATGCGTATCCACCAGAGTCCTTGACCAACCCTTTCATGGAGAAGTACGGCTGGATCCAACAGGAAGATTTAAGCACCTTCAAAATCCCAGATCAGTAAAACATGAGGATACTTCAAAAAAAAAAAAAACATTCTTAGTTATTGCCATCATCGATTTCTATTTAATAAAACAAAAACAAAAAATACTTTCCATCCATGTCATTCTTACTGTTTCAATTATTTTCTGTCATTTATTATAATTAAGAAGGTTCTTTAATTTGGTGTAACTTTGAGATGTTTATTATTGTTGAAATCTCCCGATCGATCGCCGGATCATGCCATGATCTATATAAGTCCACGCTTTTTACAAAAAAAATAATGATATAAACAATTTTCGAATGTATAAATTTCACGTAGATATTTTATTAAAAAAATAGATTTTATTAAAAAAAATGAAAAATTCACTTTTTTTTGTCGCCCCTATATTTTTATCAAAAATTTACGCGAGATTTATTTGTGCATTTGGAGGTTTTCCGTTATCGTTTACCAAAATGTTGAGAAGTCTGCCATCCGATCATTATCTACTTTGCTTTCTTATTTGAAATAATGATACTGCTTTGTTTCATTTGAAATAATGATACTGCTTTATCTAATAATTATAATTTTTTAAAATTTTTATACAAAATACAATAAATAATTAAACTTCTTCAAATCTCAAAATAAAAATTATATTTTAATAATATTTTATTTAATTCTTAATTTTTAATTTTCATCTCATGATCTGTATAATCAAACGAGACCTAAATCTTATGGTTTTTTTTTTTTCCTAATTCTTCTTTGCATGCAAAAAATTTATATATATATATATATATATATATATACAAATTCGAAAAAGTCTTGGCTATCTGCCTTTCATGATACCTTTCCAGATCACGCGGTTCCGCACTCGTTTCTAAATCGTTGAAGGTGTTAAAAGCTAGCATTGATTGCATACACGAGTACTGAAAACTTTATTACAACAACTCGTATGCATTAAGTGAAGGGCTGGGATACAATATTCGGGACAATTCCATTGACACAAAAATGCAGATAGAAAATAGATTACTGTTCATGAAGTATTATGTATTGGTCTACTTACCAGAAGGCAGCAGTCAGAAAATGAAAAGAAGTTGTTTTTGTGTGCGTGAAATTGCCCACGTCTCAAACATTTTTCTTTGAGTGAAATATTTTCAGGTAAGATTGATCAAGTGATAACGTAAATGAGAAGCCGGCCCACTTTTTTTTTTTTTTTTTTTTGAGCAAGTTGACTACTATTTTTATAGAAGAAAAAAACCAAAAATACATCTGAAGTTAATTAAAACAGAGAGGCTTAATTATACAAATAAAAAATGTGGATCCTTTTCACTGTAAAAATTCAACAGAGAAGGTAGTATTTGAATTAAAGGAATATTATCAAAAGCTTGCGTTTTCGTTGTCTATTGTGTCAAATTATGCGCGCATCGATTTTTGAAACGATGAATTTTTCAAATTTTCTATATTTTGAAAGAAATAAAATGATGCTTGATATCACTGATGATTGGGGTCAAAGTCCAATCCTGTTCCATAGAAGAGTTTGATATTGCGTCTATGGTTATGCTTGAATCGCCTTCAACAAAAATTTTTTGCAGGCCCAATCTTTTTGCTCAGTAATTGCCATCAATGCTGCTTTGGAGAAGCCGGCCCACCGAAAGAACATATATATATATATATATATATATATATATATATTTACGTATATGTACACATTAATTAGATCAAATTCTTCCTAATCAAATTCTTCCTAATTCATGCAAATCCGGCCATTGGATAGATTAACCATTCTGATTATATATATATATATATACTTATATATCCAAGATTTGATTGACAATTTCATGGGAAAAGCTTGATATATGTGCAAGTGGATATATGCATGGCATCCTAGTTAAAACATATTTTTATTTTTTAGTTTTTTTATGTTTATAATTCTGTCCTTTTTTTAACAGAAGAACCTTAAACTACTGTAATAAATCATATATACTAGCTAGGTTATTAAAAATAAAAGAAAGAACATTTTAACGGTTTAACCAACATATATGGTTGATGGTCCAGTAGTAGTACCACTTGATCATGACCTTTTTGTCATGAATGCCATTAATTGGGCGACTGCCTACTCTGCATTCACGTCTCTGGGCCAACCTGATAAATGAGATCATCATGATCTTGTACGTTAGATTTGGACGATGAGATAAAATAAATTAAATTAAAAATTAAATAAAATATTATTATAATATTTTAATTATTTTTAAATTTAAAAAATTAAATTATTTATTATATTTTATATAAAAATTTGTAAAAATTATAACGATGAAATGAGATAGATTGAACATGTTTATCAATCCAAACTAAGTCTTAGGATTGATTTAGATAGTGAGATGAGATAAAATGGTTTTAAATGAAAGTTAAATAAAATATTATTATAATATTTTATTTTATTTTTATTATTATTTTAAAATTTAAAAAAATTAAATTATTTATTATATTTTGTATAAGAATTTAAAAAAATTATAATGATAAAATTAGATAAATTCAAAATATCCCTTAATCTCCTCCTGCAACTGAAATTAGTAAATTATCCAGAAAAGACAAAAAGTAAAATAAAATAAATGAATTGAGAAAATTTAATTTGATAGTGCCTAATCCGGAAAAGAAGACCGGCCATAATCAATTACTAGCCTTAGCAAAAGTCATGCACATGATGAACCATTGCTGGCATTGATCGAGAGGCTTTCTAATCTGAAACGTTTTGTGCGCTGGCCATATGGCACAGCATCTTCCAGCAGATATGCATGCAGTGCGTCATGTATACGTGTCAGCTTTCCTCTGGGATCTTTTTCTAAGGACCGTACTACTCAGATCTATAATTAATTGAAAAATTTTACTAAACATTCACACACCGTATATAAATTTTTATTTTTATACTTTATTTTTTATTAAATATATGATTTATAGATGACGAATAAAAGAAATTAATTAATTTATAAAAAATAAAAATAAATAAAAATAAGTATAATATGTGATATGTGAGGAAGTAGTCCGATTGATAAATGCAAATGATTTTTTTTCTTTTTATTATTATTTTTATATCTTTAAATATTTTTAAAAATAAAAAATATCAATTTATTAATAATTATTTTCTTAATTATTAAATAAAAATAAATAAAAAATTAATCGATCACTTTTATTCAAGTAATATCTTTTTTCCCTAATTTATTTCTTCCGGTCATTTCATTTTCGTACGTGTTTCTAAAAATTAATATCTAAAAATTAATTTCCACCATCAGCACCAGTTTATATATTATTTATATATTTAATTGTCATAAATATTAACGACGAACGAATCAATTGATATATTCTTTTTTAAAAAGTTTAAGTTCTCAACGGAAAGAAAAATAGATTTTATAAAATTTATTATCTATTTAATGTTGTCCAAAGTATTTTTATAGATAGTAAAAAATATCGTAAGACCTATTAATTCATATTCTATTTAATGAATACTGATAATTATGTGCCCCTTGAAGTTGTGGTGCCACGTGGTTTACTAAAAAAATTAAAAATAAAAGCATAAAAGGGTATGTAAAAGAAATTTAGGATATATTTTACCATTATCTTTTTTGTATTTTCAAGCACCATTTTATTTTGAATATATATTTTTTTAATAAGTTACATGACACAACATTTGATGCCACATCAAGTCAAAGTGGATGGTATAAATTAAAGAGACATATAATAAATAGCATGTTACTCATCATACCCTCAAATTCATATATAAGGATTTAACATGAAAACCTGACTATGACTCGAGATCATGATTTCCTAAAATATTTGTTTAAATTTCAAAGCAAAGATTTCTGTCAATATTTTTTTGTTATCCATTTGACTCTCCCTAATAACATATGACAAATAAGAAAAGTGCTACAACTATAAAAATATCTTTAAAAAATAAGTTTATAAATTGATGTGATTTAATGTAATACATTAGGTTTGCTTTACAATAAAAGTAGATTTACAATCTAATGTATCATATCAAATCACGTCAATTTATGAGTTTATTTTTATGAAATCTGCAGTCACCAATAATTAATCATTAACCTGACTCTCATAACAATGTTTGTATTTGTGGATGATATATATACATATATATATATATACACACACACACACTAGGGAGCAGTTCCGGATGCGTTAGTCTCGGAGTGCACCTGACATAATGATTTAAATAAAAAATAGTGAAAAAGTCATTAACTTATTTGTTTGGGAAAAGAAAATACAAGATTAAAAAAAGACAAAAAATTAAGATTAAAAAAAATCAAAACTTCAACAAAGTATGAGCGTTGGTCTGCATCCATATTGGATTATCTATTTACTCTCTATATAATAATAAAATATTATTAATTTAATATTAAGGGCCTTTTGGTAAAACAGGATCCTTCATTCAATTCTACAAGGGAGTTACACGTCAAATGATCAAGAGTCTTAAGGGCCTTTTGGTAAAACATGACTTAACGAAAAAATAAGAAAAGTTAACGAAAAAAATAAAAATTATTATTCACAATTAGATAGCCACTTATTTTAATAGAGTAGATATATATATATATATATATATATATATATATATATGCTTATAATTAGTCGCTATTTAATTTATGGCTTCAGAAAATCATAATTTTTTAATTTTTTGGATTAAATAGTTTTTATAATTTAAAAAGATATAAACATAATGCATAGTCTCTATTATATTTAATGTTGGTGTTGATCCATTGTGTCCACAGAACATTTAATGCAGTAAGATCCATGCACATACATGGTGCATATAATTATCTTTCCAAATTGTAGATGGTGTTTAAGTTAGAAAGTTGTAGAAAGATTTCTATATATTGTTATTAGCATAAAATAAATGTGCATGTTTGAACATATATATATATTTACTGTATATATGAACTCTTATTTAAATTATTATATTCTCAAATTGATGTGTATAGTACTATTTACATATCCTCTTTATTCGTTTGTTCATTGTGATATTCCGCTCGCCTATATCGAGGCTCATAGTTGACTCCAAGGTGCTTGAGTGTTGCTGGTCAATGGTTTATCGACCTTTCTACAGTCATTTTTCTATTTTCCATTCTCCTTTTGGGTTTTGTAGAATTCTGAGAAGCTCTCAGGGAACATCCTAGTGTGGTTTCCTTTTTGATTTGGAACTCCATTCATTCTCTCTCTCATTAATCCTCTGAGCTCCATTCATTCTCTCTCGCATTAATCCTATGTTGAGTGCAGTGTTGGTGAATTAGTGATCTTCATATGTGAATCGGCACGAAGAGCTTCCATTTCAGTACCTCGGGTGTTGCTGTTGGCACACGAGTAGTGGAAGGTGCATCGACATCAACTTCATGCTGCTAAGCTTTACCACGTATATATTTGTGTATATATATACATATATTTTCTTTTAGGATTCTCTATGGCTAGCACTACTTTTAATTTCTCTTTTATAATGGGATTATTGAAGCTTTTCTGTCTGCCAACGATCAGATTGGTACAACTCTTGTTCTTGTTCATCCGATCGGCTACGTTCTTGGTTGCTATTAAAATTCTAAATCCCAACTTCTTGCATTTTTTTTTCTCGACCAAACATAATGTAGAAAGACTTGATCCCAACTTTATACCATCCTTCAACTTAGTTGGTCCGGTTTAGTTACTCCTTGGTGTTGCAACATTCCTATGACTAGCCTTAATGGTTTACTGGGTGATGGTGGAGTGACTTGGTGGTACCATGTTGGTCTTTAGCGCAAGGTGCAAGGACACAACTTCTACTAGTCTAGTGCAAGCCTGAAATATGGGTAGAGGTGTTGTGCGCTGGTTTACTGCTCATGTGGAGCATTGTAATTTGAGGTGGTTAGGCGCGTTCCTACCAGGGCGAGGAGTTTTTGTGGGAGGTGGGAACTAGAGCTCTTAACTTGCCCACAATTCCTCTTCTTAGCTTGTGGGTGGCAAGAAAGCCTACAAAGGCATCACAAGCTCATCTGATTGTTTTAGAAAATACTTTACAAAAACACATGGGTTATTTAGGGATAGAGAAAGGAGGTCAACACCCATACGAGTCCACTTGGCAGCTCACTTGCGGTGAAGGATCCAAAACAATCTAAACCTACAATAGATGGTCAAATGCCTATCCTCTGGTTTACGGGATTGCACCAATGAGCATGTTAGAAGACATGGATTTGGCTCATTGTTCCTTTGCTACAGAAAGTAAGAATATCGAGAGCTTATTTGAGAAGTATCTCGTGGGTAGTAGGGTTGGCAGTATATGGCATGATCCATTAACCCAATACGAACATGACACAAAATTAGTGAGTTTATGCTTAATGTTAATGGGTTCAGGTTAAAACTAGTTGACTTGTTAAGACACGATTAATAAATGGGTCATTAACGGATCAACCCGTTTGATACGAAATCAGCCCATTAAGACTCGTTTATATTTTTATTCAAAATTACACTTATACCCTTTTAAGTTTAAACCTAAACTACACAAAACCGTAACTGATATCTCAAATTTGGATTCATGCCTCCCTCTCTTGAGTCTCACCCTATCCCACCTCTCTCTGTCTCCCTCTCTCTTATGCCTGTCTCACTGTCATTGGCCATCAGTCGCCACAGAAAGCCTCTTAAGGTCGTTGGTCTCACTGTCTCTCTCGATCTCCCTCTCTCTCAAGCCTTTGTCTCACGGTGTCCCCCTTTCTCAAGCCTCTATCTCATGGTCTCCCTCTTCTCAAGCCCCTATCTCACGATCTCCCTTTCTCTCAAGCCTCTGTCTCACGAACATTGATCATCGGTTGCCCACATCAAGCCTCTCATGGTGTCGGTCTCAATGTCTCTCTTGGTCTCCTCTCTCTGAAGTGGTCAAGCCTCTCTCTCATAGTCTTCTCTCTCTGAGTCTCTCCTTGACTCTCGTAGTTTTGCCTCTCTATGTGTCTCTCTGCCTCTCTACCAACTCTTCCATGGGTAAGTTATTGTCTCTAATCTAAGTTGAAAGCTCTAATTGGTTTTATAGATGTTGCTGGACTTGGTTAGTAATAGTGTGAAATACTATGTTTTAGAAATCGATGGTCTAGATGAACTTTCAAGCACTTGTAATATTTGAGTATTCTTTGTTGTAACTACGTATATGTTAATGTTAGGGCTTTGACAAATTTTCACATGTTGGTAGGTTGGGATTTTGCTAATTAAGCTACATCAAGTTCAAAATATTGCCACTTCTAGCATTTGATAGGGTCTCTATTCATGATCAGAATATTGGATATGTTGCTTAGATGGCTTGTTCAAATTCTTTGCATGTTCAAATATGTTATATTGGTCTTGTTAAAAATAGCTAGTGAGATTCATTAAAAATAGCATATATGTTAGATATAGTTGTTGTGTTTTGTTGTTTATCTATTATAGGTGCATAATAGATATGCACAATAGTTGCTGTGTATCTACTATACTGCTTGTCTTGGTTGTTTATCTACTATAGTTGCTGTATAGACATTCTATTGCCATGTTATACTTGTTGCATCACTAGTGTTCATGTAGGTTTTTTTTTAAAATGTCAGATGAGTGAGGCAGCAGGTAATGGCCCGTACAATGAAGGTGAAAATGACGATTTGATTGACTTCAAACTGATGATCTTTTTGCCCACATACAAAAAGTCAATTGGAGCTTTATTTGAATGAATCTAGGGCAAATGGAAATGCAGAACTTGATATTCTTTCCTTTTGAAATTGAAAATGATATGAATTTCGTTATCTAGATCTTACTTATATGGCTTGTGACATTTTAAGTGTTTTTGTTTCTATAGTTGCATCTAAATCAAATTTTAGTATTGGTGGGTGTATCATTGATCAGTTTAGGAGTGCACTAAAATTAGATATTGTTGAAGTATTAGTTTGCACAAGAGATTGATTATATGGCGAATAAGACAACGTTATTTTTATTTTATTAAATAATTGACTGTAATGCTTCAATACAATAATTTTATTTCACAAAACTTGGCTGATGCCATTATTTTTAATAGAAATACTAAAAATGAAATTTAATGAGCTAACTGAAAATAGAAGATGTTATGGAGCTGGATATTAACAAGAGCAAGGAGGACGCTACACTTCATTCTTCAAGTTCTAAAAATATTTACATTTGTGTTTATTGTTATTGGGATTGTAACATTAATACTATTACAATATATTTATGTTTTTATTGTTTAGATTGTAATTTTAGACCTATTCTCGTATTTGGTATTGTTGAAATTTTAATTTTGGTGTTCTTATTGTTTGGATTGTAATATTGGATTTTAATTTGGATTTGTATTTTTATTATTTGGATTGTAATATTTTTTATTAAATGTTAAAACTTGAAAAATATTGATATTAGAAGATAGTTTTATATTTTTTGGGAGATCTTGTGATTTGAACTTTTGGAATTTTATGTAAAATTATCTTAATCAGGTCAAATGGGTTGTTTGGATCAATTAAACTCATTTACAGAAAACAAGTTAAAACGTTGAAATGGGTTGTATCAATACATTATTTAATGGGTCATGTTGAAAGTCTAACCCGTTTAGCTTAATTGGTGCGTTTCATTTGACCTACATAATATAATTTTCATGACTTGACATGACATAAACACATCCCACAAACACGATTTGCCACCCTTAGTGGTTAGCACAATGGTCATGGAGGTGAGGCCATGGAAAGACTACTTGTTCCCAAATCGGAAAGGGGCATTCAAACAACTCAACACTCATCGTTGGCAGGCAAGTTTTCTTTCGCATAACGATGAGTTCAATTCTCATTATTGGTAGCCGAGCAGTGGGTTCATCACCTACCATGGGCGAGGTGAGCTATGGTGGGTTGGTGTTCACCCTTTGTGGTTGTTTTGGCGCGATTTTCTTTATACGGTGGTCGGTTTGTTGCCGGCCAGGCCGCCACGAGGGTGGTGGCTATGATGGGCACACCAATGCTTGCTCGCTAGTGATTCTCAACTGACGTGTGCACGGTAGGATTCTTGCCTATGATTCTCCAAGCCACGTGTGTGTGGAGGTTCCGGGGACGTCATAGGGCGAGTAACGCCTTGGTGGTAACAGAAGCAGCCGCTAGGTCACACCATACACAGATTCTTCTACCTCTTCTATTTGCATGATTTTTCCATGGCTAGTTATAGCAGATTGGCAGGTCATATTTCTTCAAGCTTATGGTCAAATTAGTAGGGCATGAACAAGCGTTGGCTTCCTTCTATGCTTCAAACACCTTTGGCGAGCAATGGCAATGTTTCTGAGCAAATTGGTCCTATTGCAAGCAATAGTGACAGTGATGAGGAAAGGTGAAGGCAGTGACCATCATACCTTCCCACCAGCCTTGCTCGATCCTATGACCTCCTATGTGGTGAGCACAACTCCTATGGGCGAGGAGACTTCTGTGACGGGTGAGGCAATCATGGATGAGGAAATGTTATGGTCTCGAGCAAAGGCGAAGGGAGTGGCCTCCTCTATGGCGAATTACGCATGGGTCTGCAATTGGGAGAGATGGTTCCCCATAGATGGAGGGCAGGATGCTTTCGAGAGGTGATTGTTTGTGTGACAGATAAGACGTGAGATACAATGGACGATGGGTAATTCCGTCCATTGTGAACCAACAGTGCATCTTATGGTAGACGGGCCTCAAAGCTTCCCCACAGTGTTGTCGAGTGACAAATGACTTCTACTTTCACTCGTGTGGTGGAATGGCGGGAGCCCAACTTTTTTTGCTCGTTACTCGCCGCGGAGGCTCCTTGCTCTTTGTCAAAATGCTTCTAGTTGTAGCCTAAGCATGTGCATGGCATGACGTAACACCATACATATATTTCACCCCTTCTTTTTTCAACCGGTGATGCTTAACCAATACGTCCAGGGGCAAGTATATTGCCTGCTCGCTCATGACTTTTGGACATCATTTGTTGCATGTGGCTCCTGGTCGTTGGCTTCACATGCGTCTATCCATGGCTCATTACCCATCGTCCATGGCTTCTTACTTTTCTTTGCCCAATGTCTTTTGCTCGATGTCTGCCTTAGGGGTGGCAAGCTCGGTGCACAGAGTCATTGCCCTCCACAGGGGTGGCGAGCGTGCAGCTGGGCAACTTGGTTCGTTGCCCACCATGGGAAGTGTTTAGTTAGGTGAAGTGCATCTGGCCGGTGCCCACTACAAAATGTGGTGGGCTCTGGTGGGCAAGCTTAGCGCTTGCCCACGGTCTTCTTTGGGTGGCGGGCTTGTTGCCCGCCACCATGAGTCCATTGTGGCCAGCAGATTGGCTTGCCCGCCAAAGTCCATCTTGTGCAGGTTGATGCCTTTTTCAATCATGGCCAGAGCCTAATATTGCGATTGACCAGCTCACGGTGGCTTGGGCTTTGATACGGTAACCTTGCCTTTATCCATGAAAGTAAATGATAAATGAAAATATAAATGAGATAGGGACATACAGATTTACGTTGTTTGGCGAAAAACCTATGCCCACATAGCTGTTTTTTTTGGGGGGGGGGGGGAATCCACTATGCTTAATAACAAGCCCCAAATGCACAAGTCTTATGCAAGTCTTTTATAAAAACGTGGACCCCACTAAGTAAAAGTAAATTTTTTACACTTTTTCTTGGCGGGGTCCACTTTTTTATAAAAAGGTTTGTATGAGTCTTATACATATAGGGCTTGTATATATCTTTATTTTTGCAACATATATAGATACATAGTATATACACCGGCTAGCTCCAAAAGTAACTAAGTATAAAATGCATAATTCCATAAGTAATATTCAGTGGATTAGTGAAAATGCACTTTAATTGAAGGGGTTAGCTAGCGTTCATTAGAAAAGCTATGTAGTTTTTAAATTTAGTCTATCAAATTGTAATATATATTTATATATACACAATTTGTAAAATATAAATATATATTTATGTTTATATATATAATATATATCAACATGTAAGTGGGGGCAGGGCAGGGCAGGGTTGGGCCCTCCCCCTCCCCGCTAGAGGTGCTAGATGCGGAGCTAGGGCAGGGCAGTGTTGTCCGCCTGCCATGCGGGGGTTGGGCAGCAGGGTACGGGGCCTGGCTGCCCAATCCTAACCTTAATATATATTTACCTTCATATATATTGCACTAAAGAAATTAGTAGCGGGTACCGCAAAAACCAGAACATGCATGCAATTATAAGGTTTAGTTATACATCTGTGTCACACACACACGCACGTATATATATATATATATACATATAAAAACTTACTTCGACCATTTCTTATGGTTTCCCTCTTTCTTAATTAAAGAAATTCTCTCTCTAAAATGGAGGTTTAGGGCTTAGCCCCATTCTCCCTCTATTTTCTTCTTTTGGAAAATTATATATAATATATATCTAAGTTTCATATTTCTATTTCATTATTTCGAGAGATTTTATTTATCAACCTTGGTCCAAAAATAATATTTATTTTACTAATAAATATTTTATTCACGTCTAATTTACTTCATTAGAATTTCATAAATTTTGTAATAAAAAGATTACAATAAGGTTACCTGAAATTTCACATAGTAAATTATTTCAAAATTTCCAACAATTTAAAATATATATTTATAAGTACTTGGATCAGAAATGGCCCATTCGGACCTCTCACTACAATAACTCAACAAAGCCCAATGGCCCAAAACACATCTAAAATGATCTCTTAATAAAACTTGTATCACATAGCCTCTTGAACATGTTCTAGATAGCAATCCTTTAAAGTATTTTAAAAATTTAAAGTTGATGTAATTTATGAGAAATCACTTTTAAGGGATTGTTTGGATTTAAAGATGATTTCAACTCATCTCATCTCATTTAATTATTATAACTTTTTTAAACTTTTAAACAAAATATAATAAATAATTCAACTTTTTCAAGTTTTAAAATAAAAATAATATTAAAAAATAATATTATAATAATATTTTATTCAACTTTTATCTCATTTAATATCAACTCAGCTCAAGTGACTTTCCAAATGAGCCATTGCTTAGAAATAATAAAAACACTGGGTCATTTTTTATGAGGCTTTTGGCCATAAAAGGTTTCTGACCTAAACAAAAAGAAAAAACACTTAAAAAAGGGATTGAACAACTTGCTAAGAAGATTAGAGAGATTGAAAAAAAAAGAGGATCGATGTTGCGTATCCAATATCTTTTTCCTAAGCAAATACTGTGTATGCATATTAATTAGTTTATTTATTAATGAAATTGATTATGCTAGCGGGTTGAGACAACTACGTACTATTGAAAGAACTTTTTCGACAATGAATGAATACTTGTGGATGAATACTTGCCGGTTTGGTATATATGTTAGTACATGCTGGTATGCCATTGAATGGAAGATTTTGATGTGCTAACAGACCGGTAATTAAAGAACAATTTTAATGGATGGTTGTTGCGGCCTCTCATGATCGAGATAATTGATTTGATCATGAAAATAACTAGATCATGATCCGCAAAGTACAGCAGATATTCGAAGCGTTCACGTAATTACCAGCAAGCAAGCAAAATAAAATTTCATATAATTAATGGATCCCTTTTCCAAAGTCTTTTGCTTGGATTGAACAATCCATCTTAGCTACCATTTATATATATATATATATATATATATATATACCAAAATATATGGGTGTGCATCCGAATCGATATTTTTTTCGTTCAAGTCCGAAACTTGGAAATCCAGGTGAATCCGGACAGTTATCCACCCAAATTGGACCTAGGTGACCCGGATCCAGTTACGGTTCCAGTTATTTAACTAGTTATCTGTAATCGGGTATTTTTTTAAAAACAGAATTTTTCTTTCAAAACGACGTCTTTTGTATGTACAAAAACTTGAGTTAAGAAAAATAGAGTTAAAATCAAATATCGGTTACAATCCCAGATACCTGCCCATGTTGTAATTATTGGTATTCGATTTTAACTCTATTTTTTTTAACTCAAGTTTTTGTACATACAAAAGACATCATTTTGAAACAAAAACTCTGTTTAAAAAAAAAACACCCTATTACGAATAACCAGTTAAATAACAGGATCCGTAACATGCAGATAATCACATAGATTTTAGGTTTCGGTCTAGACCAAAAAAAATTCAATCTGAATACACACTCCTAATGGTAGAAAAAACTCAATTCCATCATGCTATCATGCATGCATATTGTGTATAATATCATTCTCTTCACTATATTGAACCAATTGATTAGATGAGTATTCACCTCCTCTCTCTCCATTTGGTTTTCAATTTTAGTTTTATAAATGAAGAATTTATTAAAAGATTCATCTTTTGTTTTCAACAAGTAAACATAATAAAATTTGGATATATCATCTATAAAAATAATAAAGTATTTATTACCATCTTTAGAAGAGATACCATTTCAATAGCAACAATCACTATAAATTAATTCAAGCAGTGACGAATTTCTTACAACAAATTTAATTAGTTTTCTAGGTTGTTTAGATTGAACAAATATTAAATATTTTTCATCCAAATCAATAGAAACTTTACGAATAATTTCTAAATCTATCATTCTTTTAACATTATGATAACTAATATGACCCAATCTAGCATGCCATATTGAAGATGAACATGTCAAAAATGTAAATTTATTACTAGAATCAAATTTCCCTACTACATTATTTTGAATATTATTCTCCTCAATCCAATGATGTTGCTAAAGAAAAAAATAGAACCTTTGTAGATATAGTAAAATGCATGCTCTTTAGTTCCGATCTACCTGAGTAATGCTAGAGGGAAGCAATACTTACATCTTTTTTTTTTTTTTATCTTGAATAAGTACCATTTAAGGAATCTGAAAAGACACCGTATGAACTCTGGAAGTGTAGAATACCTAATATTAATTTCTTTAAAATTTGGGGTTGTCCTGCAAATGTTAATGTTCTAAAAATTAAGAAAATAAAACTAGGTCCCAACACAGTAGATGCAATATTCATTGAGTATGCCAGATATAGTTTTACATATAGGTTTTTGCATTATCAAATCAGAAGTCTAAGGTATTGATTCTGACACCATCATGGAGTCTAGGGATGCCTCATTATTTAAAGATCTATTTCCTTTAAAAAATAAAGTAGAAAGGTCTTTACCTATATTAAGTTTTCCTTCCTCCAGTAATTAATCTATCATTTAATCTAATCCTGAGAGTTCATCTAGATTAGAAAATGAACTTGGAAGAGGAAAACAAGTGAGAAAAGAAAAGGATTTTGGACATGATTTTTATACTTATTATGTGGAAGAAGATCTTTTGACTTTCAAAGATGCCATGACTTCCATTGATTTTGCTTTCTGGAAAGAAAGAGTAAATAATGAGATAGAATCTCTTAAGACTAATGGATCCTGAAACTTATGTAATCTTTCTCTTGGATGTAAAGCCATTGGAAGTAAATGGGTTTTGAAAAATAAATTGAGATATAATGATATTATTGATAAATTTAAAACTAGGCTGGTTGCAAAAGGTTTTACAGAAAGAAAATGTATCAATTATTTTGATACGTATTTTTTTGTTACTAGAATAATTACAATTTGTATTTTAATTGCTCTAACTATGATCCATAAACTTAAGGTCCATCAAATAGATGTAAAGACCACTTTTCTTAATGGCAATCAAGAAGAATAAATATATATGGATCAACCAGAGGATTTTATGGTTCCAGGACAGGAGAGAAAAATTTGTAGACTTATTAAATCTCTCTATAGTTTAAAACAAGCCCTTAAACAATGGTACCAAAAGTTTAATGAAATAATTTTATCTTATGATTTCAGAATAAATGACTGTGATAAGTGTTTATACACAAAAATAGTTGATGGTGCAGGTGTAATGCTATGTATTTAGGTCGATGATATTCTCGTCTTTGGTACCAATATAGATATTGTTCTTGATGTTATAAACTTTTTATTTAAAAACTTTGACATAAAAGATATGAAAGAGGCACATGCAATTCTTGGTCTTAAATTAATGAGATATCGTGATGATGTTAGCATAAATCAATTTAATTATATTGAAAAGATTTTTAAAAATTTGAGAGATTCAAATGCAAACTGTCAGTACTCCTCTTAATCCTTATTTGCATTTAAATAAGAATTTTGTAGATTCTGTGTCACAACTGAGATATTCACAAATTATTGGTACGTTGCTATATATTGCTAATTCTACTAGATCTGATATTTCATATGTTGTAAGTTGACTTAATAGATATACTAGTAGGCCTGATGATTCCCATTGGAAGGCATTGGACAAAATTCTTAAATATTTGAGAGAAACCATGACATATGGTATCCATTATTCTGGATATTCCACTGTATTAAAAGCATACAGTATGCTTGTTGGATAATTGATACAGTAAATCATAAGGGAACAAGTAGATATATTTTCACTTTTGGTGGAGCAACTATAACTTGGAGATCTTCTAAGCAAATTGTGATTTAACGATCTACTATGGAGGCTAAATTAATACCCTTGGATACTACCAGACATGAGGTATAGTGGTTTAAGAATTTATTATCAAAAATTTCACTAGTTAAAAGGTCAATGCCAGCTATTTTTGTTCTTTGTGACTATCAGGCTATAATAAGTATTTGTAATAATAAACACTTTAATTATAAGAGGAGACATTTGAGTATCAGGCATTCTATGACAAGATACCTGATAAAGAATGGATATCTAATTTTGGAATATGTAAAGTCAGGAGATAACCTAGCGGATTCTTTGACGAAAGGACAGGCAAAGTCGAAGGTTATATGTACATCAAGGAGATGAGACTGAAGCCCATTAATTAGGTTACTGGTAGCAGCAACCCAACCCAACCTTCCTGACTGGAGATCCCAAAAAGAAAATTCAATAGGAAGAACAAGTTACAGGAGTGACTGGATAATACTATCAAAATATTAAAATATTATTGGTCTATATCTAGGGTGTGAGCGCTCAAATGCAATGGTAAATGAAAAGCGAAATGCTTTCACTAATGAGTCCAAAACTAAGGTGAGGTATTGAATTGCATATACCCTTGGAGGACTCACCCATGTGAGTGTGACTGGGTGGGATTGCAATCTATGGTAATTGGACTATTCCCTAGAGCGCTCATGAATCCAAGATACAATGTACGACCTTTATGCACCGCTTTGAAAGGAACTTGATATATGTCATACTATGTGTGTGGTGTGGAGAAACCTAAGTTAAAAGATTATGGTTCAAGACTTAGTTCACCATGAATTTTTCAAATGGAAACACGTTAACATTAAGTAGAGGTTTAAAGCTACAAGCTACCTCTATTGATGCATAGTACTTAGCCTAAAGAAAATTTTGTTTTATTCTATCTTTTAAAATAGTTTAATCAAGTGGGGGAGTGTTGGTTTTTAGGTTTAAAAATGATTAAAATACTTAATATTAAGTAAAAAAGAATGTGAACTATTACCATTGGTTAATGTATCGGTTCAGTTATCAAGATTTAAATGAAAAATGTATCATGGTAATTTGAACAAATCCATGCCTCTTGGGATAGAAGCTTTAACCGTTTGCCAACCAAACAAAGGGTTATGCCCTTTGGTCAATTAGAAACATTTTCAATGTATTCTCCAATATTTGAGAAGTTGTGACTTCTAATGGTGCTATTTCATTTTATCCCAATATTTCACAAATGCCCTTTCATTTATATAAGTTGTAACTTTTCATAAATACCCTATCATTTATATAAGTTGTGACATTTCATAAGTACTATTCTATTTATATGTTGTGACTTTTCACAAATACCATTTCATTTATATAAGTTATGCTTTTTACAAGTGTCATTTCATTCATGTTGTAACTTTTCACAAGTGCCATTTCATTCTTTATAAATAGGAAAGCTCACCCACAAATTTATTGATTGATCAAATTCTCTACAAAAATTAGAGAAATGATGTCTTTTTGTGTGCACCCACTTCCTCCTTATTTTTGTATTTCTTTCTTTTGGTTTTATTGATTTTATATCGGGTTTAAGGATGTCCTTTTGTGTACATCGAAATCTACTCTAAGGAAAGCGTCAATCTCAACATGCCTCAATATGAGGTTCTCTCTTTCTAATTTATTTTTATTATTTTACATATTCTCTAATTTTTAAAGTGTTTACACATATTATTTATTATTCAAAATATTCCTAACATAATCAATCCACGGCATGCATGCATGGGATAAATTAATTAATGGCCAAAAATGAGCTTTTTGTATTCGAAAGAGACGTAGTTCTGATCATTAGAAATGAAATATCTAGACGTTGCATGGTTGTGAATTGTTTGGATGAGATAAGATGAGATGAGATGGTTTTAGATGAAAGTTAAAAGTTGAATAAAATATTGTTAGAATATTATTTTTTAATATTATTATCATTTTGTAATTTGAAAAAGTTGAATTGTTTATTATATTTTATGTAAAAATTTAATAAAATTATAATGATGAGATGAGATAAAATGAAATGAATTGAAAGTATTTCTTAATCCAAACGACTTTTTAAAAGTATGTATAAAGCCGATCGATTGATGTAAAAAAAGTTGTTGTATATATTTATTTAATTATATAAAAGTCAAGTTTTTAATTGTTGTTCTTCGTACCATAAAATTTGGAAATGAAATGGTGCAAAAAAGAGACTTAAACCAAGTGAAAAGAAACGGTGAAAACAAGTGGCATGAGCGCGAAGAGAGAGATGGAAAGCCAAGCGGTGAGTGGGGAGGGGCGATTAAGTGAAGCGGCGATTTGTAGTGGATATCCTTTGGTCTGACTAACATAGACGGCACTGGACAGAAAATCATGGGGCAAAGTAAAAGGAAATTCGACCATATTGCTTCGTTGAAACGGCTACCTGATACGAAACGTCTGCGCCAGGCACGTGAATATGTTGAATGTAACAATGTTCAAAAATAACTAGAGAATCCCAATGTAATATTGAGAAAGAAGATATAAATTGAAAAAAAAAAAAAAGAAGAAGAAAAGGAAAGGCCAATATTAAGGTTATATTTGGATAGCGAGAAGTGTTGTGAAATGTTGTGAAAAAGTAATAATAGAATATTGAATAGTAGTAAAAAGTAGATAAAAAATAATGAATAGTAAAAAAAATATGTAAAAAATAATAATAAAATAAAGAATAGTAGTGAGAGTGTTTGAGAGTAGCTGAGATATTCTCGATACCCAAACAAGATTTAGACAACTCTCGGAATTCAATAAGAATCAAGAGAGGTACATGAAAACGGCAAGAGTGGGTGAACAGGGCAGTAACAGTGCCAGAGGGAGACAACAGATACGGCCTCATTTTCCCACGCCATCTCCTAGAATATCTGCAAATTCACATAACCACAAACACGTAGTGATAGAAAAATAGGCGGTAATCTTTTTAAAAGTAATATTTTTATAAACTTTTATAACTTTTAAATTTCTTTTCTTTTCATATATATAAAGATATAAACTAATTTAATTAAGGCTCCACTCAAATACACTATCTCAATTTATATATTGTTTCGTCAAAATAAACTATCATATAAACCGTTTTGAGTTTTTCCATTATAAGATTGTCTCTCTCTAGATCTCTCTCTCTCATTTTCTTTCGTTTGTTCCATCAAAACAAATGTGCATCCACTACAAATTAGAATAATTCATTCTCGTTTCTTTCTCTTCAATTATATTTTAGGTGAAAACTCATATAATGCGAGGCATGCACTGTATTGTATATTAATTTTTTAATATTATAAACTGGCCATGAATTAATTTATTAGTAAAGTAAATTCATTTTATATAGATGTACAATTTTTAGTCCATTTTTTTTAATGTATTCATATATTGATCAATTATTAATTAGTTTTAAATTGTTGTAATAATGATTATATATAATGCATGTATAAATATAAATCTATAAAATTCAACATACACAACAATCCACACATTACGCAAATTGTAGGCTCGTATATATATATAAGTTGGGCGTGCTTGTTGATCTTTAGGTCGAGTAAAAAGATCAACGGATGGCTATCGACAAAGTTATAAATTTTTTTTATTCAGTTTTTTCATATCTTTATATATTTAAAAAAGAAATCATAACATTATTTAAAAAATATTTTTCTAATCACGAAGCAAAAAAAGTTAAAAAAGAAAAAAAAAAATCATCCGGACCGGCCATATATCCTCGGAATCCAGATCCTCGGTGGGTTTAGAATTAAGTAACACTAGGGGGTCACCGTTGGGAGCTCCAGCAAGTATTTTTTGTGTTTTTATTTTTATTTTTTTACATACTTTTTTTAATATTTTTAAATATTTTTTTTAACAAAAATTACAATGTCTTTAAAAAAATACTTCGTTAATTATATACTTCGTTAATTAAATATTTTACAATGTCTTTAATCAGAAAATAAATAAATCAAAAAAATCAAAAGTCAAAAATTCCAAGGAGATCCAGAGGAAGACTAGTATATTATATTATTCTTAGAATTATTCTTAATTAGTAGGTCCAACTGGTAGTTGAAAATTTTCAACCAATAGTGTTACACGGAATTTAAGTAGCCTTATTAATCAGTTTGTTGGGGAGTAGAGCGTTGAAACGAGTCGTAATTAAAGTATTTCTCGCACCTCCAACTCCTACGCTACTCTGATCACTCCCACTCCGCTCCTTATATATAAGACTTCCATTTGGGTTCCTACATCTAATACGTCGGACTCTCTCTCTCTCTCTCTCTCTCTCTCTCTCTCTCTCTCTCTCTCTCTCATGGAGCTTCTCGTTTTACTCTATGCTCTTGCCACCTTGTACTTCCTGTTAATGGTCTGGAAGTGGCTTGGTGCAAAAAGAGATCAAGAATGTTACATTTTGGACTACGAATGCTATAAGCCTACTGACGACAGAATGCTAAGCACGAAGTTCTGTGGGGAGGTCATCAAGAGGACAAAGAATCTTGGCCTCCTTGAGTACAAGTTCCTCCTAAGAGCCATTGTGAGCGCCGGCCTTGGCGAGCAAACCTACGCACCAAGGATCATGTTCTCCGGCAGGGAAGACAATCCCACACTGTTGGATGGGATCTCGGAAATGGAGGAGTTTTTCGAGGACTGCATTGCAAATCTCTTGTCCAGATCAGGCGTTTCTCCCTCGGAAATCGATGTACTTGTCGTTAACGTGGCCATGCTCTCCTCGGTTCCCTCTTTAAGTGCTAGGATTATCAACCAGTACAAAATGAGGGATGACATCAAGGTGTTTAATCTCACTGCAATGGGTTGCAGTGCCAGCCTTATTTCAGTCGACATAGTCAAAAACCTCTTCAAGTCCTACAAGAATTTGTTTGCACTTGTTGTGACTTCTGAATCTTTGAGTCCGAACTGGTATTCAGGTAATGATAGATCAATGATTCTTACAAACTGTTTGTTCCGTTCAGGTGGGTCTGCAATCCTTTTGACTAACAAAAGGGCAATGAAAAACCGAGCCATGTTCAGATTAAAGTGCCTAGTTAGGACACACCATGGGGCTAGAGATGAGTCTTACGGTTGTTGCATGCAAAAGGAAGATGACCAAGGAAGGCTGGGAATAAACCTTGGCAAGACTCTCCCGAAAGCTGCTACACGTGCTCTTGCCGATAACCTGAGACAGATATCACCCAGGATCTTGCCAGTGAGGGAACTGGTTAGATTTATGGTTGTGACCCTTGCCCGGAAAATGAATCGAAGCTCCTCCAAAAAGACTACTGGGGGACCAAAAACGGAGGTGAACTTTAAGACTGGTGTCGACCATTTTTGCCTGCACACGGGTGGGAAAGCTGTCATAGATGGCATTGGGATGAGTCTTAATCTTAGCGAGTATGATGTAGAGCCGGCCAGGATGACACTACATCGGTTTGGGAACACATCGGCGAGCAGCATTTGGTATGTGTTGGGGTACATGGAGGCAAAGAAAAGGCTCAAAAAGTGTGATAAAGTATTCATGGTAAGCTTTGGTGCAGGCTTCAAATGCAATAGCAGTCTGTGGGAGGTAATGAGGGATTTGGGCGATGGAAATGTGTGGAAGGACTGCATTGATAGGTACCCAGTAAAGTCTTCGGACAACCCTTTTATGGAGAAGTATGGTTGGATCAACCAGGAGGATCCAAGCACCTTCCAAGTCCCTGACGTTATATAAATTAAGCATGCATGCGCGCAGCTTAAAAACATTAATCACTAATTTGGTTGTGTTCACCTTTCAATTCATGATCTTGCTTGCGGTATTTTCAATTATTTTTCTGAGCACCATAAAAAAAAAGAAAAAAAAAAGGTTGTTTTGGTGCGAGAGTAATAAGTTTCTTATTGCCGAAATCCTGGGCGTTCCCGATATGTACTTCTACGTACGTACCAATAGCTTGAGATATAATTACTCCTTAATTTGTTTGATTTTGCAGCTACGTACGTACCATTTTCCTTTTTTGTTATAATATTTGAGCTGAGTGCTATCATTTTCTATTTTGCTCATTTCTCATGATTTTGTAAGGCTGAGATATATTTACTGGCTGGTTGTTTGATTTTGATTGAAGTAAAAAAACTTTCTATTTTTGGCTAAAAAGGGCGCTGAGATATTCGCCTGCAGGACGCCCCCACCACCTGGCCGGGGCGGCCTTTAATGTTACTCGGATCTGAAATCAAGATAGTGGCTGTCATATTATTTTTCAGCAAATATTATATAAATATATATATATATATATTTATATATATATGGATTATTTCTTCTTGTTTTACATGCAAGAAACTGCATGTAAGTACATGTAAATTCTAAGAAGTCGATCTTTAAGCACTTGTAAACTGTCTGTCGTCTGTCGCCTAGCTCTCTGCCTCCGACCTATATATCACGCGGTTTAATTCGTACGTCTTTGGTCATAAGTTATATATATACATATATATATATATATATATATATATATATATTCGTAGCTAGCTTTAAGCACTTATTGCATGATTCAACTACTCCCTAGCTCGAAACTTTATTAACGATTTAGGCTAAGTTTAGATCTGAGTTATAAATAGTAATATTTTGTAGATTTTATTGATAAGAGTTTAATTTTAATGGTTGAAATGTATAAAATATGTTGAAATTAGTTTATCTTTTTTATAAGAAACTGAAAAAGTAGTGAGTTCCATCAATAATTAATTTGAAATGAATTAAGATGAGTTGAGTTTGATTCAACAACCAAACACAAGCTGCTAACGTACTAATTATAAACAGCTTGCACAAATTAAGTTATGGAAATCATGAAATTGTAAACAATTTTCTAAAAGCTAGCTATTACAAATATATATAATTTTCCTAATTCTCATATATATATATATATATATATATATATATATGTATATATAACACATATATTGACTTTCAAATGAGGCGGCATGACCCAATTAAATGTTTGTCGCTAGCTCTATATATAGTTTCTCTTTTTAAAGGAGGAGTACTGCTTAATTTTTCAACTTGGTCATGAGTGTAACATAATGTTTGACTACTTGCATGTCGTCGATGCATGTAAATTCATGACTACAACATGCTAAGCAGCTAGGACGACATCGAAACCCCACTCCCAGCTCCCTTCGGCCTAGCTCCTTGATCACTCCCTTTCATGCATTTATCCTTTGCTCAGGAAAATAAAAAAGCTGGAATTACCCCCAAAAAAAAGACTGTAAATTAATTATAAATATGAAGAAGAAAATGATTTACACTCTTGTCATCAGTCGCAAAACTTCCATCTTTGATCTGGTCGTAGGATATTTATTCAATTTATAATGTCGTTTTCATATAATAATTATACGTACGTAACTATATATATATATATATGATCTCTTCCATCATAATTGAACGTACTTGATATGATATATATTAATTTCGTGCCATCTATGGGAAGAGTACATGTTTTTGGGGTAAATTTAAAGGATCGAGAACGTTAACTCTACGACAAAACATTATTTCTTGGATAAGTTTGAGAAGCTAGCGTACACGTTAAGACTCATGAAAAAGAGACCACCTTGAAAGATATCGTTATGTCACATCTTCAATATTCTCGCGCGGAATAATTCCGGCCCATAAATAAGTATGCATGCACGCCATAAATTAATAAGCATATTAATGATATTTGTTATAAGATACTAATAATTTTGTGGCTACAATTTTAGCTTATCAACGAATTAGATGCTTAAATGTTGCAACTAGCCAGCCCCGGCCCAGACCAAGGAAATTTATAACATATTATAAAGACTATTCAATATTGCTCATAAGTGAAGGATCATTTTCGAATTAAATAATGTCGGCTGCCCTGAAACGACTCTTTTAATTTGTGGAAAAAAAAATTGCGTTGATCTCAAATGATCACCAGATTAGTACGAGGTCAGGTCCCACCTAATTAATTGACTCGGAATACCGATCGGCGTCGGAGAAAACAAGGAATGATACGACCATCATGATGACGTGCACCCAATTCACTCAATTTTTTTTTTTGAAAAATGCTAGTTTAATTGCATGACCTCAAAATGCACCCACTTTGAAAGTGTGTTTCATTTAATATTAAAAATAATTGTACTAGGAGCAAAGTAGGGTGCAAAGCAGCAATATTGTCCATATATATATATATATATATATATATTTGTCCGGGTTCTCAAGGTACCCTATAGACAGTGCTCTGGCACCAATTAATTAATGACAGTGATATCTTTAGTTGAGGTGGTGCACGGGAATAATATATTTTCATAAAATTCATTATATAATAAAAAGATCTAACCTTTAGCTAGGTTTTGATTTTTTTTTTTTTTTTTTTCAGAAAATTTGATCCATAAGATCTAAAAGGAGAGGAGAGGAGACAACCATGTGCCAGACATATAGTGATGCCAATAAGCCAATAAATGGGATGGGTGCAACCTCCGTCCGAATTGGATGCAATTATGCATGATCCATCAATGGAAAAGCACACATCTAGTTTCAAGAGCGGTGCAACTCGTTAAAATGTATCGCTAGTTAATTTTTTATTTTTTATTTTTTTTAATATATTTAAATATTTTAAAAAATATAAAAAAAATATATATCAATACATTTAAAATCACTTTCTTAATCATTAAGAAAAACAAAATTAAAATGGCAAGCAATACACTTGAGCAGTAGAATTCAGACGACAAAGTAGTATTTCTCCTAGTTTCAATTATTCAAATCAAGGGAATCATTTCCCAGATATGAATCATCAAACTTTGATTGAGTACTCGGCAACAGCAGTTCTTTATGATAATAATTCGATTTTTGGCTGTGCCCTTATTTTAATTGTATTTTTATGCACTATATTAATTTGTATTTGTTTGCGGTTTGGCTGATGTGTTGAATGATTTAAACAAATGATTGTGCTTGATCCATGTTCATAAATGGAGGTAACAAAGTGTGAACTTGGAGTAGAAGGCCGAGCAGAGATCAGGAGGGCTAGGTAGGTGTGGCGCTATGTTTTTCAGGTAGTTCAAAAATAGGGGAAAGGAAAGGAAATGGAATGAATTGAATTGGAAGGGAATTAGCGGCTAGCCAAAAGTTGGGATTCAATATTTGTGAGGAAATAGTGATGCGTCGGTCTGTATAATTGATTTTTTTCTTTTCTTTTCAACAATTGAAGTAAAATTTATTTTTATAAAAAGGGAGATTTTGGCCTTCAACATTAATTTCTTCACTGAAATGCAGTACAACATATGGGTCATTCCACACATGGCAATGTATTTGAATCTAAATATGGAGAAAACCCCACAGACAGATTCACAAAAGGTTAAGTACGCTGACCACCAATATTTGCGGTGGATGGACCACAATATCAACTTGACCTACAACTTGCTATCCAACTTGTTTCGATATATTTGAGCAACATATGCTAATATGCCATTCAAGCATTTCCACAAGTACATGGTGAGCATTCTCAAAATCAAACTTAGATAGCCACTACAAGGCTAAGTAGCATACCCAACTAGATTAACTGACAATTCATTGTTTGATTCTGTCTCAAGGGACAAAAAAAAAATTGCAAAATCTATTTTCATCATCCCTTTGAAGGATGAAAATGACCAATTTCTTGGCATTTGCTCTGTTTTACCACCCATATTTGTTTTGTTATCGGAACCGTATCACAACCTACCAACACACACACACACACACACACAAAAACACCAAATAGCCTTGGTCACTGGCTTATGAACGATATAAAATGTTTATTAAATCTCGTACGGTTCATTTTTATGCGTCTCTCAATTAAAATTTGCTTAAAAATTATAAGGAATTTCAATCACATAATTTATTGTTAATTTTATTTATTTATTTTAAGACGGGATGACATTTATATAATCAGTTACAATGTTGGCATTCAACCAGTACATGAGCAAAAATACATGTAGGAATAGAATCAATGTCAATCAATTCTATTGTAAGAGAAACATTCTCTCTGGCAAGAATATGAGCTACCCCATTTACATCTCTTTTTACATGTCTAATTTTCCTTTCAAAATCATAAAACAAAGACCTTATTTCTGTAGTTAGACAAGTAAAGCAACCAACAAGAGCCTCCTTGACTAAAATAACAGTAACAACTTGAGATGAGTCTCCTTCAAAGATAACATGTTGCACACCAAGATCTCTGCAAAATTGAGTTGCTTCTAGTAGACCCCTTGCTTCAGCTATAGATGGTTCCAAGCAAAGTGTGAGAGGTTTCATTAGAGTGGCAAGGACATAACCAGAACTATCTCTGATAACTACACCAATACCAATTTTTCTGTTGATAGTAATTACAGCCATGTCCCAATTAGCTTTAACCCAATGCACCAGAGGTGCTTGCCAAAGTATAATGTCAGGTTGTCTAGGACAAATTTGGTTGCCTTAGAGACTCCATAGCAGCTTTATACTCGATACATTAATTGATAGCAGTTCTATAAAGAGCAGCAGGATGTAGAAAAATTCATTCATGAATTAAAGCATTTCGTCTTAACCAAATGGATCTAGAAAGAATATCAAACAAAACCAATTCCTGTAAAGATAATCCTTCCATCATTTGAGAAAAAATGGCATCAAAGGTTGTGGCTGTAATAGAGGCTTTTTGAAAAGCCTTATCACCAATGAACCAAACATCTTGTGCAGAATGGCAGGACCAAATAATATGTCGAGGAGTTTCATCTTCTCGCAAACAGATTGGACATAAAGATTCAATATCAATATTTCTTTTACAGAGATTCAGTTTTGTAGGAAGAGCATCCACACAAGCATGCCACAGAAAAAACCGAACTGTATTTGGTGTAGGTAGATGCCAAATCTTCTGTCATAGCTGTTGCAGTTCACATTGTCTTGAGGATTCACCCCCACTGCTTATTTGGAGCTGCATACCTAAGTGGTATGCACTTTTGACTGTGAGATGTCCATTTGAAGTGCCACTCCACACAAGTTCATCTAAAAATCCTGTAGAATTCAATGAAATATTTAAAATATGAGAAATGTCTTCCTGATGATATACAGTTTGAATGAGATCCTACTTCCACCAACCCTCAGATTTATCGATAAGTTCAACAACCAGTGCATCTTCAGGTAGGGTATTTACAGGGGATTGAACTATAGAGGAGCTTGCTCTTGGTAACCACTTATCCTTTCAAACATGTATCTTTATACCATCACCAACCCTCCAAATAAGTCTCTCCTTGAGTAGATGAGTGGCTTGCTAAATACTTCTCCAAATAAAAGAAGTTCTAAAACCCAAAAAAATAGAAGTAATAGGTGAATGAAGAAAGTATTTTGCCCTGAAGATCCTACTTGTAAGTGAATTAGGAGAGTGCAATATTCTCCATGTTTGTTTAGCCAAGAGTGCTTGGTTAAAACACTTTAAATCCTAACCAAGAGCACAAAGTGCTCCAACTCTTCCAGTCAATTTGGAGTTATAATCTTGGTGGCTCCACTAGAAATTGGAGATTAAAAAGAATTAAGCTTTTTACAGAAAGATTTAGATAATAAGAAGACACTCATGTTGTATGTAGGTATAGCTTGCAAGACAGTTTTATTAAGAATCTCCTTCCCAGCCATGGAAATGAATTTAGCTTTCTAATTCTTCAACTTGCTTTTAACTCTATCTACAATACCATGGAAAGCAACCACTTTTAATCTTCCTACCTAAGAAGGGAGTCCCAAATATTTATCAATGTTTGATGAGGATTTTAAACCTGTAGTCTCCATTAAATAATATTTGTTTGTTAAGCAGGCATTTTTGCTAAAAAATAGAGAAGTTTTATCCCTATTGAGAACCTGTCGGGCAGATTCATAGACTCCTAAGAGATGATTAAGCCTTCCCCATTCATGCATGTTTGCTTGACAAAATAAAAGACAATCATCTACAAAGAAGAGATGACTCGTCTTTATCACACCTATGGCTATTGGGACTCCAGTCAGCATACCTTGTTGTCTTAAACCCCTTTTTGGTTTGAACTTGTCAAAGAGAGTACCATTAACTAAAAATGAGAAGGAAGATGAAGTCATAGAGTGCACGATCAGATCAATCCACCTCATATCAAAGCCTAAGTTGGACATTACACTAGAAATAAAATTTCACTCAACACAATCATATGCCTTACTCATATCCAATTTTAAAGCCATGTAACCTTGTCTCCCATGTAGATGAGTATGCACAGTATGAAGGGTTCATATGCAGCAAGGATATTATCTGTAATTAATCGACCAGACACAAAGGCATGCTGGTTTAGAGAAATAACAGAAGGCAAAACAACTTTAATCTATTTGCAAACACCTTAGTGATAAGTTTGCAAATCACATTACATGGGCTTACAGGTCGATACTGAGTCATTTTTTTGTGGGTTGTTGCCCTTAGGAATAAGTACGATGTAAGTGTAATCAATGTCAGCAATATCAGCTTCGACATTTAGAAAAGATAACACAGCTTGACATACATCATCTCCAACAATAGCCCAATGAGTTTGATAAATACAAGCACCATATCCATTAAGACCAGGTGCCTTAAAAGGACCCATTTGATATAGAGCTATTTCAATTTCATCCCTTGTGAAAGGTTTTAAAAGTTCAGCATTCATGGCTGGAGTGATTTTCTCTATAAGAGTAGCAAGACATATCTCAATGTTAGAAGGAGAAGAGGTCGTACATAACCTTTGATAATATTTTTTGAAGGCCTTGCCTATGCCTTTTGAGTTTTTAAAGACAGTTCCTTGATCATCCAAGACCTGAAGTACCTTGTTCCTTCTCCTTCTTTGACTTGCACAATGATGTTAATACTTAGTGTTTTTATCCCCATGCTGAAGCCAATTAACTTTTGCTCCTTGCTTCCATTTCAGGTGCATTCTTTCCCACAAGTAGTTAATTTGTTGCTGAAGAACATGAACTTCCTCAACTGAATTAGCTATCAAATTTTGCTGTCGTGTTTCAAATCTTTTAACCTTGGCCTGTAAAGAAGCATCAATGATAGGGTCTTTGCTTTTACTCCATGATTTCATATTTAACATACAACTTCTCAATTTAGTAGTTAGAGTAGTGAAACCCCCAAAAGAAGTAGGAGATTAAGACCATGCTTGCTGAATCACATCTTCATGATCCACATATGTAGACCAAGAAGTTTCAAATCAACATGGCCTATGATAACACCTTGTCTATTTTTTGGTGGAAGAAATATTAAGTAAAATAGGATAGTGGTCGGAAGAGGATGAGGCTAGAACCTAAATATCTCCATCACCAAGTTTTTCACACCAAGATTTAGTTGTCACAACTATATCCAACCCCTCCTTTGTGAAAATACCACCATTTTTGTTATTAGACCATGTAAACTTCCCTATAGAGAAACCCATATCGCTAAGTTGGAAGTTATATAACACTGTCCTAAAGGAGTCCATTTGCTTCTCACATCTTCAAGTTCCACCAACTTTTTCTTTGTGAAAGAGTAGTTTATTGAAATCACCTAAACAAAGCCACTTCAAAGGGTTCAAGTTGGAAAAAGAACTCATAATATTTTAGCTTTCTTGTCTCTTTGCCACTTCAGGATGACCATAAAATAAGTGAGCATCCATTTGAAGTTATCACCATCATCAGTTACCCGAAAGTTATATGCCTTTGTGAATAACAATGACTATTAAGATTTACATCCTTTGTCCATGACAATGCTAATCCCCCACCTCTACCAATGCCATCAATAGTGAATAGACAATGAAAACTCAAATGCACTTTCAAGCTGTCCATTCGAGATTTAGGAAACTTAGTCTCCATTCGAAATAGCATACTAGGTTTCTTGTCCTTAACCATTTAGCTAAGGGCATGAACTGTCCAGGGGTTGCCAAGACTCCGATAGTTCCAACTTAGAAGCCTCATTTTTCCCTGCAGGGTTGAATAACAGCCTCCGCCAATAAATCTATGGTTTGACCAAGAGGACATGTCCTCCTCAATGCTCTTGGGACATCCTCACAATCTAGAGAAATACCAATAGATTTCTCTCTCTTTCTTATAAGAACACCAGATTTAGTAGATGCAGTAGTAGAAGACCTAGCTTGGCCCTTTATTCTTCTTTTCCATTCAAGTAAAGAATCTGTTAGGGAAATATCTGACACGGGTAGCTTAGAGTGAGGAATAAGAGAATAGCTAGATTCCAACTTAGCATGACAACCATCAAATACCAATAGAGAATTCTGGGGGTTATTTTGCGAGTCAGAGGTAGGTAAGATCTTATTGGCAGAATCAACAGTAATTGGAAGTTGATTGACACAAGAGACAGTTGAGGTAGTTATCAAAGGAGCAGTTACAAACTAAGAAAGCTACTTATCAGATCACCTTGTGTCTGGACAGTAGAAGGCCATCTGGGAGCCTTGTTTTTCTCATCCAATGATTGATTAGCAAGCCAATAGTTGCCAATCTCCCTTCTACAACTGTTGAAACTAACATCATCCCCATCTTGAACATGTAACTGCTTGTTGCAGAGAGCCTGTGAATAAAAAGTCGATTGAACATCCACAAATCTGCCAATACCAGCATGTTAAACAAGGCCAGGAGCCCTAAGCCAGGAGCCATATCGTTGAAAAGTGGATGATCCAGATAGAACAGTAGCATTCTTCTGTGGACAACTTAATCTAGAATGTGTAATCATGCCACAAGAGAAATAGAATTTGGGTAACCTTTCGTACTTGAAAGAGAAAAAAACATGCTTTCCACCCAAATACAGCATTTTCCCCATGATCAAAGGTTTATTAAATTCAATTTCAACAAGAATTTGCAAAAACTTTCCCCTCCCCTTACCTTGGTCATCAACCACGACATGTAATTCTTTACCAATACAAGCTCCAAGTTTGGAACCAGTCTCAGAATTCATACAACCATAAGAAAGTTATGCAATTGAATCCAAATAAATGAGATATTGATCAAATAACTATGGTTGGCCATCCCAGACACGTTGTAAGTCACATGCAGAAGCAAATTCAAAGATAAAAGTATTTTCGTCCACTTCAAGAAAAGTAATTGAAGAATCAAGTTTCCAAACTTTGAGCATGGTATTCTTAAAGGTTTCATGATCGATGCACTTCTTGGCCATAATCTTCCCAATCAGACAACATTTCCCATGTTTAAGAGTTTCCCGAATTTCGTCACCACAAACCACACGATCATGCTTTTCCAAACTATATCTTCCACTAGATTGTGAAAGAATCTAACTTTCTACTCACTTAACAATGAGAAGAACGACACCAATCACTAAGTTAAACTGCCGTGTACAACCGAATGGATGTTAGTAACTGTTTCCTGAATCTCCAAAGCAGACTCTCATTTGGAATTTGTATGATTAGTGATCGTTAATTTTATTTGAAGGTAAACTTTAGGATGTAGATTATGCATATTTTTCCGAGACCCTTTTTTCAATATGTTCATTGATGAAGATTAAGGAACCTAAATTCCATATAACACGACAACGTCGGCCGGACTGTATATAGAATCTCACCTAATGTGCCACCAATTTTCCTGTGGCAGCAAGGAAAAAGGGAACAAAATAATAAATGTTCTTTGCCTAAACTTTTTATTACATTATTTTTACTTTGGTTTAGAATAAATACTAAAGTTGGTTTGGATTCAGAGATGAGATGAGATAGTTTCAGATAAAAGTTAAATAAAATATTATTATAATATTATTTTTTAATATTATTATTATTTTAAGATTTGAAAATATTGAATTGAGATTTAAAAAAATTGAATTATTTATTATATTTTGTATGAGAATTTGATAAAGTTGTAATGATGAGATTAGATGAAATAAAATGAAATAAGATGAAATACTTTTTAAATCCAAACAAACTCTCAGTTTGTGTTTTTATCAATAATCTCACATTAAGCACCATACATCACCAAAAATGGTGGTTGTGTATATAAAATAATAATAATAATAATAATAATAATGACGGCCGTGCCTTTGTTTTTCTTAAAAAAAAAAAAAAGAAGATATTATAAGTCTGCTTATTAATATATCAAATATATTATTGATTTGGAAGTTTATTATATTATTAACAAAATATATTTATGTTTTAAAATCTTTTTACAATTATAAGCGACGGAACTCTTTTCAAAATAGAAACTCCTCTATCGACAGCTGGAACATGCTTAACTTCTTAAGTCATAGTAATTTTCGACATTGTTGCTGAATCTTGCACTCAGTTGCATGCTTCATTTTATCCTAGCAAAGATGTGCTTCAAGGTGATATATTATGGATTCCATTTTACCTTACATTATCAAGTCATAAAACAAATGGAAAACAAAAATGCTTAGTCTACACAAAAATCTTATATAAGAAAATGTATGCACTAACCATACTTAATAAAATCTATTAGATTATAAAATTCTTTTTATTATATAACAGAGATAACATATTATATAATACTATGTCAATGTGTAAATTTCGATCCTTGTATAAGATTTGTGTATAAATCTAACGCTTCTTTGTGGGAAAAAAAAACATATCCAATCCAAGTCATAAACAATCATGATTCATGTAAGATATGTTTGATATGTTTTGATCCTATTTTTAAAGCATTATGTTCTTCAAATATACTTTACATCATTATCATTGAAAAATATTTTTAGATAATACAAAATAACGTCGTACTCTCTGAAACAATTGTTTTTTTTCTTTTTCTTATTTTTTTATAGAAATGAAACAATTGCCTTTTAACTATAGAGAAAATAGATAGTCTTTTATTCTTAAGTAACATAGGTTTTTTAAAAGAAATCTTAATATTATCTATAAAGAAATTTTAAACATTGTGAATTACAAATTATATATATAATTTAACTGTACCGTTCATTTTAAAATTTAGGAGGATTGTGAGCCATTTATTAAGTTATTTATCCAATTCTTATAGAAATAATATTTATAATTATAGATTACATAAATTTCGCAATTATGGATTGCTTAAACATAAATAAATATAAGATTTTAAGAAATGTGTCACGTTAATATATAATAATATTAGATTATTATTTTAATTTTAAGATAATTAATTTAATGTGAATTCACCTAATTAAAAATTAATTGTATAGCCAAAATTTAAAATTCTAGTAAAAATATAGACTTTACATTCGCTAGGCATTGCGAATGCTCTGAAAGGTATTCAGTGGCGTCTCTGAGAACTGGTCAGACGTTTTGCTTGCGCGTAAATTCCCATGGAGAAGGCAGCAGTTTCTGCTAGTTCCAAGGCCAGTGAGCCTTCTCCTCCTTTCAAGCTTCTCCTCTCCTGCTCCGCTGGTCTTTCACCATCACAGGTTCTCAAAACTCTCATCTTTTATTTCTTAATTTATTCCTTACATCTGTAATCTGTATGCCTGTTTATTTTTTAGTAACTTTATATTTTTTCTTTACAATGTGGATAAGGTATCTGTGGTTTTTGATGAAGCGTATGATCGGATTCGCCACCCGGACACCTACTTAGAAAATTCCATTGCTGAGGTGATCCTGAATTTTCGAATTCATTTACTGATTTATTCTGATGTAAAAATTCCGTATTTTTTCTATTTCGTAATTGCATAAAGTTGTCGATTCAGCGAAATTAGCTAACTTTCTGGAAATCGAATCAGTTACTGTATTTTACATTGGATTTTACATGTGCCCATTTGAGTCTGTTAGTACCTTAATGGAGCTATTTGTTTTCTATTACAAATTTACAATCAGCTTGAATTAGTTGCATTATAAGAGTCCGATATGTGTTTTTCTGTGTTGATGGTTATGTAATGCGTGTTATCTTATCGAGAACTTAATGGACGTTCTGTGTTTCCACGGAAATCAAATAATTTTCTTATCTATATAGTTCACTTTTTCACTGTAATTTATTTCTTCCTTTATCTTTTCTTAGATATGGGATCAAAGGGTTCAGATAAACAAGTCATTGTACAACGGCACAAAGTTCCGGGTATGTGTGCCTCCTTGAGCACTTTATGCCATGTATTGTCGTTTACTTTGTAAACTAACAACTTCATCATAATAAAATAATGATTAAATTGGTTTATTTCTCCGCATGATGCAAATGACTAAGATGAGTATGGGACCGTTGTTAATCAAGGGCCTAGATGGTAGCATTCCTACTACCTAAAACATATGTTTATGAGAGTTGAATCATTTAGAGATCATAGCCATTTTGTTTCTGGATACAAGCTTTTAACATTATTTTTTTCTTCTTCTTGACGCAATAGGGTGACTATAAAATAGAATATGTTTTTTCTATGATCCTGTGGAATCTTGCTTGCAGTCTTTTAAATTCTGAACTAAATTGATTCCATAGCTTCAGTTAATCTTTTTTTTTTTCCTATAATTCGCGGAATCTTGTATGTAGTTCTTTATTTTCTGAACCAAATTAATTCCATTTTTTTTTTAAATAAAAAAACTCATGTAACATTCCGTTCATCAGTACCTTCCAGGGTGAGATCAACACCACAGTACATCCCATGACAAAAACTCATGTAAGGCATATACTGTCTGTCCACTATTTTATACAAGATACAAAATCTTATTTACATCTCAAGGGAAGAAGAGCTGATTTTTCTACTACCAATTGCCCTCTCACTCCCTTTGGATGGTTCTGCCCATCCAGAAATTCCTATTGACCCCTGTGCACCTGCTTTAGCAAAATAGTCTGCCACCTGATTGACTTCCCGATAAAATGGCCCCACAATGGAGAATAGTTGACATATCTCTTAATAAATCCTCCCAATGCTCAATCAAAACCCAAGAATCCTCCCTTTCCTCTCCTGCCAATAACAAGAACTTGAGAATCCCATTCAAGTTATACTGCCAAAGATGCAATCTCAAACATAATTGAACCTTCTGACACTGTTCTCAATTCCGCTAAGGTATTAGTACCCACACCATAATGACTGGAAAATGTTGCATTGTAGGATCCACACGCATCTCTAATTACCCACCTCTCCCACAAGGCCCGGGATTACCATTGGCATTTAGTAAAGCTGGAATACGTAAGGCAAAACCTGTAGCTTAGGTATCTTTCCCATTAAAACAGGAATACCTAACCTTTGCAACAGCAACATCTCCCTACACGGCATCTTAACCTTTGTAACTTTAGAAAGAGCCTCAACAAGCAACAATTTCACTTTAATGCTTGTAGTCTCCTTCTTTTCCAGTGTGTTCTCCATTTGTGCACTACACCTCCTCAACCACAAACACCAACTGATTGAGGAAGTCATTTTCCCAACCACCTAACTCATAAACACCAGAACCTATCCTCAGTGATTTAGACATCAACTCATCAACCAAAACATTCCTTACTAAACATGTAAAAAGCTGTGCATTCCATCCCTCCACTGGCCAGACATCAGAAACCTCCATGTCAGGACTAGAGAGATTAGCTACTCTGTCAGCCAACTTCAGACCACTTCTCAAACCAAAAGTTCATGCGCCCTTCCGTTACCCTCCAATATAAGCTTGCAAAACTTCTTTGCTCAGAGACATTACAGATTTCCACAAAGAACCCAACCGAGAGGTTTGTAGTTGAAAAGGCGAGGCACTTTAAGTGCTTGGTTGTAGAATAATCAGACCATAGTGAATTACAATAGAAAAATCTCCGAGCTACTTTTATATGCAGAGCTCGTTGAACTGGTCCCAAGCCATGTATACCCAATCCCACCACCATTGGTTTACATGCTTTAGCCCATGCCACCCATTTTTTCTAAGCCTTCATATTAGCCTCTCCCCAGAAAAACTCAGTAAATAATCCCAGAACCTCTTGCAAAACTGTCTTAGGGGTGTTAAGAATGGATGATGAATGTATTGGCATGCTTGACAAAACATGCTTGATCAAAAGCCGCTTCTCTCCATAGGATAACAGCCCAGACATCCAGCCATCCATTTGTATCTTCAGCACTAGAAGCTCTAACATAGAAGAACCAATCTTCTAATATGCCCGGGTACACCTAAATATGTGCAAGGATGGCTCCTTAAAACCAGTATTATGCATCGCAATGGACTTCCTTGCTGGAGAAATTTTTGAGAAGAAAAATCTAGCAGATTATGATTTATTCACCAACTGACCGAGATCCGTTCATAGAGCTGCATCTCTGAAAATGCTAACAATGAAAAGTTTGCTCCATTTAACCGTAGCTTCGGTTGAAGCATTTGATGCAAGTGGCAGTAACCTACATGTGCCACAACCACATGTTGGACATCTGAAATAATATAGGACTCTTTTTCTCAGAAATATTATAGAGTCGGATTGCTTTAAAGTTTACCCCAAGTTTTGTATCGATAGATTTATCTTAACTAGCATACTGTATTCGTTATTTTGTACAGTATGGAGGATACGTCTTGCTTCATGGAGATGGACCTAATCAAGTTTCTCGCGTCTGCCTCCACCTAGGTTTGACAGATTACAGGTTTCTCTCTCTTTCTGTGGGTACCTGGGTGGCCATGTGTGCCGCTGTGCATATGCACACTTTTCCTGATAAATAGTAGAAATCCATGGACTGAGTTTAGATATAATATCCTTCATATTTAATATTTTTGTCAGGGTCACAGTATTTAAAAGTGATACATGTTTTACATTTTTTACTTATCAAAAATTTTTTTCTTACTTTTACTTTTTTTTTTTTATGAATAAAATTTTTACTTATAAAAAAAAAATATGTTTTACATTTTTTTCCTTTTAGCAAGTTTAAGTTTTTATTACTTACTGCCGGTGGCCTTAGGTGGTCATTGTTTGAGTAGTTTCTCCATTTTGTATGACTTGCTAATTGATATTAGATCTGACTGCCATGCCAAGTTAGCCATTTAGTGTATATAATGTTTGAAGGTTCATAATATTTAAGTTACAAAATAAGTATCCATCTTGAGCACCCCTCTGTTCATGACCTGTGGAGGTAGGTTTGGACAACCATGATCCTTCTACTACTAGAATTCAAGCATTAGTTGTCATCCATGTTCTATCTAAAAAAAAAAAATTAGCATCTCTTAATTAGAAAATTCTCTCTAGAAAATTCTCTCTCTAGAATTCTCTCTAGAAATGATGGTTTTCTTTTTTGGTGACCAACCTGAGCTTGAGACCTGCGTGTTTTAGCCCAGATTAGTTCAATTCTTTTGAGTTATATTACTGTGATGGGGTCGAATAGAAATGTTTGTATTGAACAAAAATGTTTCGATTTTAAGAAGTTGAAAGGTGGAGAATTACTGAGAGCAGTTGGCGATTGGTTAACCATATTTCTATTGATCAAGATTTGCTGGGATGGTTGGCTGGCATGGTAGAGGAAGGTGTGGTGCATGAGGGCCACTTGGTTTTCAACAGATCACGTAGAAATGGTGCACATGTACTGGTTATGCAGAGGAAACGGAATGCCAAGGGGAACTTTTTCTCCTTATCTGAGTTTGGCCAAGAGAAAAGGCGTGGATTACTGGTGATTCCGGAAGGGAAGGAAGGGTCTGGTTGGAGGAGCTTTGGTGAGCTGCTGAAGGATATTATTGAAACTTCCTCTGTTTTGGGAAGGAATTACAGAGGAAACCATCCATGGAAACCACAGCCTCCATTGCAGAGTCTTCAAGCTCCACACACGTACAAGGAGGTTCTCGAACAAGCTGCAAAAGCTGCCAAACCAGCAGGCACCATGGCCTAGTTGGAGAAGGTGCGGTTATGGGAGGAGGTAAGGGAGGGCAGTGGTATGTCGGGGACAGCTATGGAAAACTTGCAGAGGGCTTTGACAGATATGGAGAAGCAAGTGGGAGCCTTAGGCTTCGTTTGGATGTCAAACTCATCCCAACTCATCTCAACTCATCTCAATTCATCATTACAACTTTTTTAAAATCTAATATAAAATATAATAAATAATTCAACTTTTTCAAATCTCAAAACAACTTTAATATTTAAAAATAATATTCTAACAATATTTTATCATCTCAACTCAACTCAACCCAACTTATCTCAACATCCAAACGCACCCTTAGTGAGTAATATGGATTTAATCAAACGGTGCGTTGAGATGGTACAGCTGCGGGAGAAGAATATTGCACATGGGCCGGCTATGGAACTCGGGCTTAATGGAAAGGCTAATGATATTCATGGGCCGGCTGTGAAACTCGGGCCTAAATGGAAAGGGATTATTTCCCTTGGGCCGGCAGTCGATCTCGGGCAGGCCAGGAAGCCTGCGGCCCTGGGCCCAAACCCAAACCCGATACCCAAACCCATTAGCCCCAGCTTCCGTGAACCAGCGACGAAGGTGTGGAGACCTTCGACTACCCACCCGTCAGCGTCGGTGGTGGTGGTGGGTCAGGGTGTTAGGGACCCCGGTCAAATTCCTAAACACTAAGTCCTCCTCGGCAATTAGCTCCTTTGGTTGACCGACTCCAAGTCCTTCACTTGCTTGGTTCACGCTCAAGGTTGGCTATGGTGGCACTTCGGGCAAGGTGAGGTTAGTGTTTAGGCTAGTTGGAAGTGTATGGAAGGTGGAAAATGAGCTAATTGTTGAGATCACAATGGAGAGTGGTGCACGGCACTAGGGTGAGCTAGGGTTGGCGCCACTTGCATTAGGGTTTAGGGTTTGGATGAGTGAGATGGGCGGCTAGGGTTTGTGGAATGAGATGATTAGGGTTTGGAGCTAGGGCAAATGTGGTGGGCGGCCAAGGCTTGGCCGAATGGGGTAAGTGAGTGTTTTTAGGAAGGTTTCCTAAAAACTTGGGATGTGTTTTGGATTAGGGTGATGGCCGGCCAAGGGAATTAGATGGGGTCAACTAGGGTTTCCAATATGGAAACTCTAGTATGGAAAGTGAAGTGGGCGGCTAGATTAATTTAAATAAGGCAAGGAGCCGAAATTTGAATGTGAATCTTGTATGGAAAGTGTATCTCGACTATGGAGGGAATGGATTGGATGAAGGGTATTGTTGGGAGGTGATGGCCGAATATGGCAAGTAGGGCAACAAGTGTTGGTCGAGTATGTGGGGAAAAGGAAGATCAAATGGACTATGGATTACACTTGTTGGCCGAATCACTCAAGAACAATTATGAACAAAGTATGAACAATGAATATAAAATATCAAGATCACTAAGAATTAAATGGAAGACAAGAGAGTGAATGGAAAATACTCATATGATAGATAAATTGAATCACACTTATTCACGAATTGCAAAGTGTGATTCTCTCCTTAGGGATTCACGAATTGCACCCCAAAGAGCCCAAGTGCTATGCACCGATAGTGATCTCAAGAACAAAGTAGTCCACAAAGGCTATTGTCAAAAGATGTGAAAGAAATGACTAAGGGTCCTATTTATAAGGTTACAACTTGGAAACCCCCAAAAGGCCCCTTTGAAATAAAAGAATTAAAATGAAATAAATAATTAAATAACATAAGTGAAGATAGTGGCATGGACCACTAGGCCGTGGCATGCATGAGCCAAGGGTCGGCTAGGGTGGTGCATGGTGGTCCTCGGTCTGGTCCATGGCTAAGTGGCTCGGCATGGCTAGCTATGGTGCATGGCATGGTGCCATGCATGGGCCGGATGGTGGGCATGGCATGGTGCCATGTTCGGCCTGCTAGTGGTGGCTAGCCATGTGAGCCTGCTGCAAGGCATGAGCTGGAGCCATGCGCTGGATGGCATGCCTGGTGGGCATGCCACTGACTTGCTCTGCATGGCATGGGCTGGAGCCGTGCGCTGGATGGCATGCCTAGTGGGCATGCCACTGGCCTGCTCCGCATGGCACGGGCTGGGCCCGTGCGCTGGACGGCATGCCTGGAAGGCATGCCACTAACCTCGCTGATGTGCGGCAGGAGAGCCATGCGGCTGGGGGCATGGTCGGCTGCGGGTGCTCGGGCTTGCGCATGGGCATGCGCACGGCCATGCGGTCTGGCTGGGGGCGCAGGGCTGTGTGGCCTGCGTGGGCGAGCGGGGCCATGCGGCCTGCATGCAGGCGCAAGGCCATGCGGCCTGCGCGCATGCGCAGGGCCGTGCGGCCTGCGTGCGTGTGCTGAGCCGTGCGGCCTGCGCGCATGCACAGGGCCGCACGGTGCATGGGCATGCGCACACCCGCGCAGGGCCGCACGGTGCATGGGCATGCGCACGGGCGTGCGCATGCCTGGCCATGCGCTAGGCTGCGCATGGCCACTAACCTCACTGGGGTCGAGGTGCGGCGCGCACACGGCTTGCATGCTGGGCGCCCCGTGCTTGTCAAGGCACGGGCCAAGGCATGCATGTGGCCGGTCCAAGAGCATGCTGGGCGCCCCGTGTGTGACAAGACACGGGCCAAGGCATGCTCGTGGCATGATCAAGGGGCATGGGACATGGCTAGGACATGGGCGGCTACTTTGGAGGCGATTTTACGTGGGGGTCTAACACAGGGGTCGTCGACGTCGACGTCAGAGGTGGTGTTATTTCCTCCGGTGAGATTATGGGGGCCGGATTGGGTGTTGGTAGGCTCCAGTGAGGCAGAGACGACACTGCGAAGTGCCGAGATGTCGCCGGAAACAGCAGTATTATAGAGAAAGTCGGCTCCTCATGAGTCGGCGATTCATACGTTGGAGATTCCGACGAGATTTGATGAACCTGTCGGATCTATCTATGAGGTGTTGGGTCACGTGGAGGTCCTACTTGGGCCGCCACCCATTGAGGTGGCACAAACAAGGTCGCCGGTGGGCTCTGGCTCCGGTAACAATATGCCGGGGGTGAGTCCCTTACCGGTGGTGGATCCAGAGAAGCCACTAGAGTTTTTTGACTCGGTGGGCAGTGAGGGGGCAGTGCCGGTGCAAGCTGGGTTGTCCTCTGGTCCAATGGTGACAAAGGAGCCTGGCCTAGGGGGGGAGGTCCTTAATGGAGATATGGAGGTACTGCCGGGGACACCCCTTTCTGTTATTCACTTAGAGGCAAAGGAGTTGGACCACTTAGGTGTTTCCGGAATGGAGATGGTAGTAGAACCAGGTTCCTTGGTGTTGTTTACTCCGACCAAGGAGGGGGAGAATGATCCTACTCCTATCTACTCCTTTCATCCCAATGTATCAGATTGGGTCATCCAGAGAGCGAAGGACATTAAACACTTGGTAGGTATTTCATATGGGGATTTTGAAACTGAGTTTATGGCCCTTTTGACGGCTGTAGAGACTGTGAATGTGCAATCTTTGTCCGACCAAGACTTGTCATTGGCCAAAAAAAGGGAAAGAGAACTTCGAAGGTTAGATTGGGAAATGATTGAGGATCGAGGTGAGAAGAGCTCTACTCGTGACCGCAGTAAGGGGAGGGGTAAAATGGTGAGACAATGAAGTCAAAATTAATATCTTGGAATGTGAGGGGGTTAAATGATATTAATAAGCGGCTACAAGTTAGAAACTTACTTCGCCAATGGAAAGGGGACATCATATGCTTACAAGAGACAAAGTTGGAAGTGATTACAAGACAAGTAGTTCGCAGTTGGGTGGTCTTATCTACCGTCCATAGGAGCTTCTGGGGGAGTTCTCATTATGTTCGATACAAGGGTGGTGGAAAGGGTTGAGGAGTGCATGGGTGATTTATTGGTTGCTTGTTCTTTTGTTAATATAGAAGATGGCTTCAAATGGGCTTTCATTGGTGTTTATGGTCCGAATATTGACTCAGAAAGAAGATTTTTGTGGGAAGAACTAGCTGGTATTATTAGTATGTGGGAGCTACCAAGTTGCATTGGGGGGACTTTAATATATCTCGCTTTCCGAGCGAAAGGTCGGGATCTCTTTCTATCACTCCTGCGATGAGAGATTTCTCTGATTTCATTTCAGAACAGGAACTCATGGACATTCCACTTTCAGGAGGCACATTTACCTGGTCTAATAATCGAGATTGTCCTTCTTGGTCGAGGATCGATAGATTTTTGCTTACCCCCGATTGGGAGTCTCAATTCCCGGAGGTAGTTCAAAGAAGATTACCCCGTTTATGCTCCGACCACTTCCCGATCTTGTTAGATTACGGAGGCATCCAAGGGGATAGAAGACATTTCAAATTTGAGAATATGTGGCTCAAATCTGAGGGCTTTGTAGACAGGGTTGATCAGTGGTGGTCCTCCTACAGTTTCCAAGGCACTCCTAGTTTCATTTTGGCTAATAAGTTGAAAGCGTTGAAACAAGACTTGAAGCAATGGAATGAACAAGTTTTTGGCAATGTGTCTCAACAGAAGCGGTCCCTGACGGAGGAATTACAAGATCTGGAAGGTGAGGAGGAGATCAGAACCCTTTCTGAATCTGACCAAAGCCGCAAGAGACAGGTAGTGGCTGATCTAGAAAGGGTTACTTTGATGGAGGAGATTTCTTGGAGACAGAAATCAAGGGTACTCTGGCTTAGGGAGGGAGACAAATGTACGAAATTCTTCTATAGGATGGCTAATTCTCATAGAAGGCACAATACTATTGATACGATGATGGTGGATGGGGTAGCTTCTTCGGATCAGACGGTTATAAAAAACCACATCAAACATTACTACCATCAACTCTTATCAGAAGAACATAATTGGAGATCGAGAGTAGATGGTTTGTCCTTTTCCATTTTAGACCAACAGAGTGCATGGGGGTTAGAAAGGCCATTCACAGAAGAGGAAGTGGGCAATGTGATTAGAGGTATGGCCAGTGACAAGGCTCCCGGACCGGATGGTTTTACTTTGGGGTTCTTTCAAGTTTGCTGGGGAGTGATCAAGGAAGATATTATGCAAGTTTTTCAGGAATTTCATACTAATGCTTGCTTTGAAAAGAGTCTCAATGCCACTTTCTTAACCCTCATTCCTAAAAAGGTGGGATCTTGGGATGTGAGAGACTATCGCCCCATTAGTCTAGTGAATGGGATGTACAAGATCCTATCCAAAGTGTTAGCGAATAGACTAAGCTTAGTGGTGGAAAAATTAATTTCGAAGCCACAGAATGCGTTTGTTAAAGGCAGACAAATTCTTGACTCAGTTCTCATCGCTAATGAAGTCTTGGATGGCCGTTTGAAGTCTAGAGAACCTGGCCTACTTTGCAAGTTAGACATGGAGAAAGCATATGACCATGTCAACTGGAAATTTCTTCTCTACTTACTTGGGAGATGTGGGTTTGGGAGAAAGTGGCAGAAATGGATAGAATTTTGTATCTCTTCAGCTCGTTTTTCGATCTTGGTAAATGGTTCACCGGTTGGTTTCTTCAACTCCTCGCGTGGCTTGAGACAGGGAGATCCGCTTTCACCTCTACTCTTCTTATTTGTTATGGAAACTCTCAACAAGATGATTGAGGGTCTGGTGGTGGGTGGATTACTCCATGGATTTTCGGTGGGGAATGGGGATTCCCATTTTTCTCACTTATTATTTGCTGATGACACGCTTATTTTTTGTGAGCCACATCTTAGACAAGTACAGGACTTGAGGGCGCTACTCCTTTGCTTTACGGTTGTATCGGGTTTGAGCATTAATCTTGCAAAGTTGGAAATAGTGCCTGTGGGGGCTGCCCCCGATGTGGAGCTTTTAGCTACTACCCTAGGATGCAAGATATCTTCGCTGCCTATGAAGTATCTTGGCTTACCGTTGGGTGCTCCTTTTAAATCTGAAAGGATTTGGGATGAGGTAGTAGAAAGGGTGGAGTGCAGATTGGCTGTGTGGAAGAGGCTATACTTTTCGAAAGGTGGTAGGTTGACTTTGATTAAAAACACTCTGTCTAACCTTCCCACCTATTTTTTGTCTCTGTTTCCACTTCCGTTAAAGGTGGCTAATCGCATTGAGAAGCTACAAAGGGATTTCTTATGGAGTGGATTGGGGGAAGAGTTTAAATTCCATTTGGTTAATTGGTCAACTATCTGTACTCCAATTTCTGGGGGAGGTTTGGGGTTTCGACATTTGATGAAATTCAACCAAGCTCTGTTGGGTAAGTGGTTGTGGAGATACCAAAATGAAAGGGAGGCTTTATGGAAGTCTATCATAGATGCTCAGTTTGGGGAAGATTGGGGAGGATGGTGCTCAAATGAGGTACGAGGCACTCATGGGGTGGGTCTGTGGAAAAACATTAGGAGCCTTTGGGGATCCTTTCGGGGTCATGAACATATTGTCATAGGCAATGGGTCGAGAGTTCGGTTCTGGTTTGATATATGGTGTGGCAACCTAAGCCTACGAGATACATTCCCGGCCATTTTTGCGCTTGCTAGAGTAAAGGAGGCATCAATCGCTGAGCTCTTGGACTTTTCTAATGGTACCTTTCAATGGAATATTGAGTTCATTAGGGCAGCTCATGATTGGGAGTTGGAGTCTATTACGGAATTTTTTGCGATGTTATACTCCACAAGTATTCCTGGGGGATTTGGTGATAAGATGTATTGGATTCATTCTAAGAAAGGTATCTTCTCTGTCAGTTCCTTTTACCATAAATTATCGAACTCCAGTATGTCTACATTTCCGTGGAAGAGTATATGGAAGACAAAAGCTCCTTCAAAAGCAGCTTTCTTTGTATGGACAGCAGCTTTGGGCAAGATTCTTACCACAGATAACCTGAGGAAACGACGGGTGACTGTCCTGGATTGGTGTTACATGTGTAAGAAGGACGGGGAGACGGTTGATCACCTGCTTTTACACTGCGAGGTGGCTAAGGCTATATGGGATGATTTTTTCTCAAGAGTCGGTTTGTCTTGGGTTATGTCTGGTAGACTGGTGGATTTCCTCGCGAGCTGGAGAGGACTATATGGAGATGCTCAGGTAGCAGCGATTTGGAGATTGGTACCAATATGCTTGTGTTGGTGTATTTGGAGTGAAAGAAATGCTAGATGTTTTGATAATCAAGAGAGAACTTTGGAGGAGATTAAAGCTTTCTTTTTTAAGTCCCTATTTTTATGGGCGGGGGCTATAGTTTGTAATGGACCTACGGTCCATGAATTTCTTCTTTTTATTGTAATCTCTAGCTAGGCGTTTTCATATATACTTCCTGTGTACCTGGGCTTTGCCTATTTATATGAATACAATATTGTGATTACCTATCAAAAAAAAAAAAAATCTAAAAAAATTATTTTGTACTCATGCTGTGTGGTTGAGTGCTGCCTTGGTTCTTATCGACGGAATTATTTAACTATTTGACAAAAGAAGCTCCTTCATTTCTAAAGCATATTTTCATTTCAAATGCTATAATGTTGGCACACAGACTGGAGGGAATGCCAGCTCTTAGGAACCCTTAATCAGGGAGATTGGTTGGCAGGCAATAGGATTTTGTAGTTTGAAACATGTGTATTAACTCAAGGGGTGCTTTGGATGACCTGGGAACTGATTAATTCAAATGTGGAGATGGAACCATTCTCTGATAAATACTTGAAAGGCTTTTATTTTATGAAAAAGATGTATGATTTATGGTTTTGCAACCACCGAAATGGAGAATAATTGATATTGTTTTGGAGATGTCAATTATCAATAGGATGTGCAACTACCTTTCTATTGTCTGGCCTCTGAATTTGTTCTAAACAAATAAAGGATTGGTTTTCTGCAACATCTTGATTCACTTATCTTGATCCATGCTGTCTATAATTGCACTCTTTTCCCAGAGTAAAGATTTTCTGCCATCTTCTTGTTACCAGGACTTTTGTGGGGACAAACTTAAATCCTTTGTGGGAAAAGTTCTTGGTTCCGTCAGAAGGTATTTCTACCTAAAGTTGAAAACTTATGTTCTGATTTTATTTTGTCTCCATTTTGTCTTTGATGGTATAGCTGAATTCATACTGCCTAACGAATTAACAAATTATCTGTTGCCATACATCTTGTGTCCTTCATCTCCCTGAAAATTCAAGTCATTTCTGAGGTGTCAGATATAAAAATAAAGCATGAGATTATGAATACCAAGGAAATGATATAAGAAATTAAACCTCAATACACATATCTTTAGCTCTTTAAACTTCTAACATTAGGCTTTAAGTTCATAAGATTATGATGACTCATGATATGTTACAGTTCAATCAAATTGGGTCACTTAGTAGAAACAGCTTTTCTAATGTTTATTGATGCAATCTAAATCTTTTGAGCGTTTCTAGCTTTTATTTTCCTGTAGATGACAGTATTTGTTGTCAACACACTTCAAGTCCACTGGGTAACGGTGCAATAGTGGAGACATCTGACAATAAAATAATTGTGCTGCGAAGGAGTATTAATGTTGGGGAATTTCCTGGACACTTTGTTTTCCCGGGAGGTCATCCAGAGGTATTGAGTTTTGTAACGTGAAAATATTCCTCTTTTTGAAAGATGGGAGCAGTTCTGCAACACATGGCTTGCAAAGTTGGTCTTTTGCGGAAAATCTGGGCTTAATGGTACACTTTCTGATGGTTGACAGCCCCAAGAAATTGGAATAACATCCCATCAGTATGCCAAGGACTTGACAGAGTCTGAGCTTATTAACCAAAAAGTTTCTCAAGAGATGTTTGATAGCATTATTCGTGAAGTAGTTGAAGAAATTGGAGTACCTGTGGCATCCCTTGTAAGCTCCAGTCTCTTTGTGGTGAAAGCACCTTTTGTTCCTGCTTGTTTGTTTCATATATTTTGATCAATGAGTATCATTCCTGTCTATGATCAATTTGTTTATAAATGTGTGTACTGCTTGTGGTTGTAAGTTTATTTATCTGATTGTAATACCTTTGTCGAAACCACTTGAGCAATTCCACTTTGCGCAAGTGATTGATATTAATTGCTATAGCTCATGTAGGGGTTTATTGGGTTAGAGAAACATGCTTCTTTCTCTTTTTTTTTTTTTTGGTTTGACTTGTTATTTAAACTATCTGATATCAATCTTTTGATTCTCATGCAGCACAATCCACTTTTCATTGGTATATCCCGCAGGGAGTTGAATGTAAGGCCGACTGCATTTTTCTTCATCAAATGCAGTCTGGAGTCAAAGGAAATTCAAAAACTGTATTTGAGTGCACAAGATGGTTATGAGTCAACTCAGCTCTATGCAGTTTCCGTGGTTAGTTTAAACTTCATTTTCTTGAGGTGAAACTTATGGTTCATTTTTGTTAAAGATCAAGCGCATAAACAATCATAGTGACAGAAGCATGGCATTTAGGACTACTCCAAACCACCCCTTTTGCAATGCGTCCCTCCAACTTCCAACTTTGTCACGTTGCATCATCAAACTACAAAAAGTTACCATGGGCATCGTTTATGACTCGACTATCAAGATTGTATCATGTCACCTATTTTTTGTCTATTTTAACGATGAAATCTTAACAAGAGGCCCAGAGGGTACCTTGCAACTTTTTTTTTATCAATGTGAAAAAGTTGTAATTTGAGTGCACGTTACAAAATGGATAGTGTTTTGGGAGTACATGTATCGCGCCCTCCCCCTTTTTGGTTCCTGGTAAGGAGGGTAGTGGCAGGGTAGTAGACATGATTTGGAAAATTGAAAATGGTTTTTTTTTCTTTTGTATATATGTAAAGAAACTTGCTTTTATATTTTCTGCTGGGGTGCATAAGAAATTACATTTAGCTTAAATAACAATTTCTTGCTTTATATGACACTGTAGATTTAATTTTTCATTTTTTTTGTTTTGTTTTGTTTATATTAAGATGTGAGTACTCATCAATTTTCTTATTCAGACTGATTTGGGGAACATGGCATCAAATATGCCTGGCTGCCATCAAGGTGGACTGGCTCTCTACAAGTTGATGGTAGAAGCTCTGACGATTACCTGAAAAAAGTTCGAGACTATTGATTAGAGCTGTCAGTTTGTGGTTTTCCAGTAGCTTTCATTCAGCTACATTTTCGTGACTTTGATCTCCTTTTGATATGTTTTTAAACGAAAAATACGCATAACCATCTTCCTCAAGTATCCCAGATCAAATGATGGAGAAAGGCACCAGATCATCCAAAACACATGACCCAATTAAAAACACTTACTTTTTATCTACTGAGGGATGGAGGGAAAAAGCAAAAAAGACCATATGTTCCGTCCTTTGATCTACTTCATATGAAACCGCATTATCGTTCGATTTATCTATTTGGCATTGCAATTTAAGGTAAGAACATGGTTTCAGCACTACCCGCTTAGTAAATCCAGAACCTGGGAGCCTACAAATTTGAAGATGTAAAATGTGCTCGTGGTTCTGCATGTGTGGCAGTCACCTATATATAGCAGGAGTACCAATCATCAAGTTCCCAACCCCTTGTACCCAAAATTCATCTAGAGATTATTCTGCCCAGTTGGGCACGAATTATCAGTACTTGCATGTTAGTTGCTTTATTCTGAAGCTAGATACAAGCAAGAAATGGACAAAGTAAGCCATGAGATCAGACCTTTTTTTTTTTTCCTATAGAAATACTGATTTTCATTCTGGATCTTATTGTTCTTAGTCACACTGGTTAATGCATGCGTCAAATGGTTGACTATGAAGCCACTTAAAAGATGTTATGTAAGCCGGAGTAACAGGAAACGATAAAATCAAGGATGAAAAATAACAGTATCTGTAAAAATAAAGATACCTCTACTGTGAAAAAATTAGCTAATCTTTAGTTTGAGCGGATAAGAGATCTAAACATTTCTCATAACCCTATAACAGTATTTACAATGTGAAAAAGTAAAATAAAACGAAAAAATTGTACCAATAAATTGGTTATGTTCTACTATTTCTTTCGATGACTACTACATCTATAAAGAGATTATATAAAAGTAATTCTACAAACTGACGTGGTATTATGTGATCCGTTAGATCTATTCAATAATAAAAATAACTTTACAATCTGACGAATCATATCAAACTACGTCAGTTTAAGTGATTAATTTAATGTACTTTCTTTGTGGTTAAAATATTTCTCATTTCTTAAAAACCGTCCCAAGTTTCATTGTTCCAACTTAGCCAACCCAAGTGTGTCCTTTCATGCTGTTGAATTCAACTGCGTCAAGTAATTCTCATCGATTCATCAAATTGAACAAAGTGAGCAGGAGATGTAGTTCTCAGAAAAAAGAATAAACAAAACATGATTGACACAGGATGAGACATCATGTGGGACTCACACGTTCATGTGGAATGGAAATTCCTGGTTTTCTACCATTCGAAGAAAAAGAAAACAAAACAAAAAGGTAATCTCCTTTTCTTTCTTTTCTGGGGAGATAGCACCTAGTGGATATTGAGTGAATATCACATATTTTAGCATGAAGAAAGGATTTTTTTTTTTTTTTATTATTAGTTTTTTAGTCAGCACATCAGAAAGAGTTTTGGCGTAGTTAATTGGCATCTTTTAGGTACGAAAGTTATGTCAAAGGTTATGTCAAATTGCATTAAATTATGAATTCCAACTATTTCTACGTGGTCAAAATTAAACGTCATTGCATCAAGGGCCATTGCAGGCAATCTTTTTTAATACAGATTTTCAAATTTGGCTTAAGGGGAAAGGTCTAAATAGAACCTTCCAAGTAGGCCAGTACAGTATAAGTAGATGTCTCTTTTATCTACAAAACTGCGAGCGGGTTTCATACTGCATGTATAATTAATGCACGTTGAAAGAAGGAGAAGAAGACTGCTATAATTGACTTTGAGACAACCAAAAAGGACGGGTCCAGCTCATCACATGTAGTTGGGTATGGTCTTTCTAACTTTGCACAGTAGCCAGAGATCAATTTATTCTTTATTAACAGTATATATCCACCCAAGAAAACTATTCATAATCTTTTAATTGGGGCCTCTGTTGTAAATAATATGAGTTAGACAAATGTATAACATGTCAGAAGGAAAGATCTAACACATTCTGTCAATGTTTTTGTAGTTTAAGGGAGTGATTTGCAAACTGGGGGTAATTTTAGGGGTCTTTGCAATCACGCTTTGTCTTTTTCACCAATAGAAGTTTCTGTCTCATCTTACATGTTAAGTAAACAAAAGAGTTGGTGGAGCCAATAAGTCAAAAGTAAAGATAAGAGGTAACACCTGGAATTACAATAATTTGATATGTACCATAATCTAGCTGTTTCCAGCTTCCCACAACCTTTTTTGTGTGTTTGTATTTGCATTCTAGAGACCTGGAAGACACTCTTGACCTCATTCTGTTCTTTTTTGTTGTATGACAGGTGTCTTAATATGACTGTCTTTTCAGTTACAGCAAGATCAGTAGTTCTTTTAGGCTGTTTTGGAATAGGTTCAGGGTATAATATATGGCCCCATTGCCCTTGAGCTAAGTGTTTCTCTCCAAACCAGACCTCAATCTCCTGCTGTTATTGATCGAGCTTTCGACCTTTCCAAGCTGGGGTTTTAGCAGGAAAGGTGTCGGGGTGCAAATATTGTAGCTTGCTTAATTTGAATGCTGTAAACTGTGCTATTAAACTACTGCTAAAAACCAATGTTGGTGGATGAAGGGGTTTATCATCCAGGATTCCAGGTTGTGAGTTTGTCTTGACATTATTAGCATATTCTACAGGTCAAAGAGCCTTGCAGAAGTTCAGACAAGTTAATTTGATGAATGGTTGAATTAGGCAGCACCAACTCCCCCCCCCCCCCCCCCCCCCCCCCCCCCCCCCCACAATATACTTTAAGACTTTTATGATCAATAGAAGTAGTTGTCACTATCTGTTGTGATGATCAATTGAAGTTACTTCAAAATTGTGCCTTTTTATTTAAAAAAAAAATAGCTCATTAATTAAGCTCCCTCACTGTATATAAATCATGCTGATAGCACAAAGCAATATTTTCCTTTTAGGTGAGTCAATGGTCAATTTTAAAGCACAGTCAATGCAAATATCACTTTCCAAATCAAACATTTTAAATTAATTTTATGTAATAATAATAATAATAATAATAATTTTCTGTTTCATATTATATATATCATATGATACACAATAACATATTATTATATCTGCCTTGATTAGAATGGCAGCAAGATGACAGTGGCATTCTGTCTGCAGTGATTTGGGCAAAGACAAAAATATAAGGGGACCTGCACTGTTTGGAACAGCACGTGCACCTCGCATGTGTGGTGGATGATTGCCATTTGTCTCGCAGCTACCCAGTCTCCTGCAGAATATTCATCCTTTCCTCTCCTAAAGATAAAAAATTTATTTTCCAGAATAATTATAAAACTATCAACTGGCTTTTTAAATTTCATTTTGAATGCAGCAGCTTGCACTCCATGTGAGTTGAAGACGTATATGGTAAAGCAAGTCTAGAGCATTAGTATTGATCTATATATATGTATATGTAAAATCATCTTTTTTACATATCTATTTTTTTATTCAAACAAAATTTCTATATTGGCTTATGAATATTTGAGGTAAAATAATAATAAAATATTATTTTATTATTATTAATTTTTTACTAAAATCAATTTTTTTATATATATTTTGCAATTAACATCCACTGCATACATTTGACATTAATAATACAAATGCAATAATAAAAAATATAATTTTTTTATATATTATATTAAAAATATAATAAAATGAAATATATATATATATAATATATTATAATAATAAAATAAATGTGTATGTGAAAATGTTTGTTGTATTGTTGAGGGAGGGAGAAGAGAAAAAGATTGAGAGAGAGAGTGGAATGAGAGAGAAATAATGATTAAAATATGTTTTGTAGAGTGAATAGTTACTATCCAAATTTGGATAAGAACTGTTTATAGCTAGCTATATATATGCATATGCATAAGTCAATGTAGATGACTTTAGGATCATATTATGCAAATATGATTTTACATATGCATATGCATAACTAATGTGAATGTTATGGTACCCGTGTGTATGTACTTTTTTTTTTCTTTTTACAAAAAATTGAAATCAAGAATACAAGAACAGGGATTTTCTTATGAACACTTTGGTTTTTTATTTTTTCAAGTTATATTATTATATTTAGCTAATTTTGATCGTGTTAATAAAATACATCAATATTTGCATACCTTTGATTATTTTCTGTAATCTTTGATTATTTATTATAGATAGCTAATTTTAATTTTTTTTTCCTTATCAAATCTCGAATTTGATAGAATGTGAACATGTTAGATGCCATATATCTTGTTGCGTGTGTGCATTTACATACATATATATATATATATATATATATATATATATGTATGTATGTATGTATATATATGTGTGTGTATGTATGAAAAATTTTATTTATAAGTCAAAGTAACATAATTTGATTTAAAAGAAAATTTTTAAATTTTAAATCTTAACAATCAAATCTTACAATTTAAGTGATGTAGACGGTATATTCTACACACTAACTTGAAAATAGAATAACTATATATATATATATAATATATATTCAAAAGAGGAGGGGTATCCCATAATTTATCTTGTTATATATATTATTAGTTGTTAACGTCGTATTTCACATGCATTTAGACCAGGCTGACAACTCAAGTCTTTCAAAATGGGCCTACAAAAGATATGAGGAAAATAACTAGGAGAGGGCAGCTTTGGAGTCGAGGAGTGTTCGATACCAAAGTTAGTAAATTCTTTTGGAAGTTTGTAAATAAGTAAAAGAGTTTAAGGATCAAAGAGCTTTTTTTATACCTGAGACTTGCTATTTATACCGTAAGTCTGGTGGATAGATCATATTTGCCCCATGAAATCTATGTCCTTTGTACTGTTCCCTTTGGTGTGATTCTGTAATAGCGTTATATTAATGTAGCGTGTAACTCGGATAGTAGTGTCATTAATGCAGCGGTGGTTTTTCAATTTTCGATACCCTTTCTGTTAGAGGATCAATAGTTCCTCGTACATTACGCCCACTACACGGGTGAGCACTTGACAACCTGACACTATTTTGAGGGGTTTTCAAATTGATGAGTCTCATCTCCGACAGCACGTTCTGTCATGCAAGTCGTGTCTAAAGAAGCCTGTCCATGGACCGAATTAGAGACTTTATTTGTTCTGAATTGAACCTTCAATTCTAATTTCCTTAGTTGTTATTCTCGAACCTATTGGGTGTGGGAGAATCCCTTACACCAGCAATAGTTAAGAAATACAATTGCCGAACATGGGGAGTGCAAAAAGTGCTTTAATTAAAAGTACAAGTACGATAACGTAATCTAACGTAACGTTTAAAGATCAAACAGTCATGCAGCATGCACTTGGATTAGTTACCAAAGCAGTGCAACCTTTTAATTAAGCTTTCTTCGGTACGAAGTAGTTGCTTTTAGGCTGTCTACAGATTTGATCCACTGCCCATGTTTAACATCTTTGGATACCATGTTGAGCAAGAGATTATCTTGCCTTTCCTTTCCCTATTTTCATGCTACTGTACCAATATCTTATTAAATTCTTCTCCGAGATTGAGGACTTCAAATGGAAGACAAAAATATCCATTAAATATCTACATTATTTATTCTTGTCCGTATGAATTTGTTTAAATAATATTAAAATTCAGTAAATATTATAAGATACAGTACTTTACATATCTATCCCTCCAACTATAACTTAAACATGGCCATGTTTCAGTAAGCCATATCAAAGTCACATATACTATAAGAAAATTACTTATTTGTGACCAGTTATTTCTTACAAAAATAATTATTTCTGTTAAAATGAGTTTGTTCTCGTCACAAATAATCATTTTCGTTACAAATAATCTATCACAAATGTTCATTTTTATTGTAGTAATAATTCCTCAACTTTGACATAATTTGGATCAGCTCCCCCACAAACTTTAGAATGTTTGGCTAATTTGTAAAATAAATATAAATGGGATATATTCATCTTTGATTGATAATCCACCTTCCTAGCAAAATGCCTCTTGTAATATGGTTTAGTATGTCTAAAATGTTCATAATTTTATATACCAATAGTAATATACTAATAAAAAAATTGATAGAGAAAACAGTTGATTCCATGCACATGGTGTCCTTGTTATTTTAAATATCTTAGCAGCATGATTAATGCATAGTACTCTCAAATATTAATTAAACTCACCCATAAACTAGTAGAGCGCAAGCACATATCGCAGGTAGTTTGCATCCCGACCATGCATATTGGTGCAAACTATAGAATTTGTATGACCAACATTTTCTGCAATTTTTGTATATAAAGTTGATTCTGTCATATCTTATCCACCAAAAACTGGTGATGACAACTAAAAACGACAGAAATAGCAATTAATTATATAAAATTATTATTTTCAACTTCTTGACATACTTAAGGAAATATTAAGGAAATCAAGACAAATATGTTAGTTTTGGCCGTTAGGTATTTTATGCAAGCACTCTCTGAGATCTCTCTCGTTTTCTGTTAAATTTGGATACAACGAGAACATGCATATTTTCAGTGTGTCGGTTGGTCATGTTATTTCAGACGCGCGCGGTCGCACGCTCGAACGGGGAATCTATTGGAAGCGTGGCGTGTGCGGTCCAGCGATTGCTCAAAACTTGGTTTTTGTCTGGACTCAGATAGCCACGTGGGTATGCTGAGGTCCGTCCAAAACAAAAGTCGCAGGCTAAGCGCGTGGGACCCGAACATGTAGCCGCCATCCTTTCGCTTTAGTCGGTTTTTTCGTCGCTTATTGCTTCGCCTATTGTTAGAGGTGAAAAACGGTCGGTATGAACAAGAGAAATCGACCGGACAAGTCGTTTCGGTCCAGACCGGACCAAATCGAGATTTAGATCGGTTGATTTTAATCTATATTTTAGAGGATTAAAAAGTTTCAGTTCGGTCTCAATTTAAGATTTTTTCACCTTAGATTGGACTGATAGCTACCAATCTGGTTTAGTCTTTATAAATGTTTGATCCGATCCAGTCTGAGAAAATAATAGACTGAAAATGATCCATCACCGAATCGACCGATTTGCACCCTTACTTGTTGCAAAGATTTCAATTTTAAATTCAGGAAAAAAAGGCAATAAAATTGTATATAATAACTTGAGAGTTGGATGCTAGGGAATTGGAGAATCCGATGACATTAAAAATTTATGAATAATAATAAAATAATTTGTTAATAGTAGTGAAAAATATCAGTTATGATATTTTATGATATTTTGATAAAAGAGAGAAAAAAATTTGAATAAAAATATTATAAAGTTAAAATATTGTTAGAATATAATTTTTCTTTTAGGATTTGAAAATTTTAAATTATTTTTGTGTTTTGTTTAGGAGTTTGGAAAAGATGTTAATGATTAGATAAAAAAAATAAATATTTGAAATTGAAAAATATTATGTTTGTGTTTGAATGATATTTGCCTATTTGAAAATGAAATTAGATGAAATGAGATGAGAGGGTTATATTTTTCCAAAGTTTCATAGTTATGACTAAATTTTAGAATGTATGTGTTGGATATAAAATGAATTAGGATTGAACCTATTAGACGTTCAGAAGATATAAGTTAACGAAGAGATAAAACTAAAAGCGGATGGTTGGCATGCAAAAATGTGAAAATTGCATAAAGTAAGGAGGAGTCTACCCTAAAGAATGAAGAATGTCTTTATAAAAGAAAGGAATCTACAACTTGGAGCTTGGAATCTACACTCTCTTGGGGCTCTCTCCAAATTTCTTCAATCTTTTTTCAATCCTATTTTCTCAATTGTATTGAAGGTTACGTAAATTTCTAGTGTCATTTGACCATACTGGAGGCCTCCAATGTCCAATCCTGTCAGAAAAAAGCATCAACAATTTGTACATTAAATTATTTATTATCTATTATTTATCAGTAAATCATTTAATTTAAACAATATTTTTCGATTCTAACTCTAATAATTATATATAATTTCAATACATTATTGTCCGTATCTCTAATAATTCCTTTACTTACTCGATCATAAGGGTTGGGTTGATGATGTCAAGCAATATATATGGGTACCAATACGTGAGAAACGAGGTCCCAATTGATCATATCAATACACATAAGTAAATATCAGATTTTCTAGTCAATGGGTAACAACTTAACAGGTTGACGTGATTGTTTGAAATGGGGACTTCAAGATAAAGTTTCATGCAAATGGCACTTTTATGTTTCAATTAATTGGGGATGTAAAGCTTTGGGGTGCCATTAGTCAATAGGCCATCTTAACCTATATAGTTTAAAAATAAGTTATAATGGTGAAGATCGTTGACATCTATTGCAGACAGAGAGAATAATTTGAACTGAAAAAAAAAATGTTTCCTTTATTGACTGATTTAATTCTAATAAGAACTTGACTTGTAATAATATTATTTCTTATTTTTAAATTTTTTATTCTAGATATTTTTTAATAATTTTATACGTCGATTATCTAACAATCAGTTAAAATGTGTTATATATGCAAATTTACTGAATGGCCAAATTTAGAATAAAAATAATATTTCTCTTTATCGTAATAAAAATATTAAATTCAGTTTGGTGACTACCAGTTTATTTAACAGGTTTACATAATTATATCATTTAAAAAAGAAAAAAAAGCTTAGAAATTGAGAAATTTGATTCTTTCTTCAAACTATGTCGGCCAAAATTTTCCTAATCTCGTAGATGGTAAATTGCTTCTTTTTTTTTTTTAATTTCTTTAAATTATGTATTTGGTATTAATAAAAAAAAAATACGAGTCTAAGGTTGTATTTGGGTACTAAACTATTTAATATTTTATTATTACTTTATATTATTTTTTGAAAAACTCTACTCGCACCCAGTGTTGGAAACCCCCGTATACACATCCATCCACGTGGAAAAATAAAACGAGGTGTTTCGTTCAAACCCACGGGAAGTCATCAAACCACTGCGCTTTGCTTGGTAGAGATTGCTTGATTGAATCAGGGGTGGCTTTGAAGGAGTAAGAAAATCTAAATCTAGATACAGTTTCAGGAGAAGATTAAGAACAAGAAGAAGAGGAAGCTATGATGTTTATAGCTGAATTTTGAGCAATCTTCGCTAACAGTGCATGTATGAGCCTTTGTAGAAGACTAGATGAATCTGCATGTGAGAAGAATGAATCACAATTCTTCAAGCATACAAGTATATCACTCCATGACCAGTACAAAATTCGCTCTAGAAAGTTCATTGTTTGTTTGAAGAGATTCTTGGTTGAAATATTCTCGGTCATGTCATGAAAGGTTGCAAAACAGTGGAGAAGAGACACATTTGAAACTGTGATTGAGATTCCGCCATTGTTATAACCGAATCTAGAGCCTAGCTCAAACCTGTATGCACCTCCTGGAAAGTCATCAATTTCTAGGCTTGCAACTCGAGCAGCTAAACACGAGTTTGAGCCCAATCCGATCCAAACAGCTTCAATTAACGTGCCAAACTGACCCGACTCGACCCAAATAAAAGCAAGTCGGATCGAACTCGTATGACCCGTTAAAACAACATCGTTTTACTTTTTCCTTTCAATGCTTCCAGAAACACATTCACGAACCACGGGAGAGGAAGAGAGAAGTGGTCTTGGAAATCTGGAATCGAAGGAGAAGATCTCGAGCTGCCCAGCACCAATTCGTCGATAAGAAGACTTACACTACAAAAGTAACAAAACCCAGCGTCATCAGCACCCGCAGAGCATCTTACCATGGAGTGGCTCGCCAGCATCTTGAGGATGTGGTCCAGCATCTGGGGTGCCTCAGGATTAGTAGTGGGCATCTCTACCACAATCTGCGAGGAGGAAAGCTTGGATCCAAGACCTGCTTTGGCTAGAATCTCAAAAATGCCGAGTTCAATGGCCGTTTGCAAGGCCATGGGCAGCACAAGTGAATTTATGAGTTGCCCGGCATAGAGGAAGCTCTCATATTCTTCTTTTTGGTCAGCATCAAGATTGTTTTAAGTGGGATTCCGTCAGAGACGTCACTCGTTTGTAGATCTATAAGCCTTTCGGCTAGAAAATAGCCTCTTCTCTTCTTTGCATAGCCTTTTGGGAAAGAACTCCAAGAACCCTTCAGTTCTCGTGAAATCACTCAAAGAATCCTCCTCAAATCTTTAAGTCCGTGAGCCCATTTTCCTTTTTTGCGTTTTCCTTTTTGTGAATTTCTTCTTTTTGTTCAAAACAGCAATATCGGGCAAAATAGGGAATTTGGTGCTCAATATCGAGCAAGACGGCTTGGACGCGTTCGTCAAACTTGATGGTGTCGTTGTTGTTGGCGTCCATGTTGGCTAGAAGGACGTGGATGTGAGATTCCTAAAGTTTATTAATTATTTTATTTGTTATTATTGGCTAAGTTAAATCAATTTATTTTATTTTTATCAATTTTATTTTGTTTTATTTCGGGTTGGGCTTTTTTATTATAGTGTTTTAATTGCGGGTTGTGTGTTTCTCTGGTGGTCCGAAAAAGGGCTCAGCCTGTATGTGTGTGTGTTGAGTGAAACCAGGCCCAGCCCGCTCGAAATGGAATGGCCCCTGCAGCAACCGAATCCAACCTGTGTGATGGCCCGGCCTACTCGAGCTGCAGCCCAATCTCCTTCCTTTAAGCTATACAATGCGTTTTGTTAAGAGAAACCCTAAGTCCTCATCTCTTCCTCCTGCACCGCTCAACCCCATCTTCTTCTTCATTCTTCGTTCTTCTTCTCTTCTTCTTTGAGCTCCATCAAATTCCAGCTGCTGGTGCCACTTCAAGCCACGTGGCTCACCATGCATCACCGGCCACCTCCACCTCTCTTCTCCACCTCCAACTTCCACTTCACTTTATTGCGTGGCACTCGGCAATGAAGTCCGAATCGCACTGTCAAGATGTCGTTCCTCTCAGCACCACACATCCACACCAAAATCGATCTCTCCTCCACGGCTTGCACGGCCGGTTTCGGCTTCTCTACCCGTGAGCCACGCGACCACCTGCTACCACCCATTGAGGCCAATCAACGATGAAAAACTTCAAAGGCCGCACCGCCTTGATCGGCCTATAAATATAGAACCGAATTGATTCAATTTTGGGGGGATTGGATTTACTGTAATCATCTTAAATTTAGGAGTTTAGATCTTAGTTTTGTGAAATTGTGTTGATAAAAATCTAAGATTGAGTTGATGTTGAAGCCGTGAGCTTCATCTGAGTTTTTGAGAAATTGTTGTATTTGCTGAAAGTGCAATTTTTCCCTTGCAATCTTCCAGAATTTTTCCCGTCTTCGATTGTAAGTAAATTTTCAAAGTATAATTCATTTGATTTAATTAGCGTTAAATTAATTAGATTTGTTGTTGGAGAATCTAATTGTAATTTTATTGAAAATTTAATTGTATTGATTAAAATGTTGGGTTTTAAATTGTTGATGTTGAAATTGAGCTTTGGATCAGATTGGAGGGTGAGATCACACTTGTAGCGTTTGTGAAACTGTAAAATTGTAATTTTAGTGTTATTAAATAAATGAGCAAATTACTATGTCATCCAATAATTGTTATCATTCATATTTATTGTCTTAAATTTAATTGTGCTATAAAATCACGTTGTCTGTTTGGAAATTTAGATTTTTTGGTATTAATTGTGTGGGTGCGTGTGTATCACGACCCCAAGTCGAGATGGGGCATTATCTCGGTGGAGCTCCTCTGGTCACTCGAGAGCGTAACAGACTGACGTGATGTCCTCTGAGTCGTCACAGGGCGACGACGGGAATGAACGAGACGGTAACGCTCTCATACCGATTCCGTGATTTTTTACTGGCGGGGTTAGAGGATGCTTGGCCATGTACGCGTGGAGCGAGGAACTAGGCATCGCTTGTTACAAAATCACATGCACGAACGTTACCCGTGGTGTGACGATGAGAGCCAGGGTATGCATATGGTCCATAGAGGAGACCGTAGTGCATGCATATTAAATAATGAAATTATATATATATGGGCCAAAAATGGGATTTTTTGCGTGAGTGGTTAAATGTGTATTTTTGGGAAGTTGATCTGTGACTGTATGTGGTTGTATTGGTTATATTAATACATTTTAAATCTCTTGGATTTATTTTGGTTAAATACTTGCTGAGATGTCATAATCTCATGTGGTATTTTACCCTACGGTTCCGTCTTATGATACCGTAGATTTTTTACGCAGAGACTGGTTATGAGCCTGAAAGACCGGCTCCGCCGGAGGCATGATTTATCGTTATGTTATTCGGCGTTATGGGATTTGTTTCCCCTTATGTTATTGTTTTCTTTAAATTATATGTCGGATGACTGTAAATCCTTGTAAAGAATATTTTATTATCTTTCTGGTACTTAATAAATAATGACCTTTTTATTCCACTGCGATTATTATTTTGTACACTTATTACATATTGTACATACTCTGAACACTTGTCGTTGGGGTGCGTGATCCGTATGATCAACATCCCGGTGTCACGAACTCCACTAAAATAACACGTGGAGGTCGAGGGTGCCACAGTGGAGCTAGTTGCCGGAGTGCTTGAGGCTGAGTGAGCGACGAAGGCTGAGTGGGCGGCTACTGGCTAGGGTTTGAGAATCATACTCTCGAACTAATGGACTTAGAGAGAGAGAGAGAGATAGAGAGAGAGATTACCGGTGGCAAGGCGTTGGTGGTGCTCAGTGTGAAGACTAACAGACTGAAATAAAATGGAGAGAAGTTGAAGAGGGTGACAGTGGGTAGGGTTTCGCAGTGAGGAGAAGTGATTCATTCGGTTTCACGGTTTCGACGAGTTCTTATCTCTAAACCCGTTATTAATCTTTCACCCGATGAACCTGTCTTTATTCGAGTTGGACGGTGCGGGCCCAAAGCCCTATATGCACAGCTCTATTGATTTCAATACTTGATCTTCTTCTTTTTTTATCTCAACTCTTCTCTTTTCTTATTTGATAATTTTCTTTAATCTTCCTGAGTATTTCGAGATAATCTTCTACAAAAGTGAAGCGTCCACTTAACATTTGATGATGAGGTTCGACGACGCTAGCTGTTTTTCTTTTGGGATGGGTTTGATTTCTGAGATTGATTTTGACGATGGCTGGGATGGATTTGATTTGCTTCATAGATCGATTTTGGCGCTGAGAATGTGTTTGATTTGCTTCTCAAATTGTTTTTCATTTTATTTTATTTTTTTATAAATAATATCGGCTAACGAGTCATTATAAATTTTTTGAGATTATCTCACTGTCTAAACTAGTCATAAATATGGGTTTTGCTACACAACCTCCTACTATTCATCCACACTCCACACTCCACATTTTTTAATATTTTTTAATATTTTTTTTAAATTTTTTTTTGAATTTTTTTTTTTAAATATTTCAAATTTTTTATTTACTATTCATATAAAAATTATTTAATAAAAAATTTTAAAAAAGATGAAATGTGGAGTCTTGAAAAGTTAAAAAGTTGAAGATTTATTGCATAAATATTATCATTTGAAAAAAAAAACACTGTATAACAATTGACATTACAGAAGTGGTTCACGTGGTCCAGTGGGCCACAATCATACAAGTTGGTTTGAAGAGAGACACTGAACTGCGATTCCTTCGGTGCTGTTCTGTGGTCTCAAAGTCAAGACAATCCCACTCATGAGTCATGGCTGTTTTGTTGATGATCAGATCTACTGTTGCCCCACTTACTGTCGAATATCTAAAACAATTATTAGATAGTCCAGAGTATGATGATGTAATATTTCTATTAATTAAAAAATGTTATATCATTATATTAACTACGTAAATGCTAATTTTTAATGACATGATATTTTTGTAATAAAATAAAAATATTATAAGCTCTACACCAAATACTGCTTACATATCATTATTTAATTTATAAATTAAATTTTATAAATTAAATTTTATAATTTAAATAATATAAATAATGTATTTTACCCACCAATTTAAGAAATTTATCTTCAAAAACCACCATACGTCGTTTTTGTTTTCTTTTGTTTTCTCCTTTTATTATTATTTTTGAAAGGCACATGTTGCATATGTAGAGTTAGTTATATATCCACCCACAGGCACATGAAAAAGCGCGTGAGGAACACTGAAACAAGGGAAAGCTAGGAGGTGGGGTGGACTCCAATTGGCGCGCAATTCATGGGGACTCTATTTAACATGGCATTGGCATTGGGATTCTTATCGAGATTGTTGAGATTCTTTATTGAGGTTATAGATGGTGGAAAAAAACCTTAAAAGAGATTGGAATTGAGGCTTCGATCATAGAAAGGTGAGGCCAATATGATGCTGCAAGCAAAAAAATTAAGGTGAACTTTGAAAAATTCATAAACTTTGGAGATGATTTATTTATTTAATAACTTCTCCTATGTTTCACTTACTAAGAGTTTCATGCTTTCTTGTTTTTTTTTTTTTTTTTTCCTTTTTGTTGGCATCATGCTTTCTTGTTCTTAGTAGCAAGGTAAAGTGATCTTTATTGTAGAAATTAATGATTTTTATGTTTAAACAAAATTAGGGGATAATGCTAGATATAATCAGAGATGTTCAAATTTCGCATATTCTTTTTTTTTTTTAAATAGGTACTATCATTAGAAAAATAATTTTTTTATGCGAGTCACAAATTTATCATTTTTTTTTAAATAAAATGTATGAGATTTACACATCATAAGACTGCAAATATCATTTATCTTTCTCTCAATAAGACCATCTAATTTGAATAGAAACTAATGGAAGATCTATAACCTAAATAACATAACAAAAGCAATATGGTATATTCTCACACAGGCAAAAAGCCAATCCAAAAATAACATGCAGACCATATAAAATGAAAGGCAAAATCCTGATAAAAAGAAAGAGTTAGAAACAGGAATCATATGCGCCCTCACTAGTCACTCCACAAAAGCCCAAGGTATCGTTAGGTACAGGGTTTATCCTGCAGAATAAGTGACAAAAAAATGGAGGTCGAGAAAAAAAAACCAAAAGGAAAAATATGAAATGGACGGAGGGAGAGTCAACCGAAATCGCCTTCGGGCAATCCCAAAAAGCGCGTGGCGCTGTTATTTACGCTGTTTCTCAATGGCCACCACATCTGGTTTTGCCTCCCTTGTGCCTGTTCTTTTCTTCCTCAATTTTGATTCCCATATTTCCACGGCCAACGTTATCATCATCACTGCCTTTACAAAAGGCTCTCCTTTTGATGGGTTATTTTAGGTTCGTGCATCAACTCTGGCCTTTATGTGTGACATAGATTTGCATTAAGAAGTGGTCGCGGGCATGTGCGTATCATGTTTCTTAGTCCATACTTGTATTATTGATCCTATTCCTTTCTTGTTCTTCATTTCGGTCTTCCTCCGAAGTGAAAGGGTCACCAGAAGCTCTCAAATATCCATTAATGAATACGTATTTTATGATCCCATGATGGATGCCTAGAAACTTGTCTCTGTTTATATGGGTTCTTTTGTGTTCGATGGAGGAGATCAAAGGGAGCTCCATTTTTCGAACCCAGGTAAAAAAAATGATTATGTTTATTCTTACTTTTTTGGGTGTATCTTTTCTTGATTTAATCTTGTTGTAGAATACATACATAAGGAGACCTCAAAACCGAAAACTTTGTCTATGGTACTTAGTGGGGTGGATTTTTTTTTTTCAAATGCTAGATTGCTTTCTGGATTTTTATCGTTTAATGGAAATGCTAAACTCGATGGTTTGGCTGTAGATGAGAAAGGCTAAACCCAAATCTTTCTTGTGAACAGGCCACTGAATCGGGATGCAGGGGCTGTCAGAACTGGACATGAGACATTGGAATCGAACTTCAAGGTCTTGCTGTTGTTAAGTTCCAGAATGATTCAAATGATTTTTTCTTTGGGTTGCTTTTGTTGGGAAGGCGAATATGCAATGAGATATTAATAATTAAAAGTGGCGAAGGAGAGGGAGCTTTATCAGACTCCGATGGAGGCACCAACGGAGCAGCCAGAAGCAGGGCAGCCGGACGTGCCCCGCAAAAAGATGACGAAGCAGTTAACTGGGAAACGTGAGGATACGATATTGCATACGGCGGTAAGAGAAGGAAATCTTCCTGTCGTGGTGGAAATCCTTAGTAGCACCGGAGAGGCCGAATTGAAGGAATTGTTGGCAAAGCAAAATCAAGCTGGCGAGACAGCTCTTTATGTTGCCGCAGAATATGGTTTTGTTGATTTGGTTAGGGAGATGATCAAGCACTATGATCTTGCTGATGCTGGAATCAAAGCAAGAAATAGCTTTGATGCATTCCACGTTGCTGCGAAACAAGGAGACTTGGGTATGTTTTTATTTTAGCGTTTGCTCTTTTTCTGGAAATTGTTCTTCAGAAGGGAATTTGAGTTTTTGTTTTGCCTTTTTTGCAGAGCTATTGAAAGTCCTAATGGAGGCCCATCCGGAATTATCCATGACCGTGGATGTAACAAACGCGACGGCTCTGCACACTGCTGCAGCGCAAGGGCACAACGAGGTAGTGAACCTTTTGTTGCAGGCAGGAAGTAGCCTGGCAACCATTGCAAAAAGTAATGGGAAAACAGCTTTGCATTCTGCAGCTAGAAACGGGCATTTGGAGGTTGTGAAAGGGCTTCTGAAAAAGGAGCCTGGCATTACAAAACGGACAGATAAGAAGGGTCAAGCAGCACTGCACATGGCAGTGAAAGGACAGAGTAGTGAGGTGGTGGAGGTGTTGATTATGGCAGATCCTTCTTCTGTAAACATAATTGATAATAAGGGTAACACCGCGTTGCATATAGCAACCAGGAAGGGTAGAGCTCAGGTAAATCAGCCTCTCGGTGCCTTTTTAGTTGTTACTAATCTACAATGATGAGAATGGTTTTGACATAAATCTCAAGAGTTGACCTTACGCAGATGAATTGTATGCATCATAGTGTTCTAGAGATTTTTTTTTTTTTTACATTAAATCACTTCTTATTTTATATAATTAATTCGGTCGCCTAGATTTGGTGTTTGGTTATTGAGACAAGCAACTCAAGTAAGATTCAGTCTGGAACTCAACTATCATGTGTTTGATATATGTTGCGTTAATCCCAAATTTCTCTATTTTTTTCTCCTTGTCAGCTGTTATGTAGAGCAAGATTTTGTAGCCTTGAGCTGGCCTTGTTGAAATGTTATAGATCATAGTATTTGATTGTGCTCGAGCCGGGATTGTTAAGATATGCTGCAAATAATTCAATTTACCTCTTCCCATCCACTTACTTAAAAAGAGCAAGATTTATTTTGAATCCACTCTATTTCTTTCCTGTCTTTTGGCAGTCATAATTGTTGTCTTCCAGAGCCATTATGCAGGGTGAGATTTTCAGAACACTACTGGTGTTTCTTTTTTGGATTAAACGTCCTAGTCTAGTTCTCCTAACAACTTTATTGAACAATGATATAAGTAACCTAATTTTACTGGTGAAAAACATATATTTTCAGAGCATCCAATGGTTCTGTCACCAAATACGAGACACCTAGGCTGTGTTATCGTGTGCAATACTTCAAACAAGATTGATAAGCAACCATATTTTTTAGCCACTCGTTGTCCTAATTCTTTAGACGAGTCCATAATTGAGCAAAATTCCTCTTCCAAGTGAATAATTTTCTTTATAGAATTAATTGAAAAGAAGTTGACATGATTCAAGTACTGATCATTGTGCAGATTGTAAGGATGCTTCTTGGACACAATGAAACAGACACAAAAGCCGTCAACAGGACTGGTGAAACTGCCATTGACACTGCCGAGAAAACCGGCCACCCAGATATCGCAGCTATTCTTCACGAATATGGGGTTCAGAGCGCCAAGAATATCAAGCCTCAAGCACCAAAAAGCACTGCTCGTGAGTTAAAGCAAACGGTAAGTGACATAAAGCACGAAGTCCACCATCAGCTAGAGCACACCCTCCAAACCAGAAAACGTGTTCAGGGCATTGCCAAACGTCTCAACAAAATGCACTCAGAAGGTCTTAACAATGCAATCAACTCCACAACTGTTGTGGCTGTCCTTATTGCCACAGTCGCATTTGCAGCCATATTCACAGTCCCTGGCCAATATGTTGATGATCCAAAAGACATTCCTCCTGGCCTCTCCCTTGGGGAAGCAAATATCGCTCCAAAAGCTGCATTCTTGATCTTCTTCATCTTTGATTCCATTGCCCTGTTCATTTCCCTGGCAGTTGTGGTGGTGCAGACCTCAGTGGTAGTTATAGAAAGCAAGGCAAAGAAGCAGATGATGGCAGTTATCAACAAGCTAATGTGGTTAGCTTGCGTGCTTGTTTCAGTGGCATTCTTGGCTCTTTCATTTATTGTTGTGGGGGAGAGTCAAAGGTGGCTTGCAATTGGAGTTACAATTATAGGAACAACCATAATGGCTGCTACTTTGGGTACCATGTGTTTTTGGATTGTCAGGCATCGGATTGAAGCCTCAAATTTGAGGAGCATTCGGAGATCATCATTGGGTACCAGATCAAGGTCCGGGTCAATGTCAGTAATGTCAGATTCTGAGATCCTTAACAATGAATACAAAAAAATGTACGCAATTTGAAACTCTCCTTACGCCAGATAAGTTTTTAGTGCTCGGCGTAAGTGATCTCTATGGTTCTACAAAGTTGACATCTAAAATTTATATCTCCTGAGAAGATCATGGTAGTTTTTGTTTTCTTCAAAATTTTAGTTATTGCTGCTATACTGGATTAGCGTGACAAGTAATGTGGTGAACTGAATTATGGTGATTGAAGCAACAGCTCAAATGTGCGCAAGACTTTCAAGGCACCTTGACAACTTGTGTCATGAAACAAAATGGTCAAAGTGAAACAAGAAATACGACTTTTCAGCTTATAGAAGATCAACAATAAAACTGTTGCACCTAACTGGTACGAAGCCAATAAATAAATATAGAAGCCGTTGCATTAATACAAGGCTAAAGATACCAACCTTGCTCATAAATGCAAATCAAACTGTTCACGTACACTGAATAAATAGTGTTACACTAACGTGTCTGTCTGTGAAATATTTTATAAAAAAAAAAATCTACCCAACCTCCGGACCACTGGTTGTACACCACAAACCTGACATACCAAACCCGATTTGTCACCCACGTCACGGTTCTTCTCCCTCGCCCTCACTCTCCCGAGCTGCCTCTTCTCCCTCTTCTCCATCACCCTGACGCGCTCACCCCATCCCTCACCCCATCACCCCTCAACAGATCACTCCCCCTCACACCCCCCCCCCCCCCCCCCCTCTTTCCTTTTTCACGTCTCCATGAATGGTTGAAGTTCAAAATAATATAGCTAATTAAGTTAGTATATTTTGAGGCATTACATCATTTAAGATAATGTCAATGTTAATACATTGCTCTCCAAAATTTGGTTGAGCATTTTGGCATTTTATTTCCTCACTCTTCTCATGCTTGTACGATAACTTGCAGGCTTTACTTTAGTGGAGGGAAGAACCATTGTTATTAGTGTGTCAAACCAATTCTACTCATCAAGAGCCATAATTTATAAGTTCTTAAGCTTCATGAATTCATTAGTACCAAGGCTAAAATGCATGAGTTGATAAAGCAAAAAGATTTCAGTTCGAGAAAGTTGACAGTAATCCATTATCATAGGGAAGAAATTACATGAATGAACAGAAACAAAGCTCCCTAAATGCTAATGCTTTGAATATAAATATATATATATATATATATATATATATATATATATATATATATATATATATATATACACATATTAAGTTGAAGTGAGGTTGGCTTTTCTCAGTTATCCAGGGCAACTAATAATTCCATCTTCAACAGTCATTAGGCCATAAAATGTAAATTATAATTAATATACATTATATACTAATGTACATTAGTATTACTAATTTACTAATGTATTATGTATTTATCAAAAAGAATATATTGAGAATTTATTAGGCTATAAAAATTTGGTAATAATATTTCAATGATTTTCTTTATTTTTTGGTAAATAATATTTTAGTGATCTTATTTACAAGTTTCGTATATAAATTCAAATGTTTTGATATTTAGGATTTTTTTTCTCAATTAATGTGATTTATCAATTTTAGTTTAAAGTTTTACAATTTCAGTTTATTTTTAAATTGATTTATATTATTATATAAAAAAATATTATATATAATATTAAAACAATAATTTAAAATATATATTATATAGAACCGGTCCAGTCCGATCCGGACTGGGCCTAAAAAGCTAAGAACTGGAACTAGACTGGTTCTAGCTGGTTTTGTCATTGCTGAAACTAGTTCAAGACCAGGTCGGTTTGACTAGTTCGAGCCAGTTTCCCAATTTTTTTTTTACACCCCTAAGTCACCAACATAATTCCACTGACATCCATCTTCAATCTCAATCTTTTAAGATTGGGTGTGATGGGCAACTTCTTCTCCCTTCCCCCTTTCATGAACATTTATGCCTTCACTTTCTAGGCTACTCTTCATGAATTTATGAACAGACTGACCTTCTCTCAAATATCTTGGTATTCCTTTCGTCAAGAATTTATTAGTGAAAACAAAAATTGATTATTTTATATTTATTTTTATGTTATATTTGTTATGGCTCTTACAATCTTAAAGGTGTATTCATACACAAAGAGAAGTAATCAACATGTGACACCATTTAACAAAAAGATGGTTACAAAATTGAATGTAGCTCCCCAACTTGCTTTATTATTTAATGCATACATAATGAGTTGAACATGTCACTATGTGCGACATTCCTTAACAGTTCCCATCATTTGAATGATATATTCATGATGGAAAAATCTACTCAATTTTTGGTCGGTCAATCATCACATAGATCACCTCTAGCATCGAGTCAATCATCATCATGTCTAGTTGATGCGCTTGAAATGGAATCACCAAGTTATTGGTGTGGTTTGAAACCACCATTAAAGATCTCTCACATCGACAAACATCCTGGAAGGAAATTTTATGTCTTTCCAAAGTATAACACAATAATTAATTTGTCATATTTTTGTATTGCTCTTGAATGCATGTACAAACTTGTTATATTTAAAATTTGAAATTCTTGAATTGTACATAGGGAGAAGCAATATATCAATTCTTCATATAGGTAGATATATTTCAATAAGTACTGGTGAAATTTCTGACAAGAGAGAATGAAGTTCAGAAGAGGGGGGATGATCTATTGCTACATGAGTATGAAGCTAAAAAAAGAAGGATAAACTAATAGAGAGAGAATGAGCTTCACAAGCAAAAGAACATATTTTGAAAGCAGATTGTAAAAAATAGGGGTACACGTATATTGTTGTGTTTGTATTGGATCGTATCTATTGTAATAGTTTTTGGTTGGTTCAGACTATAGATGTATCGTATTAGTTTTAAATGTAAATAGATTGTTCGGATCGTAACTGTATGCTATATTCTCTATGAATATAATTATGACAGCTTATTATGGATATTAAAAAAATTGACCCAAGGCATTAAATTTTGTTGCTTCTTTTAAGCAAAATACATTTTTTGAACTTGATTTGGTTCATTCACAACATGGTAGGCTTTCTCTCTCCTGCTGACTTTTTTGGTGTTCATTCAATTATGCATCTTATTGATGTCGTATTTCGTGGCTCAAGCAACTCCATGCTGTTGGGACTCACGACTAGTTCCTGCTAAGATGAAGAATGATGAGCTTGGGGTCTGAGGTACCATCAACTCTCAAGTCAGTTTCAGTGTGGGAGATGAAGGGAGAGTATTCAAGGAGAATGATATTCAAAATGTAAGTGTGTATCAACCCCTTCACTAATAGTGGGAGGAGTTTATTTATACATGGTTGTCTGACCTTCACAATAGTGGGCGTATCACTCCGTATGGGATTGGGTGTCCCTACCACTCACCTACCGCGTCGCAGAATACTCAAGCTTGATGGTGACTACTCCTAACATAAGACTTCACGTTGTGCGTATCGAGGCTCGGGACGCATTGAATGTGGCATGCCTCCCCTTTATATCTTTTTCCGTCTCATTAATGCGGTGTGACCTCAGCTAGATATCCCCATCTTTCTGACACGCCTGGGCGCTGATGTTTTAGGTCAGGGGATGTCTCCGCCTGTCAGCCAGTGGGATGTTAGACTGTCCTTCCTGCACTCTGCCTGTCAATGTTATTTGCTTAATCATCCCTTCTCTTTGGGCCTCTTGGGCATACCCGGCCTAGCACAGACCTCATCCTTGGGCTCGAGCTCAGTCCTTTCTCCTGGTCTGGCCCAAGGGATAACACCCCTCACACATCTATTGCATGAAAGAATAAAGTTTGGGAACAAATAAATGTTGCATTTATTTTTGTTTGTTGGCAATTCGTAGATTATTTGAAGTCCCTCAAAAAAATGCCAATGCTCCACATGCATTCTTTTTTCTCTTGTGAAAATGCAAGCTAGACCTTATTGTTGTGCAATAACTAAAGAAAAAAAAAAGACCAATTGTATGCATACATGTGCATATAATCGTTAGTCACCAGCATCTCCACAACCAAAGTTGGAAGAAGGAAAATCCCTTGAGCAAAAAACATAAAATGTAACTGTCAATTACCAATGACACTAGCCCAGTACAACGACCATGACCAAGAGCAAAAAAAAAGTAAACAGAGTAATGAAGAGAATCAACCCTATTCCTTTTCCCTTGCTTCATCTAAAACTTCACTTCATGAGGTTTCATGCCAGCCTCAGGAGAAAACATTACAGCCAAGTAGACCTTCAAATCTGAAACTCCCTTAATACAATTTTGAGAAATGATATTTGTAGTCATAGAGGGCACAAGTGTCGCGAACTCCTTTTGAAAAAAGTGAGTAAATATAAGACCCGTATGAAAAAAAATATTTTTTTAATGGTGGACCTCCCTCTTTTTTTAAAGAAGTGCACAGCGTTTGCACAATCCATGATTGTATCTAGATTACTCATCCAATATGCTTTCAGCATCAATCCTCTAGTTGGAAAGCATGCATTTTCACTACTAGTGTCCTTTAGAAAATGCAAAACTCACAAATACACAATTAGTAGGCTGAAATTACCCATTTACAAATACACAATTAGTAGGCCAATTGTTGCTCAAACTCGGGAACTAATTTGCACTAAGTCCCATGGAGCAAGCATGACATATTCTGAAAATATTCAAAATGAAAAATTAAAACAAAGACATTAAAAATGGAACATTGCAGGAAGATTTATAAATGTGAAAAGATGGAAATAACCTCACACCTCATCACTGCCTAGTGGCGTTGGTTGTGTTAGAGTACTACATTGGGTTGGGATAACAATCTTGTCAACGCTAGCACCAACTTATGATTCCGAGAGGTCACTATAGTGTGATTCATCCTAAAATATTTTCTTGAAAGTTTAAATTGAAAAAAAAAAGTAACATTCAATTAGAAAAGAATATTCATGCAGTCTAATATCTACACAGTTACTCATCCAAAACGTACTGCCTGTTTCTTCTTTCTCTTCGTTCCAACCTTCTCCACTGACGGAACATTTCTTCTTGTTGGTAGTTTTCCTTTCCCTCAAACAATATGGGAATATTTTCTTACACTTGTCGGCAACCACATTCTCTTTCACCGTAGTTGAACCAAACTCAAGCTATAATCCTGCAAACTTGTGCTCAAACTCATCCAAAAGGTGCAAGAATGAATTGATATGGTCATCACTTGAGGATCCATGTGTCGCCAATTTCAGACATCGTTTAACCATGAGATCATACCGTAGTGCATCCGCATTGATCTGCAAGTCATCATAGCTACTCTTGACCAGTGTGTATCTCCTCTCTAAGTCTTTCATCCCTCGATTCAATACATATTTATCTAGTAGCACATGAATGTGCTTCATCTGACAGACTTTAAATGCATGTCTACAGATAATCCCCTTATCTCAAACAGGGCACAAGTGCATTTAATTTCGCATTCCTCTTCGTTATAGTAAACTAAGTATTTGTTGATTTTGACATTGTCATCAAAGGTGGAAATTTCTTCGAAAACAAAGGCGAAAATGCAACCTTGTGTGTTGACAAGTGCACAATTACATAAGATCATCCCCCAAACCTATCTTTGGACCTCTTTTAACTTCACATTCATGTACAATGATTTAAACTACCTCTCAATTTTGAATGGGGATATGCATGAGATAATTTGGTTATAAGAATTGAAATCAATCGTCGTCTCCACCTCTACCTTTTTCCTCAAAATATTGTCAATTTGATTAGCAAATTCCTTCAATGTCGTACTGGAATGCACAAATGCATTGAAGAAAGCGTTCATACTTTCAAACCGTTGTGTAATGCTCATACCAGCCTAGAATAAGTAAACTGGTATCCAAAATGACGTATCGTTGTACAACTCATGCAACCATGCATTATCAGCAAGGTCATACTTATGAAGTAACTGCCCCCACTTCTCCTCAAATTCTTTGTAACTATGTGTATCATAGAGTGCACTCTGAATTGCAGTCTTCAACCCTGCATTGAATTCTAAGTGGGATTTCAATTTCTCGAGCAGTTTTCGCATTATATGCCAGAGACAGTATCTATAGCGATTGTCTGAGAATACAATGGCAATAGCACTCTTCATTGCCTGGTCTTGGTCTGTTATGTTGGCTTTGGGTGCCCGTCCATTCGTGCACTGCTACCATGCTTGAAACAATCATACAAAAGTATTTGTGTCCTTACTTGAAATCAAGTTCACCCCTAACAGTATGGACTGTCTATGATGGTTTACACCAACAAAGAGAGAAAAAGGCATCTCATACATATTTGTTAGGTACAACGTATCGAAGGTGATAACATTTTTGAAATACTCATATGTCACTCGATTTCGTGCGTTAGCCCAGAACACATTTCTGACTCTGTACTCGTCATCCACATCCATGACAAAAACAATGCCATCATTCATCTCCCTCATTCTCTGAAGTAGTCGTTCAGTATTTCACCACATCCTTTACCCTATCTCAAATATCTAGGTTTGTCAATAAAATTTCGACAATCTTTCTTTTCAAAATTCTAAATTCTCATACCCCCTGTATCAACAACAAATGCTTTAAAATTCTTATTCATTCAACTACCCACTTTGTCATTCAAATCGATTATCATTTGATTGTATTCATCTAAACACTTGTGAGATCTAAAATTTCTAGACTTCTGTGGGCTGACAGTACTATGATTGTGAACAAAATCAACAGTGATCAAAACCCATACCCCTTTCACTAAGTGAGCATGTACATTTACCTTACAATCCGTTTTAATTATTGGCCATGGTCTCGATAAATTACTATGGCTAGGATAGTACCTACCGCGACGTGCACAACTAATCATCACATATTTTGCACTCTCATCTGCCTCTCTCTTTATCCTTTTTGTGATAACATTAAACCCCACTTGTTTGGCATATTGTTTGTAATAGGTTAGAACCTCTTTATCAATGACAAACTCCATACCAGATTTTGGAGGCTCAACTTGTTCATCGTCATCTGATATTTCATTCGTCCCCTCCACATCCGACTCTATATTTACACCGGATGAAGTTTCTGGAAAGGAAGAATGTATGGTTGAGATTAGCATTTCTATTGTATATATTAGATGTTACCTCATCGGGTAAAAATTGTAACCGTTAGTAATATGACTTATTTGATTAGTCATATGGTATACCTCTAATATTTTTTTCATTTTCACTTTCAGCACTACATGGCATAGTTGATGAATCACTTGCGCGGTATTGGTCGGGCATAGTTGGTCCGCAGGGTGGCATAACCGGAGGTTAAAATTACCCACTATGTTATTCAGTTTCGAAAGTACGCACATACAAGAAAACACAATTAAAAGAGAAAAATTGGACTACATGGGTTGTATCTTAAACTCTTCTCAACTCCTTCGGATTATCTGATGGAGGGTAGGACATAGTTGTAACAAAGGGAGGCATCGCTGGATGTTGAAATTACCTGCTGTCTTATTCAAAATCGAATGTACCCACATACAATAAAACACTTTTAAAACATAACAGTTTACTATCCGGATCGTATCTGGAACTTGTCTAAATTCCTCTAGATTACTTAAAGGAGGGTAAGGCATAGTTGGTCCAAAATGTGGCATTGTTGGATATTGCAATTACCCACTATGTTAGAAAGACTTGAACGCACACATGTTAAAAAAAAAAAATCAATAAACTAAAAATATGTCTACCTGGCTATCACAATGGTACGGATATGAATTTGGATATGTATTTGGATGCATTATATATGGCGGGTAATATGGATTTATAGGACCATAATATCCCTATAATATAAAAATAAACAATGGATGAACTAAATGTTGCAATTTCTAACACCATGACATTTTCAAATAACTAATGTGTATCATAACCTAGGTAGGTGAAATCGATGTAGAAGGCCTGGGTGGCCTTCCATCTTCATTTTCGCTCATCACGCTATTTCAACTAAGTATTGAGAACAACAATTAATATTAGCAAACCATGCCCAAAATAAACATCAATATAAGAAATCCCTCAACATACCCATAACACTTATCATGCCACTGCAACGAACCAAACAAATTGATACGTAAAAGAGTACAAAAGGCATCAAGCATGCATCTCTTGCACTCAGTAAAAGACTCAAATTAGACCTTTAAAAAATGTTTACCCAATACACCACTACAATTTTTAGGTATCCTTGCATGGAATGTAGTTGATATTGGCCAGTAAGGGTCTTTGATTATGCTAGGTTGAAGATTATCCGTCTTTTAGATCTTCGATCCCATAATTCCATAGGTTTATATTCACTAAATTTGTAGTCAAACCAATCTCTAATTGTTTTTATGTTTTTACATATGCATAAAGGTTTACAAGCACAAATGAAGGACGAAAAATCTTCTACTTGCTTATAGCCAACAATCATACATACTTACTTACAATCAAAGAAATTTGTAGACAAGATCTGAGCATATCACCATCATCAAGTTATGAGTGACTTGCCATCTTTGTAACCTTACAACATTCTCTGATCCAGTGGCCTCGGAGTATCCCCAAAAGATTTGGTGAATATCAAAATCCTAAGCTTGAGGAGAACATTCTCTTTTACTTGGAAGCATAGAGTAAATATTAATGGAAAATAAAGAGAGACTTCTTCATGAAGAGTTTAATTTCTAACTCATTTTGGAAGCATATGGTAACTGTTCTAAAATTAAAATTTTACTCAAGTCAAATTGGCCTGTCTTACAAAAAATACTAGATCAGGATCCACATTACTCTCTAATTGCTTTTATGTTTTTACATGCATAATGGTTTATAAGCACAAATGAAGGAAGAAAAACCCATACTGAAATATATCAAATAATCAAGTTACGTTTTGCTAGCTGTATTTACTTCAGGGCCGGCTCTCCCATAAGGCGAGTTAGGCAGTTGCCTAAGGCCCTACAGTAAAAAAAGGCCTCAAAAAATATTAAAAAAATAATTAAATTAAAAAAATAAATTATCTAAACTAAAAGATGCTAGTATTGTCCACCGTAAAAAATAAATGCTAACAATTATAAAAATAAAATAAAAATTTTTATTTAATTACGTAACTCTGTAAATTCTCTTAAGAAACCCAAAAGTCACAATAATGACAGTGGTTTTCTCTACAAAATTCAAGAATATCCAACGGAACTATATTAAAAACTCTCTTTTTTATACATTAGATCGACAAATATCATTTTATTACTTGTGTACTCTCCTCTCCATTCTCTAATCTCTCTCTTGCGCATCCTCTTCCTTGTATTTGCACTAGCAGCCTCTCCAATTTCCATTGTCTGCAATCGGACGCATCGGCAGACCGCAGATGACATTGGGCATTCGTTGAGCAGCTGCGTCTCTACTGTGTTTTGGACCTTCAACCTTGGTGACAAAGGTAATTACTCTGAGGCTCTGACCTGCAGGCTGCAGTTTATAAAGTGAAGTTTTTTTTTTTGTTTTATATAGATAAGTGAGTGAAGCACAATGTTTGTGGCAATAAAAAAGCCACGTGATACTGAATCACTGATTCCGTGAACTTGTTTGTCTTGTATTGAATATCTTCTGAGTCCTGACTTCTCCTTTGGTTGTTTAACTTGTTTTTTGTCTTATGCTTCAAGAATTAATCGTTCATAGGCTCACAATTCACAAATCACATGCCCATGGCCCATGGGCCCTTATGGATTATTTTTCAAACTTTATTTATTTTTCTTTTAATACTTTTAATCTATAATTTATTTTTTGATTTTAGATATTAACATTAAAATATTTTATTTTATTATGCAGATTAACAATTTTATATAAAAGTGAAGGCCATTTCTTATATAAAAGTGAATCTCACTTGCTAAATCAGGTTCTATTGTTTTATGTTTATATTTATTTATTCTAGAATATTCATAAACATAGTAAGATTTTATATATTGGATATTGTTCTTTTCTACTAGAAAATATGTCTAATAGAAAATATGCATTTGGATATGAGAAACTTAAAAAAAAAAAGAATAGAAAAATTGATTGAATCCCAAAAAGGATCTTTAAATAAATTTGTTACTACCAATAAACAAAATATAGTAAAAAATTTATGTGAAACATTTGTAGATGATCAAGAAACACACCAAATAAGACCACAAGATAACAAAATAAACCAAGAAATACAACAAAAGGAATATGGAACTAATGAAACAACACAACAAACCCAACAAAAGGGATCTGAGGATAGTGCTCAAGCATGTACTGCTACAATTATTGCTGGAGAATTTGGAAAAAATATAGAAGAAAATAAAAATATCGATGACATATCTGATTCTATTCCTTCAAATATTTATGACTCTGCTCAATGGAAAAATGTTGATACAAAATTAAGAGATTTATTAGTAGAAAATGATCCAATTAGATATAGTGATATAAACTTTCCTAAGGATGAGAACTCTAGACATTTTTCCACTACATATTATATACAGAACTTATCAAATGGGGAGAAACATGATAGAAAATGACTAATGTATTTAAAAGACTTGAATAGAATATTCTGCTTTTGTTGCAAGTTGTTTAATTCAAAATTTAGTATAAGCCAACCAGCTAATGAAGGAACTGATGATTGGAAAAATCTTAGTGTTAAGCTTAAAAGCCATAAAACAACCAATGAGCACATTACTAACATTACTGCTTGGCTTGATTTGGAAATGAGATTGTCAAAAATAAAACAATTGACAAAAAAGTCCAAGAACAAATTAACAAAGAAAAAGATCATTGGAAAAAAGTGTTATTAAGAATTGTTGCTGTAGTAAAAATCCTTGGTAAAAATAATTTACCATTTCGAAGACAAAATGAAAAGATCTACCAAGAAAATAATAGAAATTTTTTAAGTCTAATTGAGATGATTTCTGAGTTTGATCCAGTAATGCAAGAACACATTCGACGTATTCAAGATGGTGAAATTCATAATCATTATCTTGGGCATAATATACAAAATGAATTAATACACTTGTTAGCAACTGAAATCAAAACCCATATTATTAAAAAAATCAAAGAAGCAAAATATTTTTCGATTATACTTGATTGTACCCCAGATGCAAGTCATCAAGAACAAATGTCTCTAATACTAAGATGTGTTAATATTTTAACAAGCCCAATAAAAATAGAAGAACATTTTTTAGAATTTATTAAAGTAGATGATACGAATGGAAAATGTATTCTCAGTGAATTATTAGATACAATAAAAAGTCTTAAACTTGATATTAATAATGTTCGAGGACAAGGTTATGATAATGGGTCTAATATGAAAGGAAAAGAGCAAGGGGTGCAAAGAAGATTGCTTGATATAAACCCCAAAGCATTTTACATACCATGTGGTGGTCATAATCTTAATCTTGTTATATGTGACATGGCTAATTCTTGTCCTAAAGCTATATCATTTTTTGGAATAGTCCAACGTATTTATTCTTTGTTTTCTTCATCAATAAAGCGATAAAAAATTTTGCAAGATAATGTGTCAATTCTAACTCTTAAGTCACTTTCACAAACACGTTGGGAAAGTCGAATTGAAAGTATAAAAGCAATAAAATTCCAAACCTCACAAATAAGAGAAGCTTTATTGCAACTAGCAAAAATAACTGAAGATCCTAAAACAAAGAGTGAAGCTAATTGTTTAGTAGCATATGAAATTGAGAACTTTGAATTCATATTAGGCATGACCATATGGTATGATATATTATTTACAATCAATACTGTAAGTAAAAGTCTGCAATCCAAAGATATGCATATAGATGTTGCCATTGATCAGTTAAAAGGTCTTATTTCATTTTTTCAAGATTATAGAGAAAATGGATTTAAATCTGTTATGATTTCATCGAAAGAGATTGCAATTAGTATGGAAATAGAACCTGTATTTAGAGCAAAAAGAATAATTCATAGAAAAAAAAAATTTGATAAAAATGTCAATGAAGAGACAATACAATCTGCTGAAAAATCTTTTAGAATTAATTATTTCTTATTCATAGTAGATCAAACAATTTCTTCAATTCAAAACAGGTTTAAACAGTTTCAAATATATGAAAATATTTTTGGTTTTCTATTTAATATCAAGAAATTGAAATCACTTGATGATGGTAGTTTGCAAAAAAATTGTCTTAATCTTGAAAGCTTTTTGAAATATGATATTGATGGTTTAGATTTATTTTCTGAACTAAAAGTTTTAAAAGAAATTTTACCAGTAGTGGAAATCACTCCTATTGATATATTAAATTATATAAAAAGACTTGATTCTTTTCCAAATGCATGTATCGCTTACAGAATTTTATTGACAATACTTATTACTGTTGCTTCTGCAGAAAGAAGTTTTTCAAAATTAAAATTGATAAAATCTTATTTAAGATCAACAATGTTGCAGGAAAGATTAAATGGACTAGCCATATTATCAATTGAAAAGAAGATATTAGAAGAACTTGAATATAAAAATTTAATTAGCAATTTTGCATCTCAAAAAGCAAGAAAAATATATTTAAATATAACCTAATTAATTTAATATAAAAAAAGGTCCTGTTTTAACTTATCGCCTTAGGCCTCAAAATCTATTGAGCCGGCCCTGATTTACTTCATCCAAGTGCAGCAAAAGCTTCACCTTAGGCTAGAATATAAAAGCTAGAAGAATAAAACAAGAACTCATGCACCCTAGAAATTAACAACAATATAAGGGTAAGTTGAACCAAGCATGAAACCCAGAAATTTGATAATAGGTTGTCCTTGTGACGTAGGACCTCTGTCTCAAAACAGAACTTTGAAATAAGGCCGTACCCGACCCTATCATTCTTTATATCACAATAAAATACAAATACAAAACTGCAGAACTAACAAACACAAAAACACACAAGACGATTCATGTTGGGAAACAGAATAGAGAGAAAGCCTTCTTCCAGTCAGTTCTAATCCTTGTCGGCGGCCCCAGACGACGGCGTTGGGAAGACGAGGGGGGTATATTGTATTTTGAATTTTTTTCTTTTTTTTATACTCTTAAATATTTTTTAAAAAATTCATAACATTATTAATTTTTTTTTAATCATTAAGTAAAAAAAATTATCAGGAGAATTCACGGATCCAACTCTTGAGGTCTCGTTTGTTTTTATAAATGAGATGAGTTGAGATTAAAGTTAAAAGTTAAATAATTATTATTAGAATATATTTTTAATATTATTTTTGTTTTAGTATTTAAAAAATTTTAATTTTTTATTTTATTTTATATAGAAATTTAAAAAATTTATAAAAATTAAATAAAATGAGATGAGATAAATTGAGAGAAGTTGTGAAAACAAACTATTAATTTTAACTTTTTCCAAATCCTAAATACAGTAAACGAAGCCCATTGAAATTGGACATACCGGGTTACTTTTAGGCTTTTAGCTGAGTCAGTCGGGTTGAAACGTCCGACTGTAATGTAAAGCGAAAAATAACTCTAGGGAAAAAAATACTAATTATTTATTCGAACACTCTCTCTCTCGGTTGGGTTGGGTCGCGGTGATCGGAACGAAGATGGATGAGGAATTGCTGGAATTGCAGAGACAGTTCGAGTTCGCACAGCAAGCGAAATCCAGTATTCGATTATCGGATCGAAACGTCGTTGAATTGGTCCAGAAGCTTCAGGAGCTCCGTATCATCGATTTTGAGCTTCTCCACACCATCTCCGGCAAAGAATACATCACTCCTGTACCTCTCTCTCTCTCTCTCTCTCTCTCTTGTGCGCACGCGCCCAGTTTTCTCTAAGCGTATATTTGTTTCCTGACACAATTTACAGAAATGACAAAGGAAAGAAAACTAGTTCATTTTTGTGTTTTATGATGTATATCAGGAAATCTTATAATCAATCTATTTTTGGTTGATATAAACGTTTAGTCAGTAGTAGCTTTAGTTCTCCCAGTCAGATTGTGGACACTACAAGAGGCGACGTTTTATCTGTCTTTTCTTTCATACATATTTTAGTCGCCAAACAAGCAATAGGGTTCGAATTTCTCTCCAATTATTTTTTCTCTAAAAATTAATTAACTTCCTTAATTATGAGGCTGTTGTTTTTATGTGCATGTGATTGTTGGTTGAATAATTGGAATTTGATGATCCAATGTTACAATAGGAACAACTGAGGCATGAAATTGTTGCTGAGATCAAGAAATTAGGGCGTGTTTCATTGATTGATGTTGCGGTCACTACGGGGGTTGACTTGTACCATGTCGAGAAGCAAGCTCAGCATGTTGTTTCTAATGATCCGAGCCTTATGTTAATTCAAGGGGAAATAATATCACAATCTTATTGGGACTCCGTGGCCGAAGAAATAAATGAGAGGCTTCAAGAATGTAGTCAAATTGCTTTGGCGGAGCTTGCTGCACAGTTAAATGTTGGTTCAGAATTGATCACATCGGTGTTGGAACCCCGCCTCGGGACTGTGGTAACTTGTCTTGCCAATTTCATGTGGTTTTAGAATGTCCAAATCAAAATAATTTTGATGCGGGTTTTCTTGGGATTTAGGTGAAAGGTAGGCTTGAAGGTGGGCAACTTTATACCCCTGCTTATGTTGCTCGTGTTAGTGCGATGGTTCGTGGTTCTGCAAGGGGTATTACAGTCCCAACAAATTTATCAGTGTCGTGGAGCTCGTTACAGAAACTGCTGTATGAAATGGATGGAGCCAGTGGTGTGGCCATTGACATTTCATTTTTCCAATCCCTTTTTAATGGGCTTGTGACGGAAGGCGAGGTTTTGGGATCATTACGTGCAGGAGTTCATTGGATGCCAAATGTACGTGAGATAATCTTGACCTTCTCTAATATATAGGATGTGTTTAGATTTATCTTTTCCTGAGGATGAGTTCTGATAGTTGCTAAAATGTTTTTGGGTAGCCTGTTTTAGAGCAGGTGTTAGCCGCTTTCATATTTTCTTTGGATGCATAATAAATACTTTTATAAAAGAAAATAGGATGACAAGTCAAGCATACAGGGGTATGCACCAACTTCTTCTGGATTTTGTTTTTTGATTGTTACTGGGTATCCAGTAACAGTGTACTGATGAATCCGGGGGGTGCATAGGTCCCAGCAAGGAGTTTCCACAAGTGCACCTCAGGTAATTTAAAGGGAAAATCCCCTAGTTTGATGACCGCTAGAGATTGTTTGCACCCAGTGGGATTCAAACCTTAGACTTGGAGGGACTTTCTTCTTCTGGATTTTAAATTTGAAATTGAAGACAAGGAGATCTTTGAGAGAGAGAGAGAGAGAGAGAGAGAGAACAAAGAAACAAAGAGGATTACTAAATGTCTGTCCAATCATAAAACTACGTGGGTCAAATTTTTAGGTAAGTGAATAGCATTCACTCAGAGAAAAACTGTACAAGCACTAAAATGCCAGCCTATTATTCCAATGGAAGGCATAACTCAAATGCAATTGCAGTTGTGAATTACAACAGAAGGTGTAAAACCAAAAAATAATTTTTTTTTATAAGTAAAAAGATTATATATATATATATCAAGTACACTGAATGTATACAAGAGAATATCTTGCCCATAATAGAAAACCCCTAATAACCCAAAAAGTTCATGAAAAACAATCCAAAATACACCAAGCCCCACCCCAACCCCTTGCTGCCCGTAGAACTAAAACTCTACCCAAAAACCCCACCCCAGCCCCTTGTTAAACCAAAAAATAATTACACTAAACAACCACCACTGGAGCATCTAGAGTCCACAACCGCAATAGAAAGGAACTTCCAATCAATACACCAGCTATTGCTCCATCCACACCAGATAACCTGCATTCCACAATTGCACTAGAAAGGGATTTCCAATCAACATTCCAGCTACAATGCAGAATCATTCTCGGTACAAAACCCTGCACCAGACCATGATACAATGTAACAGATCAACTCACCCGATACCTTGAGCCCAACTAAAAGCAAAAAAAAAAAAAACTCCATGAAACCAACTTGAGCTCTTAGATGATTTAGAGAAGACATAATCATATAAACTCCAATAGAGATGCATTCCTTCTTAGTAGCATACCTCCTCCTGACCTTCTACTTCTGCAGTAACTCCCACTGCTATCTTTCACCACAGTGAGGCATGTATACGTGAATAAAATATGTTTTGTGCCAAAACAGTTTCATTTGTATCGGTTCAAACCACTAACTATGGAAACCTTCGAACCAAGATGTTGGGGAGATTTGATGGAGAACAATACAGAGGCCACAAGAAGAAGTGAATGAAAACCAACACAAATCCAACAAAAAAACCCCTCGCTTCCTTGAAGGATGAATCTTCACTCAAATGTAGAACCACGTAATCTGTGGATGCTGAAAACTCCTAAGCGTGTGGCAATGTGGAAGGAGTCTTATGAGCCTGCTAAACACCGCTGATGCTGGAGACTATCCTCCCCTAGAGCTGAATCCCTACCACAAAGAAATTGCTGAGAACACTACCCGTTCTGTCAAAGTCAGCTCACCTCAAGCGTAACCACAAAGGATGGCTTCTGGAGCTCACGGGACAATCTGAGTCATTTCGATGAATCATACAAGGATCTTATAATTGAAGACCTCAGTGAATCCTGTTTATTCTCGAAACCATCATTGGTATGCTGGTTCAAGGAAACAAATCTCTTATAGACCATGAAATTTGTTGTCATATGCTTCCCAGTTTAGAGTATAAACTATGAAGGCCTAGGGGTTGGCTCAAGTGGCAAAGGCCTTGGTCTTGGTGGTATACTCCCTCCAAGGTCTAAGGTTCAAATCCTCTTGGTGCAAACAATCTCTAGGGGCCATCGGACTGAGGGATTTTTCTCTTGAATTACCCGATGTGCACTTGCTGGAAACTCATTGCCAAGGCCTGTGCACCCTCAGGATTAGTCGGGACATTGTTCTCAGACACCTGGTGCTAGTAAAAAAAAGAGAGTATAAATAGAAGTACCAAGTATCTTTTCTTTTAAAGGGCATTCCGAATGCTTATAGTTTCCAATTTATAGTTTTATCTTCTCTATTTCATATTGCTAGTGGCTGGCAGCCATTACGCAGATTTAGGATGCACCCCTCTGATGTATATGTAGGGGAGAGATGTTTTCTTGAAGCCTACCCAGTTCTCTTTACAATAGTCATGGTTCTTGTTTTCTTTTTGTTACTGTTATAATTGTTTAAACAGCTTGTTTTTACACTATGTAGAATTTTGCAACAGGTCTTTGCCATCGCACAAAAGGAATGTGTAGATTCTTTCTTTTCACAGGTATGGAGTCCTCTTCTCCCACTGAATTGCGTGATCTTAACAGTATGTGTATGTCAATGTGCATATTCAACTTTATTGTTCCATTTCAGTTCTGATACTTATTCTGTTGAAGAGAGGAAGTACCTGGATCCAAGGTAGAGTCTTGGTGATGGATTGTTGTTTTGAAAATTTTGAAAACTTGTATCTTCTTTCTCTTCTTCACGTCTTTAATTCTGTGGTTTGCTCACCAAGCTGGTCACTACTGAGACTCGTTCCTCTTTCTAATACATATATTTTTCCACTTTAGACATGGGAATCTTTAAACTGACTACAAGAAGAACACTACTCTCCTCCAGAGCTCCTTACCCCCCCTGAGGAGAGTAGGGATCTCAAAGAGTACTACAGTTTTCAGAGAGAAGAAATAAGAAAGATTTTCTAAGAAAGTAATGACATCCATGGACATATAAGCCTACACTTATATTTGGTGACTAGATGGATTACTTATCAAAACAAATATTTGGTGACTCGATGGATTATGCCACTCTGCTCGTGAAATTTATGTTGTATTTGACTGATATATAAGCCTAAGCTTATTGCAAATTGAATGTTGTGATATACCATGAAATTGTGAAATCATCTTGATTACTAGTTTTGGACCTTTAGTCTTCTTTTTTTCTTCAGAATTAATTTCTGAAAGTTTTCAATCTCATACTCTTTCCTGCTCTCTTATTGCTTCAGAATTCCTTTATTAGCTATGAAGCTTTGCGGAAACTTGGAATTCCCCAGCCTGTTCCTTTCTTGCAGGTATTTAATGGATTTTATGTCAATTGTATGTTTGTGGAGGCTATAGGTTTTTTATGAAGTAATATGTTTGGTTTTTATCTAATCAAACCAAGGGTGTGCACTCCAATTTAGTCCAGATATCCTGAAGGTATGCCTTTAGTCACTGCATTTGTTCACCCTTCATTGATTGAGATGTTGGATGCTGCTACCGAGGATGCTCTTGAACACAATACTTGGTGAGGGCTTGACTTAAATGTTTCTCCCTTATTTTTATCTTTTTTTTTGTTCCGTTTCAATCTGCCTTTTAACCAATTAATACTAGTCTATTCAATCACTATGACAATACTTTACTGTGCTTACCCAGAGATGCGAGTGGATGTCACTGCATCGGGCAGCATGTTATTCCAAGCCTAGTTTATTTGTGATACATAGATGATATTTTTCTCTTAGCTTAGTTATTTACATGTTGCTGGAACTGTTTTAGTTAGTAATTGGTTCTAGGATTTCAGTTATATGATGCAGATTAAATATTAGTCTACTAAAAAATTTATCATTTGCCCTTATCTTTTCCATTCGTTCTTCTGCTATGTACTTCCAAGGGTAAGATTCTTGTTGTGTTACTTATCATGAAAAGGACAGAGGAAAAGTAAGATCATTGTTGTGCAGACAAAATTTGCCAACCCTATTTTTTTCTGGTTTTGGGTTATGACCTATTAGGATATCTTTAGGCGTTATTTGTTGTCACATTACCTAGTGGAATTCTTATGCATGAAATGTTATTTACACTCAATCAACCCAAAATTTCCAGTATAGCTTATACTGATAAAAAAAATAATGATAATAAAAAAATTAAAAAAAAAAAAATTCCATTATAGCTTATTATGTTAGTGTAATGTTCTCTACTTTCTTGGCTTGTATGATTGGACGGATCTATACAGGATTGATTCTCTTTCTGTATTACCTGCATCCTTCGGAGCCCAAGACGCATATAAAATTTTGTCCCTCTGTCCATCTGTTCAACTGGCTCTCAAGGTGCATTCTTGATAGCATGCAAGCTTATTGATCTAATACTTATTTTGTTAAGTCATATGATCATCTGTTTATGGTTTATTTGCAGTCAAATAAAGCACTCATTTTTGGGGAGTCCTATATATTTAGCAATGGATTTATCAAGGTATGACCCTCGAAATATATTATCGAGTTGTTAGTTTTGTGAACCTGCAGAGATTTCTGGTTGGATGAGTTCATTGGACTAGCATGTTTGATGGGATAATCGCATGGTTTTATTGGCTCTCTTTTTTTTTTCTTTTTTTGTTGTTGGGGGGGGGGGGGGGGAGGGGGAATAATATTCAAGAGTTCAACAGTTTTATGTATTTGTGTTGTGTTATAAATTTACATGTAGCTGAGATTTTGGCTCGAAAAATAAACCACATATTTGCCATATCAGTGATTCAGCAATATTCTTATAGAACCCTGTAGCTAAATCCACTTGATTGAAATGATTTTCAACAGCTTTCCTTCTTTGCTTCTAAAAGCAAAAAGCCTGGGATTTTTAAGTAGTTGAAGAAAGCTAACATTGATATTAATTTTTCCTGTCACAAAATACTGATTCGCACTTTTGTCGCTTTGTTGGTTAGTGTGTATATGATCGGATGGAGAAAGAGATGGAATCCTTCAGTGTTTCAGGTTCTTCGGGCATCGTGCTGTCTGATGATTCACACTTGGTTAACATCGCTAGAGTTAGAAATGACTCGGGCAGGTTAATTGAGTCAAATGACGCTGGTAATGAGCCTGCTAGTAGCAAACATCCTATCGAGAAAGGACCAAAAAAGAAAAAGGGAAAATCTGCTGGGAATGCAATTGCAGGTGCAGCTGAAAGTGGTTCTGATAACCAGGAGTATGTTCCTACAAAATCTAAGAAAAGCCAGAGGAAAGGCAAGGATTCATCTTCCTTACCAGTATCAGATTCAAAACCAGGTGCTAAGAAAGAATCAGTTAAGATAAAAGAGGAAAATCTCAGCGTTCCTTCAGAAGAATGGGTAATGCAGAAGATTATGACACTGGTTCCTGATTTTGAAGAACAAGGTATTGTTTTTTACTTTAGTTCTGTTTAATGCTGCCAATAAAAAAATAAAGTTCTTTTTAATGCTAAATATCGAAAGAATGTTGCATCTATTTCATACTCAATTTTGACAGATGCAATGGCCTGATTTTGTAGGTATAGATGATATTGAAATAATTCTCAGACCTTTAGCTAACCATTTAAGACCCATGTTAATCAACTCATGGAAGGAAAGAAGGAAGTCATTATTTACAGAAAACGCAGAAAGATTGAAACGCTTGCTTGATAATTTACAAAAAAAACTCGATGAGGTTAGTGCAGATACAATGGATGTTTTAATGCATTCATTGTATCAGCTCCCTGGTATTTTAACTTTTCTATAGGGTACTTTTTTTAGTTTGTTGTGCTGCATAACCTGTATGTATGTGTTTAACTTGTTCAAGAATTACGAATTCGTTACACTTCTGAATTATAAACTGTCTCATTGTATTTATTGTTTCTGGCAGTCTTTCTTAAACATGCAGCTATATGAAAAAGCTTTAGATTTGTTTGAAGATGATCAATCAACTTCGGTAAGCTTTTTTCATAATGATCGACATTTTTAAAATGTTACTTCTTTTTATAAGTATTTGTAACATTTTTAACATGCTAATTTTTGTTATGAAATGTGTAGAATAATAATAATTTATAATAACAGGTTATTTTGCACCGGCATTTATTAAGAACAACAGCTGCTCCCATTGTGGATACACTCTTACATGACTTGGTACCACTTACTGAATATTTTGTTCTGAGTTTATGGTTTACTTGTGTTGTGGTCTTATTGACCAAGATATCCGATGAACTGAATGGTTAAATATGGTGATTTTTCTCCCAACACAGGACATCCACAACAAATTGCGGAATGGAGTTGAAGTTGAGGAAGCCCGAACTTCAGAATCTGGCTCACTTAGTCCTGGAGAACGAAGTGCTCTTGTACGAAGAAGATCCACTTCCTGATAAATATTCCTATAATTAGTATTTTAAATTTCTGTTGCAAATGGTGGATCTTTGGCCTTCGCTCAAATCTGTCATTCTGGAAGAATACCTGTATGGTGGTTAAATCTTTTAATATTCTTTTTTTCAGGCAAAGAGCTTTCCAGGATCTCTGTCAAATTTGGCTTTTGCTGTGGTTGAAGCTTTGGAAGGAAAGGTCTGTTCTTGTTTGTTAGAAACACATTGTTTCAACTACTGGAGTCCATTGTCGTACGAATAAATGTTCTGCTTTGTTATATTTTAATATTAGTCTGTTTCATTCCCTTTCTTATCCTGTATTTTGATTACAACAATGAATCTATAATTGGTCACAAATTTGAAGAAAAATGCAGTCAAGTTCTGCTTTCATTTCCCGAAAACATTTTCTTGAGTTGTTTGCACATTCTTATTTTATTATAATTTTACACACTAAGTTACGTAGTTGGACCCAATCACAATTCATGGTTTGCTATCTTCTGTAGCTGTTCCTTATTCTTCTGTTGTAATTTACGTGGAAAAGTTCCCGATTAGTTTCATCTCTGAAGGTAGATCATCAAAGAAAGAAATAATTGGAAATTTGGGAATGTTTTGTCTTTTAGAGCAACTCTGATTTGTTTAGTTGCACTTCCTTGAGTGTTGGATAATTAATAATGTTGGACATTTCCCCATTTTGCACTATTTCATTTATTTATTTTGAACACAGCTATGATTTAAAAATTGGAATGTTTGATGTGACAGCGGGTAGAAACATTCATGGATGCATTTAGAGCTCTTGTAGAAGAAAGGTACTTATACATCTTTTATTTTAGTGTAACTATGATTTCCTTATGTGGACTATGGAGCATTCATATTGCATACAATTAGCATTAACATTTGGAGCTTTATTTTTTCCAGTGGATTAGTCTTGAAAAAGCTTGACAAGAAATTGGAAAGAACACTTCTGCATTCGTATCGCAAGGTAATCGTGCTTTCAGTTCTATAAGGAAATGCCAAATTTATTAATGTTAATAAATGGGTCAGTTGCAATATAGGGTCTGTTGGCCATTATGCAAAAACTGATTCTGGGTCCCAGAAAGTGATTTTGGACAATTGTCACATTGGAATTTAGTATACGTAGAATCTTTGTGAAACAAATTGATCCAATTTTACTTTTTGCAATGGGTTACTAAACACTCATTTTCAACTTAAGTGGGAGGCGGTAGGCCCCACTTCAAATTCACTTTTAGAAAGAAAAACACCGACAAAAGAATCCTACTTATTGAATATCTTATGGCTGTAACATGATGAAGATGCTGATATTTCGTGCACCATCAAGTATGGCATTATCTTATTTTACAGTTCACAAAGTATGAACCAATTTCAAATTAACTGCATCTTCATCTTGCTCGTGTTATAAATCTAAAACTCTATTTTTAGTAGTTGATAACTTGTAATAATATTAGGAAATAATCAGCTAAAGCATACTAGGTACCAGGCTCAACCCACCCCTACTCCACTCCACCTGTTTATTTTCTTCACCTAATCTCTGGCGAGTAAAACTTTTTGTCAATGATTGGGACAACAGAGACATGTGGAACTTTGTCCCAGAGGATAAACTTGTTGATTGGAACTCAGACTGGGTCTCTGATTTTATGGCTTATAGTGCTTATTTCTCATGCGCTCTGTATCATTATTATGTTCAGGATTTAACATCTCAAGTCTCTGCTGAAACTGACCCAGTTTCTCTTCTGCCAAAAGTCATATCTTTGCTATATATACAGGTCAGTTAACTTATTTTTATATGTTACTATTCATTGTTCTCTGTTACTAACTTAAATTTTCTCTTGAATAGGTTCACCATAAAGCTCTTCAGGCCCCTGGAAGGGCAATTTCTGTTGCTGTTTCCCGGCTGAAGGTATGATAATATTCATCACAAGACAAGATGCTTTTATAGTATATTCTTGTCTTTGAGTGCGACTGCAAACCTTTCATATATATTTTTAGTAACTATCCTTAGTAACAATTCAGAAATAAATGCTCATGGGTTTCTTCTTTTGTGTTGCATATGGGACTGGCCGATGAACGTTCTTCTGGAGAAAAAGAAAAGAATGTTGCAATCTTGCTGTGGGTTGGCATGATATTCTAAGCCACTTTCCGTAGCCTATATTTAAGTTGGTCCTGAATTCTAGCCTCCCTTAGCATTTTCGGTTCATATTGTGTTGGCGGTCCTGATGATATGGTTTGTCGAAGGTTGTAGGCTGATTGTACTGAAAATTTTCCCTGTTCGTGCTTATGTTTTGTGAGTCCCTGAGGAAGATGGATGTTTAGGATGTTGTTGGTATTGTCATGGTCAATCAGACTCTTACTTGATGCGCTCCCCAATGTCTAGCGTTGTTTGTGATGGGACCCAATAATCTTCCCAAGTGCTTATAGAAGAACTGTCTTGACTTGAAGACAAGTACCTTTCGCGAGGAGATCTCTTATTCTCTTGATGCCCTTCTAAATCCATAAATTGTGCTGTTTTGTTGGGCTCTTGGAATTGTTTTGTTGGTAGGTTTCTTCCCCAAAGGTTTGGACCTGTATTCAGTTACAGTTTGTTTGGACGCATCATCATAGTTTGGAAACTAGAGCCCGATCCATATACATTTTCTTCATGCCAAAACCCCTAGCTTTTCTAGGTAAGCAGATTGTATCCCATGCTTAGTGGTATAGTGCCATTTCCCCATCATAAGTTTTTTAACGGATAATGATATCAGGATGTGTGCCTGTTCTCTCTTGAAAATTCTTTCTCTAGAATTCTCTCTAGAAATGATGGGTCTCGTCTTTGGTGAGCAATCTGTGGTTGATGCTTAGCCCAGATTTTTCAGTTTCTTTTGAGTTATTATATTGTGATGGGGTCGAATAGGAATGTTATTATTGAACAAAAATGTTTCGATTTTAAGAAGATGAATGCAAGGTGGTGGAGAATCACTGAGAGCAGCTGCCGAGTGGTTAACCATATCTCCATTGACCAAGATTCGTTGGGATGGTTGGCTGTCATGGTGGAGGAAGGTGTGGTGTATGAGGGTCACTTTGTTTTCATCAGGTCACGTAGAAATGGTGCGCAAGTCCTGGTAATACAGAGGAAACGGAATGCTCAGGGGAGCTTTTTCTCCTTATCAGAGTTTGGCCAAGAGAAACGGTGTGGATTTCTGGTGATTCCGGAAGGGAGGGAAGGGTCTGGATGGAGGAGTTTTGGTGAGTTGTTGAAGGACATTGTTGAAACGTCCTCTGTTTTGGGAAGGAAGAGCAAAGGGAACAATGTTTGGATGCCGCATCCTCCATCGTAGGGACTTCAACCATTCTCTGCGTACAAGGAGGTTCTCGCTCGAGCTCCAAAACCTGCAAAACCTGCAGGTACCACGGCCCCTCTAGAGATGGTGCGCTTATGTGAGGAGGTAAGGGAGGGCAGCTTTATGTCGAGGACATCAATGGCAAATCTGCAGCAAGCACTCACAGAGATGGGGAAGCAAGTGGGAGCTTTGGTCCTTAATATGGATCGAATTAAACGCTGCGTTGAGATGGATCAACAGTAGGAGAAGGGTGTTGTTCATGGGCCGGATATTGAGGTTGGGTTTAAGGGAAAGGGAAGTATCACTCATGGGCCGGTTTATGAAGTTGGGCAGGCCAGGTCTCTTGCGGCCCAGGGGCCAAACCCGGTGGGTTATGAAGTTGGGCAGGCCAGGCCTCTTGCGGCCCAGGGGCCAAACCCGGAGGGTTATGAAGTTGGGTAGGCCAAGCCTCTTGCGGCCTCGGGGCCAAACCCAGTGGTCAAACCCGTTGGTTGGAGACCATCGGCTACCCATCCGTCACCGTCGGTGGTAGCGGTGGGTCAGGGACCGACGACATCGACGTCGGAGGTAGTGGTGGTTCCGTCGGAGATGATTGGGGTGCTGGAAGTGGTGTCGGTGAGGCTCAGTACTGCCGAGTTAACTCTGTGCAGCGGTGATACTGCCAGAAGCTGTAGTGATACAGAAAAAGTCGACTCTTCTTGCGTCGGCGACCCATTCAAAGGTGGCTTTAGGAACGGGAAATCAAGCGACAGAAATGTATGAGGAAACTTAAGGCATTATGCAAGAGTCGTTGGTCCACGGGGAGGGTTTGGTTGGGCCGCCACCCTTGGAGGTGGCACAGATATCGTCGCCGGTGGGCTTTGGCCTCGGTACCAACCCACCGGGGGTGAGGTCCTTACCGGAGGTGGAAGCAGTGACGCAACAAGGGTCTTTTGACCCGTCTGGCCTTGTGGTGGCACTGCCGGTTTCTGCTGGGGTGTTCTCTGGTCCCTTGGAGTTGGAGACAGCGACGCAACAAGGGTCTTTTGACCTTTCGGGCCTTGTGGTGACACTGCCTGGGACGCTCCTTTCAGCTGGTTTGTCATCTGTTCCTTTAGCGGCAAAGGAGTCGGACTAGCTAGGTGCTTCGGGAATGGAGATGGCAGTAGAACCTGGTTCCTTGGTGTTGTTTACTCCGAACAAGGAGGGGGAGGATGATCCTACTCCAATTTACTCATTTCATCCCAATGTGTCAGATTGGGTCATCCAGAGAGCAATGGACATTAAGCATATGGTAGGTATTTCTTATGGGGATTTTGAAACTGAATTTATGGCCCTTCTTACAGCTATAGAGGCTGTGAATGTCCAATCCATCTCCGATCAATCCTTGGCGTTGGTCAAAAAAGGGAAAGAGAACTCAGAAGGTTAAATTGAGCAATGATAGAGGATGGAGGTGAGAAGAGCTCTACTTGTGACCGTAGTAAGGGGAGGGGTAAAATGGTGGTCCAATGAAACCAAAAATAATATCTTGGAATGTGAGGGGGTTACATGATCTTAATAAGCGACTCCAAGTCAGAAACTTACTTCGCCAATGGAAAGGGGACATCATATGCTTACAAGAGACTAAGTTGGAAGTGATTACAAGACAACTAGTTCGCAGCTTATGGAGAGGACAACATGTTGGGTGGTCTTATCTGTCGTCAAAAGGAGTTTCTGGGAGAGTTCTCATTATGTTTGACACAAGGGTGGTGGAAAGGGTCGAGGAGTGCGTGGGTGATTTATCGGTTGCTTGTTCTTTTGTTAATCTAGAATATGGCTTCAAATGGGCTTTCATTGGTGTTTATGGCCCAAATATTGATTCAGAGAGAAGATTTTTGTGGGAAGAACTGGCTGGAATTATTAGTCTGTGGGAGCTACCAAGTTGCATTGGGGGGGACTTTAATATATCTCGCTTTCCGAGCGAAAGGTCGGGATCTCCTCGCATCACTCCTGCGATGAGAGATTTCTCTGATTTCATTTCTGAACAGGAACTCATGGACATTCCACTATCAGGAGGCACATTTACCTAGTCTAATAATCGAGATTTTCCATCTTGGTCGAAGATCGATAGATTTTTGTTAACCTCCGATTGGGAGTCTCAATTCCCAGAGGTAGTTTAAAGAAGGTTACCACGTTTATGCTCCGACCACTTCCCCATCATTTTAGATTGCGAAGGCATCCAAGGGGGTAGAAAGCATTTCAAATTTGAGCATATGTGGCTTAAATCTTAGGGTTTTGTAGACAGGGTCAGATAATGGTGGTCCTCCTATAGTTTCCAAGGCACTTCTAGTTTCATTATGGCTAAAAAGTTGAAAGCGTTGAAACATGACTTGAAGCAATGGAATGAACAAGCTTTTTGCAATGTGTCTCAACAGAAGCGGTCCCTTACGGAGGAACTACAAGATCTGGAAAATGAGGAGGAGGTCAGAACACTTTCTGAATTGGAGAAAAGCCGCAAGAGCTAGGTAGTGGCTGATCTTGAAAGGGTTATTTTGATGGAGGAGATTTCTTGGAGATAGAAATCAAGGGTACTCTAGCTTAAGGGGGGTGACAAAGGTATGAAATTCTTCCATAAGATGGCTAATTCTCACAAAAGGTACAATACTATTGATACTCTGATGGTGGATGGGGTAGCTTCTTCGGATCAGACGATTATCAGAAACCACATCGAACATTACTATCAACAACTCTTATCTGAAGAACATAATTGGAGACCGAGAGTAGATGGTTTGTCGTTTTTCATTTTAGACCAACAGAGTGCAGGGGGGTTAGAAAGGCCATTTAAAGAAGAGGAAGTGGGCGATGTTATTAGAGGTATGGCTAGTGACAAGGCTCCCGGTCCGGATGGCTTTATTTTGAGTTTCTTTCAAGTTTGCTGGGGGGTGGTCAAGGAAGATATTATTCAAGTTTTTCATGAATTTCACTCTAGTGCTTGCTTTGAAAAGAGTCTCAATGCCACCTTTTTAATCCTCATTCCTAAAAAGGTGGGGTCTTGGGATGTGAGAGATTATCACCCCATTAGTCTAGTGAATGGGATGTACAAGATTCTATCCAAAGAATTAGCGAATAGACTAAGCTCAGTGGTGGAAAAATTAATATTGAAACCGCAAAATGCGTTTGTCAAAGGTAGACAAATTCTTGACTCAATTCTTATCGTTAATGAAGTCTTGGATGGTCGCTTGAAGTCTAGAGAACTTGGACTACTTTGCAAGTTAGATATGGAGAAAGCATATGACCATGTCAACTGGAAGTTCCTTCTATACTTACTTGGGAGATGTGGCTTTGGGGGGAAGTGGCAGAAATAGATAGAATTTTGTATCTCTGCAGCTCGTTTTTCGATCTTGGTAAATGGTTCTCCGGTAGGTTTTTTCAACTCTTCTCGTGGCTTGAGACAGGGAGATCCACTTTCGCCTTTACTCTTCTTATTTGTTATGGAATCTCTCAATAAGATGATTGAGGGTCTGGTGGTGGGTGGGTTACTCCATAGTTTTTCGGTGGGGAATGGTGACTCCCATATTTCTCACTTGTTATTTGCTGATGACACACTTATTTTTTGTGGGCCACACCTTAGACAAGTCCAAGATTTGAGGGCGCTTCTCCTTTGCTTTACGATTGTATCAGACTTGAGCATCAATCTCGCAAAGTCGGAAATAGTGCCTGTGGGGACAGCCCCTGATGTGGAACTTTTAGCTATTACCCTGGGATGCAAGATATCTTCGCTTCCTATGAAGTATCTTGGCCTACCGTTGGGTGCCTTTTTTAAATCTGAAAGGATTTGGGATGAGGTAGTAGAAAGGATAGAGTGCAGATTGGCTGCGTGGAATAGGCTATACTTATCGAAAGGTGGTAGGTTGACTTTGATTAAAAGCACTCTTTCTAACTTACCTACCTATTTTTTGTCTTTGTTTCCACTTCCGTTAAATGTGGCTAATCGCATTGAGAAGCTACAAAGTGATTTCTTAAGGAGTGGATTGGGGGAAGAGTTTAAAGTCCATTTGGTTAATTGGCCAACTATTTGTACTCCAATTTCTGGAGGAGGTCTGGGGATTCGACATTTGATGAAATTCAACCAAGCTCTGTTGGGTAAGTGGTTGTGGAGATACCAAAATGAAAGGGAGGCCTTATGGAAGTCTGTCATAGATTCTCAGTTTAGGGAAGCTTGGGGAGGATGGTGCTCGAATGAGGTACGAGGCACTTATGGGGTGGGTTTGTGGAAAAACATTAGGAGCCTTTGGGGATCCTTTCGGGGTCATGAACATTTTGTTACAGGCAATGGGTCGCGAGCTCGTTTCTGGTTTGATATATGGTGTGGCAGCCTATGCCTAAGAGATACCTTCCCTGCAATTTTTGCGCTTGCTAGAGTAAAGGAGGCATCGATTGCTAATCTGTTGGTCGTTTCTAATGGTACCTCTCAATGGAATATTGATTTCGTTAGGGCAGCTCATGATTGGGAGTTGGAGTCTATTACGGAATTCTTTGCGATGTTATATTCCACAAGTATTCCTAGGGGTGCCGGTGACAAGATGTATTGGAATCATTCTAAGAAATGTATCTTCTCTGTCAGCTCCTTTTACCATAAACTATCGAACTCTAGTATGTCTATGTTCCCGTGGAAGAGCATATGGAAGACAAAAGCTCCTTCAAAAGCAGCTTTCTTTGTATGGACAACAGCTTTGGGCAAGATCCTTACCACAGATAATTTGAGGAAACGACGGGTGATTGTCCTAAATTGGTGTTGTATGTGTAAGAAGCACGGAGAGTCAGTTGATCACTTGCTTTTACACTACAGGTGGCTAATGCTATATGGGATGATTTTTTCTCAATAGTCGGTTTGTCTTGGGTTATGCCTGGTAGACTGGTGGATTTCTTCATGAGCTGGAGAGGACTATATGGAGATTCTCAGGTAGCAGTAATTTGGAGATTGGTACCAATATGCTTGTGTTGGTGTATTTGGAGTAAAAGAAATGCCAGATGTTTTGATGATCAAGAGAGAAATGTGGTGGAGATTAAAGCCTTCTTTTTCAAGTCTTTGTTCTTATGGGAGGGGCCTATAGTTTGTAACGGACTTAGGGTCCATGATCTTCTTCTCTCTATTGTAACCTCTAGCTAGGCATTTTTCATATATACTTCCTGTGTACCTGGGTTCTGCCTATTTTATAAATACAATATCGTGATTACTTATAAAAAAAAAAAAATGTTTTTTAACAGCCAATCTGGAAATGACCTTCGCTTCCCCACTTGTGATCTTCTTTTGAACTCTGCTTTTATTTCTTCAAAAACACCAGCTTTTGGGATCTGTGCACGAAGACCGGGAGTACGGGATGTCAAATTAGAACTTGTATAATTTTTAATGGGCCAAGACATTTTAGAATTGAAATCCTGTTAAACCAACAATGAATTTGACCCACTGAGACAGCCACAAGGGGTCTTATGTGCTGGGTTAGGTTGTAGGTAATAACTACCAACCATGCTGTTAACTGATGGTTTTTAACCTTATTAGTCTTGAAACATTCTCTGTTATTGGGTTCTGTAAATGTCTTTCCCATAACCGGGTATAAATTTTCCAGGAGAAAGTAGATGATTCAGCATACAAGATCTTAACAGATTACCAAACTGCAACGGTGACACTTTTAGCACTAATATCGGCTGCTACTGGCAATGTGAGTAAATGTGCATTTCGCTCATTAGATTCTTGATTTTAGTAGATCTGCATTGTTACAACTAAACTGTAAAAGTCGGGCTTGAGAAACTTATCCTCTTGATAGATCTCCACGGTTAGGACCTAAAGAGATATTGATAAGTAGATTTATTATTACTTGGTAAACTAGGTTTTCTGTACTGATAATATATTAGGCTTCTGACATATTTTTCTTATTTGAGAGCAGTTAAGATCCTAAAATGTTTATTTTAGGTTTTGGTCTCTTGCTAATCAACTTCTGCGTTTGTTAGGATGATGACTGTTCGTCTGATAGAATTTTGACTAAAAGGGAGCTCCTGGAGAACCAAATGCCAGCATTGAAAGGCCTGGTTTTGAAATCCTAACAATCCTGACTAGTCATGAAGTCAATTTTCTAAAGGCCAACATGAAGTCTCCTCTCTCTCTCTCTCTCTCTCTCTATATATATATATATATAGATCTCTCTCTGAAGCATTTATAGGGATTCCTGCGAAACTATAAATTATAATTTGGATTTAGTTTCATTGTTGTTGGGCCTACGTCTTTTATATTGCTCTATATGGTATTTTTAAATTGTGGTAAGGAAATTTTTGGGTACACAGTAAAGGAATCAGTAAGATAATTACGTGTTGATAACGTGTTCAAGGAGGGTATGGTTCAGATGCGAGTTACTTCAATGACTGCACTCAATATGCACTCGACCCACAAGCTACCCCACAGGCATTATTTGAAGTGATTTTATCATTTATCAACTTTATTTTTAAGTTTTTCCTTTTTTTGAAATAAGTTGAAAGTTCAAAGAAAAATGCTAGGGAGCCTGAAAATAGGCTCCCGGTTGATTTGCCCGATTGTTTTTAGTTTATTTTATTTCTTTTTCAGTTTTTTTTTTTTTACTTAGTGATTAAGAAAATTTTGTTTAATAATATTGTGATTTTTTTAATTTTTTTAAAATATTTAAAAGTGTTAAAAAAATGATGTAAAAATAAATGAAAATTCTTTAAAAAAAATTTTCACATCATTTTTTTAACACTTTTAAATATTTTTGTAAAAAAAAATATTCACAATATTATTAAACAAGATTTTTTTAATTACTAAATAAAAAAAACTAAAAAATAAAATACGGAATCGGAAAAATCAACCCGGAGCCCCCCTAGCATTTCCCAAGTTCAAATATGTTGCTAAAAAATCACCACACCCAGGTCCAACATGCCTGATTGTTCAACCAACTCCAATTGTCACACTCCCACCCCACCAATTTTCACATCCTACTCCTAGCAGAGTGAGCTGTTAGGATCCCCGTACTAATGGCAATTCCAGAAATTCCCGTGAGTCCTTTTACTAGATTTCCAACACAAATTAGGCTATGTTTGGTAAACGGACTACTCTGAGGTACTCTGAGGTACTCTCACTACTATTCTCTACTTTATTATTACTTTTCACCTACTTTTACTACTATTCATTACTTTTTACCTACTTTTTACTACTATTCAATATTTTATTATTACTTTTTTACAACACTTCTCAACACTTCTCAACACTTCTCGTTGTCCAAGCACAGCCTTAGTCTGAAGACAAGTTTTTGGGTCCAATATAGCTATATTATTGACTTAAAAAAAGGAGACCGAAACCACGATTTTTTATTACTTTCGCCTATCTATATATATAATATATTTTTATCCTTTTTTGATAATTTAGCAGTCTTAATAAAAATTATCATGCCTTAAAATAATATACTTATATTGCAAGTGTTTTATATCAAAATCTCGTAGGGTTGGAAACCTCCATCAACCTTCATTGCACGTCCTCCCTTGGGCACTGCAATGCGTCATCAATGTCTACAACAATCATTGGTTCAGCTGTTGATTGAGATTCGAGAAACCTCATTCCCGCAATTGTTGGTTTGGCTGTCTAGAGTAGGGCAAAGCATCTCCCCGTGGGTGTTGATCTAATCCTTGCCCTCCCCAAAATCAATCACAATTTGATAAATGCACCCAAGAGGTGTCTTATAATTCCTTCTCCTACAGATAGTGATAGTAATAGTAAATGTAAAACAAAGAACAAGCTATGAAATAAGGATGAAATACTTCATAAATTCAAGTTACAAAGGGGCATTTGAAGAGCCCAGACCTCCAAAGGAAAATACTCAAAATGACTATAAGATTCCAGATAACTCCTTCTGCTCACGACTCCTCCCTATAGCTAGACTATTGCCCCCCCTCCCCCTCGGCGGGGATCTAGTAACTAACTTTAGAAATGATAAAACAACAAACACACTAACTAATGAAAACTCACAGCAATTAAACACATTGTTTGGTTATATCTCCAAACGTTTTGTATTACATAGAGCCTAAACGACAAACTCTACAATTGTACCCAAAATGTTGTGTCTTGTAACAACCCAAACGACAGAGCCCAAACACTACTCTAAACGATTCGTTTCACTAATTCCAGGCATTGTTTCACACTTCCTCAAACGACATCGTTTCCAGTTCACTTCCCTCTACTAGATTTTCTTCGCAGACATCCCCTTCTTCAATTCACCCCTTCACTTCACTTCCTCGTTCTTCATGCAGGGTTTCTAACAACTGCACCCTGCCCACAAGGTGTGGGTAAAGGTGCAAAAGCTCCCACAACTTCTCCCATGTATTATCCTCCTTAGATGTGCCTACCCATTTGACCAAAACTTCGGTTATAACCCTGTCCCCTTGGCGTTTCATGTGGCGATCTATGATGGACTTTGGTTTAGGTTGGACCTCACCGTGTGCATTCATTGGAGGAAGGGTGCCTAGAGGTTGGATCTAAGCCCAAACTTTTTTCTTGAGGCACAAGACATGAAAGGTGGGATGGAGTTTGGAAGAGCTCAGCAGATCAAGGTAGTAGGCCACCTCTCCAATCCTCTGCATCACCTTGAAAGGTTTATAAAAATGAGGTGCGAGCTTTATATTCCGACGAGTGGCCAAAGATTTTTGGTGATAGGATTGCAACTTCAGGTAAACCCAATCCCCAACCTCGAACCTTCTTTCCGATCTCCTCTTATCAACCTGCATCTTCACCCTATTTTTTGCATTCTCTAAATTTGCTTTTAGTAACTTGATAATCTAATCTCTTATTTGAAATGCTTGATCAGCCGTGTTACTTGCTAAAGTTCTTGGGACTTAGGACAATAGTTGGGGAGGGGAGTAGCCATAAAAGGCCTCAAATGGAATCAATTTAATAGAAGTGTGATACGAGGTGATGTACCACCACTCTACAAATGCTAGCCACTAGGCCCACCTCTGGGGTTTCATCCCTACATAGCACCTTAGGCAACTTTCGAGGCACTTATTTAAGGCCTCTATCTGTCCATCCGACTAGGGATGGTAAGCAGAACTATGATTCAAGACAGATCCCTATAGTGAAAAAAAGGCTTTCTAAAATGAGCTCACAAAGATAGGGTCCCTATCTTTCACAATGGTCTTAGGTAGCCCATGTAATCTGAAAGCATGGTTTAAGAACAAATTGACCACTACTGAAGCTGTGTAAGGAAGAGACAATGGAATGAAATGGCCAAACTTAATAAATCAGTCGACCACAACTAGGATCACATTATAACCTTGGGACATAGGCAATCCCAATACGAAATCCATGGAGATATCAATCTAGGCCTGTTGTGGAGTTGGCAAGGGTTGCAAGAGCCCTGCAAGTGGAGGTGTCTCGTATTTCGCTACTTGGCAAACATCACATTCTTGAACCTGTTTCTTGATGTCCTTCTTCATTCCCTTCCAATAGAAGTCTCTCTTGGCTTTTTGATAAGTTTTTGAGTAACCCGAGTGCCCCCTACATGGTTGCTATGTATGTATTGCATTACCTTTCCCTTAAAAAAGGAATCAGCCACCACCACAATTCTTCCCCTCTTCAATATCAACCCTCGCTACAGTTGATACCCTTTATGTGGGTTTCTGTTTTCTTGCAACCTATCAACAATTTCCTTCATTTCAGTCGAATCTGCATAACTAGCCTTCAATTGTTCTACCCAATCAGGCGTGGGAAAAGAAATCATAGCTAGTGCTCCCTCACAACTCTCATTCTACTCCTCCACTCGTGACAAGGCATCTCCCCCTAAATTTTCTCTTCATTACTTGTAAGTGATTGTAAAATCATATCCCAGCAACTTACTGACCCACTTTTGTTGGGCTGCAATCCCAATCTTTTATTCTAAAAGAAACTTCAAAACTTGCTGGTCTATCTTTACAATAAAGGATTAGCCTAAAAGGTAAGGCTACCACTTCCTTCTAACAGTTACTAAGGCTAGGAGCTCATTCTCGTAAGTGGAGAGAAGTGTCTTTCCTTTGAGTGCCTTACTCATATAAGCTAGTGGTTGTCCGGCTTGCATCAAAACTGCACCCATCCCTCTCCCACTAGTGTCACATTCAATGGTAACAGGCCCAAAAAAATCTAGATGTCTGAGTACTGGGGGATGTGTAACAGCTGATTTTAGCTTATTAAAGGCCTCCATAGCTTCAGCAGTCCATACAAACAAATTCTTTTTTAGTAAATCTATACGTGGGGCTGCACTGACCCCATAGCCCTTAATAAACTTATGATATAGCCTGTTAACCCCAAAAATCCCCTCAAGGACTTCACTGGTTTAGGCCAACCTAACATCGCAGCAACCTTCTTAGCATTTTCTGTCACCCCCTTTCACTAATCACATGCCTTAGATAATCAATTTCAGAAACCCTAAACTGACATTTGGATAGTTTAGCATACAACTAATGTTTTTGTAGAACTCCCAACACCTTCTCCAAGTGTTCTAGGTGTTCATCCCAACATTTATTGTAAACTAGTATGTGATTGAAGAATACTAGTACAAATCTTCTCAAATAGAGTCGAAACCCATCGTTCATTAACCCTTGAAAGGTTGAGACGCATTTGTTAGCCCAAACGGTATCACAAGGAACTCATAGTGTCCATCGTGAGTTCTAAAAGCTGTCTTCTCCACATCTTCAAGCACCACTCTTATTTGGTGGCATCCGGATCTTAGATCCAATTTGGAAAATACAACTAATCCATCCAACTCATCTAGCAACTCGTCAATATCTTGAATTGGAAACTTATCCTTTACTGTTTCTTGATTAAGCGCCCTATAATCGACGTACATACGCCAACTTCTATCCGCCTTACACACCAACAACACTAGTGAAGAAAAGGGGTTGGAACTGGGTCTACAACTTCTGACTCTAACAAGTCAACTACAATCTTTTCGATCTCCTCTTTTTTATTATGAGGATATCGGTATAGCCTTGTTGTGATGGGCTAATTACATTCTTTAAAGGTGATTTTGTGATCATGTGCACGTGAGGGAGTCAACCCCTTTGGAATTCCAAAGACTTCTTGAAACTTAGTGAGGATTCTTTGAACCTCCCCTCCCTATTGACAAGATTTCTCCTCTTCTTTCCCTACCAACAAGTGCAAGAAAAGCCCCTTCCCTTTGTTAACAAAATTCAATAAGGACTTATTGATCCCTTCTACTGTGAGCTCCTTCAAAGTCAGCCCTACTAACTCAATTCCCTTACCCCCATACATAAACTTCATTGTGAGTTAAGTGAAATCCCAAATAACAGGACTAAAAGTTTCCAATCATTTCACACCCAACACCACATCACACCCCCAAGGGCTAATACATAATAAGGAGAGTGGAAGGAAGTACCTTGTATTTTTGCTTGAATTGCACTGCAATACCCCTCATTGCTATTTTCACTGCAATCCTCTATGTTTCATCCACCCATAGTCTAGTTTTCTTACCAATCAAGGGGTCAAGGAAGTTATGCGTACTGCTAGAATCAACTAAAATCACCACCATTCTCTTCCAATTCTACCAAGTAGCCTCATAGTTTTAGAGTTGGGTGTCCCCATGAGTGCATTAAGTGAAATATCAGGCTCTACATTCACTGGTTGAGAGAGTGACTCCATTTCATTGGTTAAATCAGTAACTATATTCCCTTCCCCCAAAATGTCATCTACCTCATCATGGCCTTGTAACAGATAAATTCTAGACGTCTTATACACATAGGTTGGGTTCCATTTTTCTTCACAGTGATAGCATAGGCATTTTCTCCTTTTTTTTCATCCATTGAAGTAGTGATATCTTTCTAGTAGGATAATTATACTTTTGGTTCTCAATGTTGCCTTCCTCACTCAGGCATAATGTATCAGAATACCCCCTTGTTGAACCCCATCCTTTCTCGGTATTGATTTTAAGGGATTTTTTTGTGCTACCCAAATACTTCTCTTAAATTCGAGCTAACCCAAAAGCAACATTTAAAGTAAGAGGATTAAACATACGAATAGGTAACCCGATCTCGTCTTTAAGCCCACTTAAAAAACAGTTTAGTTTGTGGTGATCGAGAAGGCCTCTTAATTAGTTGGAGAGGGCCTCGAATTGAGCTTTATAAGCTGCCATTGACATCGTTTATTTAAGACGGGTGAGGGTCTCCATAGGGTTGTCATAAGTTGACAGTCCAAAACATACCAGCATTGTACGAACAAAAGTATCCTAGTTGGTGAATTGTCCTAAGTCAATAGCGTCTTGGTACCAAACGAGAGCTTCTCCCTCCATGTAATAAGACGCCATCAGCAACCGTTGGGCAGGTGGTGTTTGGTGGAATTCAAAGTATTGAGAAGCTTTGAATATCCACCCGGATGGATTGTCCCCATTGAAATGAGGAAAATCCAAACGAACTCCGCGAGGCAAAACCCTTGTATGCTATAACTAATTTGTGTCATGTGGAACTTGCAATTCTCTATTGGTGTTCTGGTTAGTCACAAGAGTACACACCAAATCTGTGAGCTGATCCAGGCGATCTGTGAGTTAGTTCAGCCGACCCCTTGTGTCTTAAAGCCCTTCTGTCAAGCCATTCTCTTGGCATTGGAAACCTTCCTACTGCTGCTGTGAACGTGTATTTTCAGCCATGAGGGCCAAATGGCTCTAAGATACAAATTGTTATAATTCATTCTCTTACAGATATTGATTGTAATAGTAAATGTAAAACAAGAATAAACTATAGAATAAGGATGAAATACTTCATAAGTTCAAGTTTGTTGTAGATACAAATGGGCATTTGAGGAGCCCAGACCTCCAAAGGAAAATACTCAAAATGACTATCAGATTCTAGATAATACTTATGCTCACCACTCCTCCATATAACCAAACTACCCCCCCCCCAATCTAGTAACTAACTTTAGAAATGATAAAACAACAGACATAACAACTAACGAAAACTCACAACAATTAAATGCATCATTTGGTTATATCTCCAAACGCTGCGTATTACATAGGGCCTAAATGACAAACTCTACAACTACATTCGAAACGTTGCATCTTGCAACAACCCAAACAACAGAGCCCAAACATTACTCTAAACGATTTGTTTCACTTATTCCACACACTGTTTCAAAGCTTCCTCAAATGGCACCATATCCGGTTCACTTCCCTCTACTAGATTTCCTTCGCAGACATCTCTTCTTCAGTTCACCTCTTCACTTCACTTCCTCTTTGTTCGTCATGTAGGGTTTCTGACAAGGTGGCTGCTACCATACAAGTCGTGCAGTATAATCCAGCAAAATTTCAGACCTTTCTTTTGCCTAGGGAAGGAAAGAATAAAAGTTTCCGAATTTATAAGTTGGTAGACATGCAATCATGTTCTCAATTTCATATGTTTTCTCTTTTTCTATTGTTGATGGAACTTTAACAGAAACAATTCTGCTACGTATAGTCGTCGCACAATTGGACGACATGGATTGATGATGTGGCAGTTGCAATTTTTTTTTTTTAAAAAAAAAAAAAGAAGAAACGAAAAACAGAGAAGTTCATTTTAGATTCCATTCCCGCTTCTCATCTTCTTCCTCTGGGCTGGAATGTGATTTGTGCTTCTCATCTTCAGCCAGAAAATTTCTTTGGCAATTTGTGCTAGCGAGTGTACTTGGTTTGGTTTTCTTCGGCAAGATTTGTGCTTCTCATCTTCGGCCAGCTACAGTATTTGGCGATTTGTGCCTCTCATATTCTTGCTCTAGTGCTTCTCATCTTCGGTGATTTGAGTGCATTTTGGAACTTCACTTGCGTTGGTGCTTCTCATCTTAAGTTGGTGCTTCTCTTGCATTGGTGCTTTGGTTTTCTTTAGCGATTTGTGGTCTTTGGCTCGGCAACTTGAACTGGTGTGGATCTATGAATTGGTGTGTTCTTCTACAACTTGAGGTCGTCTGTTTTTAAGCGGGTCTAAGCTCACTAGCAAGTGGGTCTGTTTTTTAGTGGATATGTCTAGTAAGGATGGTTGCATTCACCCCACTAGCGGTCTTTAGACACTGTGAAATGTCCAAAAGTTCTCCAACAGGACAGTTGGAAACATCTTCAAAAGTGAGAAGAGAAACCGTCCTCTCTAGCTCTTCTAAAAAGCTTTGATGCAGACAACTAATTTTCTTAGCCAAGTATTAGCTTTAGTTGTATACAATTAAACAAACTCGATCATCAAATAGTGGCCACACATATAGTTCCATGAAGACAAACCTATCTTTATATTTGGAATTATATTTCGCCATTTCAATTTCCACAATTATCATGCAAAGACTTGTCCAAAAGAAAAAAAACTAATCATTATGCAAAGAAAACGACAATGAAGTTCTTTATGAATGTAGTAATACATTTTCTTCCCCCCTTGGTGCAAGCTCCTCATGGGCAAACTCTAGAGCCTCTTCTACTTTCTCATTCCGAATTAATTCTATCAACCGTTGCTTTTGAAAATGGAAAAACAAATGTGGATTGGTATCCAATATCTGCATATCCAGTATCTACGAAATAACCTTAGCTTTCATGAAAAATTCTTGTGAAAAGTAGCAGAAACCCACCAGCCAAATCCCATGTTTCCAAGGAATGAGACACCAAATCCAGAGCTAATCTTCAGTGAGAATGCATATGCAATATTAATATATAAAACTATATAAGAACTTAAATTCAAAAAAAGAAAAAAAATTGCAAGAGTTTGAAAAAATTGCTTGCCTTCAGGATGACTAGGAAGGGGGCTAGGATTAGGGCTAATTGGTTTTGGGATGAACGAAATTGGAGCAAAATTGGGTAATTGAGGAAGACGACAAAACGATGTGGCTGAAGACCAAAGCAATGGCAATTTGTGGTCTCAGACTTCCATCAGTTGGCTGAGGAGGGGAGGGAGGGCGGGCGGCAGGTTTGAGGGGAGGAACCTTGCCGTCGAGGTTTCTTCAATGCTTCAAGCGGTTGCTGACTCGTGATCTTTGATGAAATGTGCAGCTTCATGGAAGGATCGAGAGAGGGAGTTCTTGAGGTAGAGAAGAAACGCAAAGAGGGATGGACTGAAGAAGAGAGGAAACAAAGAGAGAGGGAATGAAATGAATTATGAAAAAAAAAAAAAAATTTTTGAGAGAAGCTCCACATCAGAAACCGCTCACGCAACATTTGCCCAGGTCAACTGTCTATAGCTTTTTTCTTAACAGAAAATTTGTGCTCCAAATGTTTGGAGTGTCTGTTAGACGCTTCGCACTATCGGGTACAAGTGCACACTTTAGCAGGGTAGTTATCAATAGGTTTAGCTTGGATTCAGTTCCTGTTGCAACTGGATCCATTGGGATAGGGGTATGTGTCCCAATAGGTCCAATTCCGACATGATTCAAGAGTCCGACACAAGCAAGTCCGTTCCTCAACAATGAGAGAATACCACGGAATATAATTTTCCTAGTTAACACCTCCAACAATGTGCGAAGCTTCTGGGTCTGTGAATTGTGAAAGGGTACCACCTTGGAAACCTCCCAGACAAATGGTTAACTACGTAATTATACAGTCAAAGGGGTAAGGTCGCTAATTAAAGTGACAAAGAACAGAGCATATTCATGTAAACGAAAATGATGCCACTAAAGATCAGTGGAACGCGATTGAGAAGACAATTTCTTACAATTGCCAGATACAAGGAACATTGATGCTGCAAACTAACTAGGTTTCTAACGAATAAACTCAAACTTTACATTGTAAGTTGGATCTTGTTTGCTAAACAACGGGGGGCATTGTTAATGTTGAGGTAGTGACGGTCTTTTTTCCAACCTCTCATAATGGACAACAAAATTATCCTGCAACAATAATTATATGTTGGACTCTGGGGATCTAAAATTAGAAGAAAATTGCAGAACAAATGATAATATAGAAAACAATTGATGGAACAGGGTTTAATTAGTCCAAACCTTGCGGATTGTTTCAAACTTGTTCGGATCAAAACAGTGATAAGCTCCTCTCTCATATGTAGGTGTCTTGACAAGCGGCTCCATGTTGGGGACTCTTATGAACCATAGTCGGTGCTCTTTGTGATAAAACCAGCCTCTAAGGTAACTGCCAACAGATTTCACAGTGCTTTTAGCAAAACAAGCTCCAACCTTGTTGGTAAATATTGCAGAAAGTAAAATTCATGTCACACAATATAGGTGCATGTAGAGGTGCAGTTGGAGTGGAAGCCGAAATGTTGAACATTTTTTCAGGACTGGCACACATCAAGTACATCCGTATTTGCATAAATGCACTAAACAATATATTATGTAATTACGTGATACAAGGATGCAGGATCTATTCAACCATCCATGTATTGGTAATATTGTGGACTTGAAAAGAATATCCAAAAAAGAATTCTAACAAACAAGGATTTCTTAAATAGGAAAAAACTTCTCCGGAATTTTTGCAGAAGTGAGATGTAAAAACTTGACAAATAGAACTGTCCAATATGATGGAAACACAATGTCTGCAGCACATGCAGAGTGCAAGCTTTTTCCAGTTCCATATAAGAATAAAACAAAGAAGAGGGTGATGGTAAATATTCATTTCATATATAGATGTGCATGTGTGCCTGAGAGAACTTACAGTTCATTTGCAGCATATAATTGGGCTTCATCTTTCGGCATGCTGCAAAGAGAAAAATAGTGATTGCATTAGATCTAATATCTTAAAAGTTATTCCGAGAGCAACAGAGATCCAGCCCAGCAAAGAAAAACACCTGTAAAATATGTAAAATAAAGTGTCCACCGTAAACTTCGAAAAATAACTTTGCTGCAACCACCAAAAAGAGATTAAGAATGAAAAGGAAAAATAAATCAGCACTCAATGATCAAAAAGAAAATGATAAGAACAGCTCACATGTAGAGCAGGTGGTTGTTTAGCATAATAACATTGTGGCACAGTAAACTCTGGATCACCCTTAGCTGGCTCGTCAGACCAGGGAGAACCGAAAGTTTTGTGAAGATTTTCTGTTGAATTCAAATTCAACCCTAGTGTGGTAAGGTCAATTCCAAGTGCAAGGGATGTCAGATCAGGATTGCTCATCCTAATTACACTTAACAAGCCAAGCAAACCATATTGATCTGTAGCAGATTGAGCAGCCGGCATGGGTTTAATGCCCTGATCCCGAAATGGCTGATTGACAGCTGACATTTGTTGCAGCCGAAACTGAGACTGGTTCTGGTGCTGTTGATACTGCTGGATAAGCTGGTCATACGATCCCATACCAGATACAGTATTTGGAGAATTTAGAGGTCTTAGTCCAATGCCAGGAGGCCCACTGGTCTGAACCAAAAACAAAATTAAATAACTAGGATTTTCAGTATACTTTCATATATTGATGCGGAAGGTAAATGCCTACAAACAAGACCCAAGACCTATCTTAGTATCTTGACCAACATGGCATTTCAAATATCCACCTTCCATAATCTCCCAAAAAAATACAATCCTACAATGCACATGGCATTTTTATGATAATCCATTTTCTTCTTATTTAAAATCCAATTATGGCAGAGAAAATAAAATCCAATTCTCATATGACCTCCAAGATCCCCTTGTTATTAGAAACCGCCAATTTACAGCAACATGTTACTTATAAAAAAAAAAAATTACTCCAACATGTTAGTCTACCTGGGAGTGATAAGCTGAATGTGAGGATGGGAATATATCTGAGCCATGTAAATGGAGAAGATCCTGATTGTTTACAGATGAAAAAGAGACACCACCACTACTGACTGATGGAGCATGTTGTTGTTGCTGCTGACGATGGGATGAATACGTTCCCCCCAAGTTAAATCCAGCAGACCTCCCCATCTGCACATTTAGAAATTGAAATATCAGGAATCCTTATTACACATGGTATAATGTCAACAATGAAAATCCTGTGGGCATTTTCCATCCTGACAAGACTGACATGAACTCACCCATTTTCATGTGAAATGATGACATTATAGTATCACCCATTTTCAGGTCAAATGATGACATTATCACAGATTTTCATGTCAACTGGTACTATAAATATTTTTTGGGCTTTTAACTATCACAATGAAAAAACCCCTTACTCTTATATATAAAAATAATTATAAAAATTTTATCAGTCTTGATGCCAATACTCATAGTTTATAACACATATATTCTCCAATTTCCACTGCTTAGGACTCACAGAGAAGTGCTGTGATTGCATCATTGACACGGCATTGTCATGAAGTTGTTCTTTCTGGTGCATATCCATTGCATAATCTGCATTACCACCTGCACAAGATCTAATAATACTGTCAACAGCAGAAGCTTATGCAATCAACCAATTTTATCAAAAGAACAAAAACAGACTTCCAAGCATCTATGTGAGTAATAAAGACATCTCTTCCATTTGCAAACAAAGAAGAGAAGAGAAAAGAACACGCAAGTTATTAGATTGATTGAGCATGAGCAGAAATTTTACATCAGACAGCAAAGAATCATCAGAACACCACAAAGTAGATGACACTGCAAAAACATTCACAACATTAGAAGATGCTTGATACAACAATCATAGATAATTTTCACCTCACATCCCATATTTTTAAGGTAACATCAATGAGCATCAGTGGAGGTGAGTCTGGGGCTGGGGAATGCAAATGCAAAGATGGGAGAACCATCATACCATAGAATGACAAGATGTCACATGTTCAGTGTCATTAGCCAAAGAAATATTGTTCCCTAGAACAATGACGTCCAATAATTACACCTTGGATATCTTACAAGGCAATATATCACCAATACAGAATTAAAATTGCAGAATAGTTGCCAAACTGAAACCTTAGGAATCAGTAACAACAGTGAGAGAGTAACCTCATCAGCACATTTCAATTAACTAGAAAATTCATAACTATGCAAAAGCACCAAAAATTTAATTCAAACACAAGTAGCCATATTTTTCATAGGGACTAATACGTTCATTTGAATCTCTAATACTTTGTGAGACATCATACTTCAGTGTCACAGTTCAGATTCTAAGATACAAGAATAAAGCCCCAAAACCCTATTCTTTCAGAGTACAACATGCAGAAATAAGCGTGCATGGCATTATCTGCTGTTTCTTTCACCGAGAATTTTTCTTTTCTTTTTCTTTTATCTTTTCCACTTCTAGCAAAGCTTTTACCAAGCTGGCAACATAGAACTGATGTGGCAATTGATACATAAACCTAATCAAAGATATTACAATTCCATACATGGCCAGCACTTGTGGTGAAATAAGTGCCTTCAAGAAAACTGCTAATCACTCTTTATTGAGAAAGTACAATCAAGATTGATAGTCCAGATCAACAGCACCTTTAAATCCAGGTAAAGCAGGAAAATCTTCATTTTGAATGCTAAACTCCTGGTTTTGTTGAACAATAGGACTAACACCAAGACCTTGTTTTCGTAGCGAACCTAAAATTTTTTCCTTTGTCAGAATTTCATGAAGCAAATAATAGACACAGCCAAAAGGCATAATTTAAGACTTTGATTACCCAATTGTCCTTGGGGCCCTCCAGCAGAACTAGGACGACTTGTCAACTGTGGGAAGTCATTGATGTCAAAAGGTGTATCATTAGAGTTCACATCAGTTAACATCCCCATAGAGTTTAAGTTATTTACTGCTTGGACATGGCCTTGAGAAAGGGGACCTCCACCAGTGGGATAGGAATTTCCTAGCATAGAAAGCATCTGTGGAGAACCTGAATCATGAAAATGTCATCCCCACAGAAAAGTAGCTCATGTATCATTTTTTTTACTAGTAGCTCGTGTAATATAATATCAACACAATTGATTAAAATTGAAAAAAAGTACAACTATGACAGGCAATAATATTCAAACGAATTAGGCAATAATAAGAACATGAGCATGTAAGAATTGCAAATAAATCTCCATTTATTGATATTTGCACAAAGCATATAACAAGAATTGGAGTTCAGCATATTCCAGAAATAGAGTAGACAGCTAGTATTCACAAACGTGTGCAAAAGAAAGTAGTTCCAAAGGTACTAGAACAAATCATCTTCCTACCAAGCTACTTCTTCATATCTTCACTAGTTCAATTTAATACCTTGTGGAAGTACACCACTCATCAATCGATTTTGTCCTTGAACATTCAAACTTCCGGATCCACTATTTGCACCTAAGTTTAGCCGAGAGGTAAGACCAGGAACAGATAATCCAACACCAGAGCCTATACTCCTCCCAATGTTGCCCCCACCAACCATATTTCCCATGGAACTTGTAATCCGAGGACCTGCATTTGCCAAAATTGGGGATACTCCCAATCCTGGAACAGCATTCCGGTTACCAATTGCACCAGAGGTTGGGAGAATTCCAGGAATAGAACCGCCAACTCCATTTGTGCTACTACTAAATCCAGGGTTTCCTATAACACTTATACCTCCTCTATTTGCGACCCCTGAATGTCCATGTGAGCTTCCATGAGATAACTGCAAAAACAGTTTACCTATCAAAAAAAGTAATAGTTTAAACTATAACAACGTATATGTATACGCTATGACATTCACACAGACAGATGTCCTATACGGCATTCAATCATCTTGAACTCCTTTTAGCAATTAGCAGATGGCATGAACAACAAAAGCACCTGGGAGAGAGCAACCGGAAGATTATTTGATGCAAAACGCCCACTAGAAAGGCTGCCAGTAGGTTGTTGAACTCCCCCAGAAGGAACACTATTTAGTGCTGAGTTTCTTGATGTTAGTGTACCAGGAATGTTGGGAACATTAAAGCTCCCATGAATATTGTGTAGCCCTTGAAGTGTTCCTGCAGAAAGAAATCTTGGAATTTCACAAAGTTTCAAAATACATACGAGGAAAAACTCCAGAACTATCTACCCACCAGAGTGATGAAAAACAGGGGAGGCCGCACCAGACTGACCAGAGAAAGAAGAAGAAAAAGATCGCCCAGTATTATCTGGAAGGTTTGAAGCTGAACCGTTGAGAGAAGACTGCAACGAGAAAGAACAGTCCATTCCACAATAAACAGATAAAACATGTGAAATCAATCAGGGTCACATTCCATAGAAACTTGCCCAAACATAATATAGAATAACTGATTAAAAAAAAGACAAATACAGAAAATAGCTAAACATTAACACAAGTAAAGCATCCATAACATAAAACTACCATCTTATCTTAAGAGTGAAAACTCTACAAATGCTACTTTATCCATAAACAGTATAACATTCCAAATGGTACCTAGAAGGTATGGGATGTAGAAACAGAGTACAAACTCCACTTTTCTTTCAGATAATTCAATTTCAAAAACAGGATACAACTCATCGCTGATGCTCAATGATTCTACAAATCCCAAATAAATATTTATTTATTTCAAATTACAACTAACATATATCCTCCCTACAATTATGCTAAACAAAGCTTCATGCAAGATTCATCACAGATCTGATCAGTAAATTCAACAGCTACGAACCAAAAATAAATCGAATGTAAAGGAAATTATTCACCAAAATCAAAAGAAAAAATTCAGAAATTAAGCAAACACAAATGCCGTAGATCCCAAATGAAAGAAGTTCCCATAAAGAATCACACTTAACAACATAATCATATATTTCACAAAGGCCAAAGATAACCTAGATATCAGCAAGTAAGTTTTCCAACTTGTTTCCTGTTAGAATAAGTTTAGCTAGACAACAAGCAAACTAATAAAGACACGAAGAAGTGGCCGAGGTCTCGGCCCACAAGTTCGAGAAACTATGTAGATAAGAGAAAATACATTAAGTAATCCTGACATTGCATGAGCATCAAAAGGTCATGCAAACAATCATTCCTTGCTGAGAAACAGCACTCCTAGTCTTGAGAGTCAAAAGATAGATGGACAAATTGTATAGCTTTACTCCTTGATACTCAACTTTTAGCCTGAAAATGACAATGTAATTGTAAGAGAGAACTCAAGCACCAAAAGAGCATCAGGAGTAAGCAACCAGGACAAAATGAACTGAACAGAACGTCACAAAGCAATACACACATCAAGATACTCATTTACGATTCCTATGTAAATGAATGAATCCCACAATAAACCCATCCCTCTTCTAAATTCTGAAACCTTGATACCGATAAAAAAAATGAAATTCTGAAACCTTGACATAACATCGGGGTTTTGTAGCACCCTTTTTAAAAACGAATAACAGCATTGTTTCAAGATAAAATCTGGGTTTTAATACTTCATGTTATGACGGTAAATCATGTTCTCAGTGTCAAAATCATAACCCCAGATTTGTTTCAAATATCATACAAGTCATTGAACGACAAAATACGAAAATGCAATGAGCAAAACGATGACGACTAGAAAGCCCACACCAGAAGCACGAATAGGTCCACGTATCGTTGGGTACCTTCCCAACAATTGAATGCAATGTAGCAATCTAGTGGTATAATAATATAATGTACACCACATCTGATCTTAAACGACCAAAAAAAATTCCATAGATTACTCCATGAAGTTACAACAGGTAAAATGAAAGAAGTACAGAATAACGGCAATTCCAAAATGTAGACTCCCGCTCTCGTCGAACTGCTCGACCATCGTTTGGCTTGGTAACAGTAAGCATTTCATTTCTCACAAAACGCTAAACGAGCATGAAAACACATTTCAAAGTCCCCCACATCGTTATCCTTTCCCGCAAATCCTCAGTACCCAGACGAAATGCTAAATACACAATTTCTTCCCAGTCTACCTTAGCCCGGAAAAGGAAAAAAAAAATGAACACTACGAAATCAAAGTTCTCCTCCAAAAACCCAAATTACGACACCAGAATTGATTAAACAACAATAAACGACAGTTTCACAGTGACACGGAAACAAGGATCTGACACAAACAAGAAATTGAACTGGAAAAAAAAAGAAAATTCGAGATGGGAGTGAGGAAGAGTCCGAATCAACTCGGAGTCAATTGGCGAGTGAGAGTCAGGAAATGTAGAAGGAGAAAGAGTACCTGAGAAGCAGATCGGCGAGAGAAAGAGGGGGGGGTTTTGGTTCTGAGTCAAAAGAGCGATTTCCGATACTTGGAGTTGAAGTGCCCTAAATCAGCGAAAGAAAGAAAAAAGGAAAAATGCTCTAAAATGAATAGAGCAATAACGCAAAAAAACCAGAAATGCATCGCGATGGGCAATGTTTGTGTGCGGCGTAGACTTCTTGTGGCCACTTTTCGAACATGCTGATTGGGGGAGGTGGGAGCCAGAGGAAGAGGAGATTTGGGCTTTTACAGCTTGAAAATGTTATTGCAGCCCCGATGGTTTAGGTAAAAATTTTATCTATTTTGATTAATAAAAATATGTTTTATCGATTTTAATTAATAGTTTTTTATGATATACTTTATCCCAGTTTATCTATTTTTATTTATATTATTGAAAAATAAGTTTTTATTTACATTAAAAAATCATATTTATTTCTTCTAGCTACTAACAATTTGTAATATCTCATACGTTTCAATAATTGCAATGTTCTTTCATATATAAGTATAATTGTAATGTGTTTATTCACATTGAAAATGACAAAAAGAATTTACATCAAAAATAAAAAGCAAATGATTAAAACACAATGAGTATGTTACGACAATATTTCCATAATATTTTTCTTCACTAATTAACTAAAGGCAAGTTTTTTTTTTTTTTCTAATCAATAACTAAAGGCAAGTTAAAGAAGATTATGAAATTAATAAAGAAAGAGAGAAGGTGAGAAACAAAGAATAAAAAAAGTTTAGATGAATGAATAGATGAAGCTAAACGTAGAGGATTGATTTAGCTAAAATGTAACTGAAGCTTTTTTTTTTTCTTCTTCTTTTTCTTTTTTTAATTTTGTAATTATCCGATAGAGCTCTTTTTTTACATTTCATTACCTATTTTGCATAGAGTATTGCTACATTCACAAATGAATTACACAAAATAGTCTCATAAACTGACGTGGTCTCATCCGATCTATTAGATATATTTTACAATCTGACGAAATCACATCAAACCACATCAATTTATAAGATTACTTTTATATAATTTCTTTATAACTGAGTATTTCTCTCTTGCATATACATTTAAAATACATGTATTTGAGCGATATTTAATGATTTTTTTTTAATTATATTTAACTCCATACACCATCCATCTTGAAATTTTAAAATCTAAACCACTAATTTACAATGTAAAACCCCGATTATGATTTAATTAACGGAAGTAATTAAACGTGGCATAATCTTAACATTAACCTGAGCTTAATGCAGTATCCATATTACAACTTCAAACAAAAACTACGACAGAGGGTATATGTTAAATAAGTAAAACGCAAACTTTATTTCTACACAAACTTCTTTTTATTGAAGACCCATATTACTTCAAAAGTTATGTGATTTTTGAAGTTAATTACTTCAAAACTTTATTTCTACACTAACTTCTTTTTACCATATTTTTTAAATTCAATATTCATGGCATGCAGTTCACTCTATCAATAATTAATGACTTCACTTATTTATCTGTATTTAATGAAGCTGATATATGATATCAAGACATTTTAATCCAAAAAATCCTAGTACTATTTGATACTGTATATAATTTTCCAAACTCCTTGTGCAAAGGCCTTTGATTTTATTTTGCGTTTTCCAAAACTACTAAGTGCATTCAATTTAAGAAGATACAAAGTAAATGAAATGTCGAAAAAAAACTATCTCAAAATCATTTACATACTCTAAAGTCCAAGGTCTAGTTTGGATAGAGAGATGTTTCCATCTCATCTAGGCCTATTCATCTGGATCAAATTTTTTCCCGACTTGATCCGAAACCCAATTATCCGGATTCTAGCCTCGATTGGTACCCACATATAAAAACCCGATTACACCCGGTTTGAGTACCAAGTTTTAAACCTGGAACCCGGGTTGTAGTACCCGGTTTTTTTTTCGGTTTGAATATTTTGATTTTTTTTTCCTTTCTAGCAACTAAATTAACAAAAACTCAAAAGAAAAATGCATATTATGTCCAATAAATCATCCATTTTATGATTTTTTTTTTTTTTTACTCTCTTCTTCATGTGACTTTTTAGTGATGGTCAAGGAACATGAACATGTACTTTGGCCCATTGCCTATTTTCTTACTAATTTTCTTTTAAGCATTACATGCATTGTAATGGAACGAAGAGACGTGGGTACAACCTGTACTTGATCTTCAATTTTTTCATATAATCATTACTTAATTGTTATAATTTTACCAAACTTTCAAACAAAATAAAGAAAATAATTCAACTTAACTCCTAAAACAAAAATAATATTTAAAAACTATATCTAACAAAATTTTAACTTTATAATATTTGTATTTAACTTTTTCTTGTTTCTTTTCCAAATTTTCATAAAATATCTTAATTCAAACTATTTCTAATTTATCTAATTTCAATTTAAATATCATATTATTATTCACAAATCATTTCAATTCATCTAATCTCAAAATAGATATCCAAACCAAGATAAAAATAAGAGAAAATATATGAGACAGGGATGACCCCTTCCCAAGGGTCAGACGCTGCCTGTTAGGCACTACTGGATACCATTAAAAATTACTGAATCTTATTACTGATTAACGATCGTTAAAAATTAATTATAACTATTTTACAACCAATTAATATAATTGTATCATTTCATTAAAAAAAAAATTCAATTTTGCATACCTACTCTCTATTTAAAATATAATTATAAAGAAGTCATAAGTTTATTATTTTTTTAAAGTTCGATTTGAATACAAGAAGTGTTTTATCTCATCTCATTTTATTATTACAATTTTTTCAAATTCTTACAGAAAATATAATAACTAATTCAACTTTTTCAAATTTCAAACTAATAATAATATGAAAAAATAATATTTTATTCAAATTCTATTATAATATAAGCTCATATGTAATTTGTCCTTTTCTTAGTTCCTTCACAAATTGATCCCTCTAACACGAATTGCTTGGAGCCCCCGACAAGCAAACCATCTGGTAACGCTTAAAAATGTCACAACTAGGGATGATAAACGGTCAGTCCGAACTGGAGAAACCAACAGGACCGGTCATTTCGGTCCGGACCGAGACTGAGACCAGTCGGACTTGGTCCATGTTTTAAAGGATTGAAAAGTTTCGGTCCAGTCCCAGTCTAGGATTTTTCTACCTTGGACCGTACCAGACTGAATGAAAAATAAAAATAAAAAATATCTCATATATATAATTTATATAATAATTGTACAATTTATTGTGTAATTTTCATCTAACATATCACCATTAATAATATAAATTTTAAATATGTTATTAGCACTTGTTAATATTCTATCAATTAACTAATATATAATATCAATTAATTAATTATATAGTAATTATATAAATTAATAATATAATTTTCATCTAATTTATTATCATTGACCATATAAGATATTTTTTTATTGAGTTAGTTAAATAATCCACATTAAGAAGTCACTTAATTTTAATTTAGTATTTTAAATACTTTTTTTAATTTGATTTTCAAAAATAAAAAATAATTAGGTCTAACTGGACAACTGATCCGGTCCGGTCCCTATGGTTGTTCAGTCCGATCCAGTCACATAAAATAATGGACTGAAAATGTTTGGTCCATCACCAGACCAATTTACACTCATAGACACAACTGACCAACAAGGGAGAAAGATCTATTCTCGACCCACTAAGATCTATTCGGGGCCTCGATCGGTATGTTGTGGAACTCCTGGCAGTGGTCTGGTGTGATTGTACGGTGTCGGTGCCTACATCCATGGCAGTGAAAGAAAAATATATACATGAAAAATAAATAGAATGAGACACACTGATTTATGTAGTTTGGCACTAGGCCTACATCCATAGAGGTTCGTGAAGGGAAGGATCCATTATAATTTGTTTGTTTATAGTCTTTCATGATCTCTCGTCCTCACTGTACAATAAAGATCTGAGCTCTATCTTTTGTTGGAGATCCCATCACTAGACTATTGTGAGGTTGAAAAAGCTGTCTTCGTTGAAGTCTCGAAGAAGCCAGGCCAAAAGAATCCCCCTAAGTCATCTAATTCCCTCATTTTTTATCTTTTGCCCCTTGCTTTACGTCTTTTTACCCATTCTTTATATCACATCACCCATTTTTCCTCCTGACACTCTAGTCTCCTTCAACCATTTGTCCCCTCCTTCCCTTTTTCTTTCTTCCTTCCTAATGAGTCTTCCTTGGGCTGGGCCTAAAAAACACCATGTGGTATTTTATCCATTCCCTTTCAAGATATTACTCTCTTTGTCATTATTAAAGGAGTTGTTTTTGCTTGGACCAATGTTGTATTATTTGTGCATTTTCAACCCATGCATGTGTTAGGCAACGAGTGTGTGATCATGGTAAATTGTAGCTATACAAGTACTAGAGTCACAAATTAGAGATTTCACAAAAGTAAATTCACAAATTGATATAATTTTATATGGTACGTTAGATCTACTTTACAATAAGAATAACTTTATTTTTCATTTCTCGTGGCAGTCCCGCTAATTGGAGCACTTCCATGCATTTGTTATTCCATTTCAAGTCTGCTTTCAATCCACTTTAACACGAAGTTCACAACAAATGGTGTTGCCGGTCATGTGAAGTTTAACTAGTAAAGAAAATAGAAGAATTATAGGATAGTGACTTTTTAGACATAGGAGGATTTGATTCGTAAAAGATTTTAAAATTTTATTATTATTCAAATTTTGTCAGGTCAGTGATCAGTGGCGTGTAGAGTAATGTAGAATATATTTTTTTACACTAGCTTCTAATCAAATATAATTTTTTTTTAATTCGAGTCATAAACTGTCAATACAGCCAAACTTTGGTAATTTGCAATCTCGTTTAAATTGTTAAATTAGTTTAAGGTGTCAAAAAACTGAAAAAATAATGGTTTTTTTTTTTGGATAAGGAAGATATATTAATCAAAGGAAACTTACACAAGCGTATCAAACCAAACAGCAGATTCAATACATTCAGGAATGAGGTCCCACCAAGTGGTGAGCTCCTCCAAATGCCATGCAAATCTAGCTAAAGAGTGTGCAACTCCATTCATTGTTCGTCCCTTATGAGAAATAGACCAACGGGGCCATCTACGCAGCACGCTCTTTATCTCATGGATGATATTGCCCAAATACGACATAGAGGGAGTCGACTTATTCAACTCTTGCACCACGAGAAGTGAGTCACTCTCAATGTGCAGTTTCGGAATTTCCAGCGGTTTGCATAGTTGCATTCCACGGAGAATAGCAATCAGCTCGATCTCAAAGGAATCAGTTACCAAATGTTCAGGTTTACTGGCAGCAAATATAATGTGACTTTTCTCATTGCGGAGCACTGCACCAACCCCCGATCTACTTAGGTGACTGAAGATAGCCCCATCGACGTTGAGTTTCAGAGTTCCCACTGGTGAGGTCACCCATCTATGGAGCGATTGCAGGCCTTGCTTGGTTGTTCGTTCAGCAGCCAAATGTTCTTCGAGGAGTAACAGTGCATGTTCAATGACCTGTTGGGGGGATAATATATTATTTGCATATAATTGCTGGTTCCGTCGATACCACATGCCCCAAGCAATCAGAAAAAATTTTTTCTAGCTCCCCTGAGATCCTTCTCTTCATGACAGTATCCACTATTTGCATAAAACTCAGTCTATTCGTTAGGCTTTTGAGGAAGGGAAATTGATGCATCCAACTAGAAGTAATCATGGGGCAGTCATATAAGGTGTGGTTCAAATCTTCCTCCCCCACATTGCACCAAGAACAAATGGCCTTCTCAAGGACGCATCGCCTTCTAAGGTTTAGGAGCGTAGGAAGGCCATTCTTGCACACCCGCCAAGCAAAGATTTTAACTCTATGAGGAATATTGAGCTTCCAAATACTGCGCCATACCTGTTTATGATCCTCAGCAGAAGAACATTCAGCCACCTATCTTTCCTGCCTCAGCGTCAGGAAGAAACGATAAGCACTCTTAACTGTAAAGGCCCCATCTTTTTCATGTTCCCATGTCAAGCAATCTGGAGTAGGCTCTGATTTGAGGATTATATTAAGAACATCCGTAGCCTCCTGTACAGGTAGGAGTCTTCTTATCTTCGTGACATTCCACCATCTGGTTGACTCATCAATTAAACTAGCCACCGTTAAATCGCTTTGCTGTGATGCTGGAACTATTGTTGAGGTAGGCATTAATTTGTGGTTTGGCAGCCAATAATCAGTCCATATCCTAATACTCTTGCCATCTCCAACCCTCCACCTGCATCCTTGTAATAAATCTGCCTTTGCCTCCCAAATTCCTCTCCAAACGTACGATGGATGAGAACCTAACTGAGCCTCTTGAAAATTGGTAGTAGGGAAATACCTAGCTTTAAAGATCTGGTGCAAAAGAGTAGAGGTGTTCTGCATGATCCGCCAACCCTGCTTGGCGAGGAGAGCCATATTGAAAACCTAGAGATTTTTGAACCCCAAACCTCCTACTATCTTTGCTTCACACATTTGTTTCCAACTGACCCATTTGATTTTTGATTCTCCTTGTTTTTGTCCCCACCAAAAATTTGCCATAAGACTTTCCATCTCGGTACAAAGAGTTTTTGGAAGCTTGAAATAGCTCATGGTGTAAGATGGTATTGAGAAGGCGACAGCCTTGAGTAAAACTTCCTTGCCCCCTTGAGATAAAAGCTTCTCCTTCCATCCTTGCAACTTGGACCATACTCTGTGTTTGATAGATGAGAAGGCTTGATACTTACCTCTTCCAACCATCGGTGGGAGCCCCAAATATTTATCATAATTCTATATGGATTGGACCCCCTAGAAATTCATAATGGCCTCCTGTTGGAAAGGGGATACATTGCGGCTAAAGACCATAGAAGTTTTCTCGCGATTAAGCTTTTGGCCAGATGCTCGTTCATATAGTTCTAGCTGTTTGAGGATGTGACGACTAGTCTGCATATTAGCTTTACAAAACAGAATACTATCATCAGCAAATAAAAGATGATTCAGGGTGGGAGCCCCACGACACACTCTGATCCCTCCAATCATCTGCTTCGTGTTGGCTTGATTCAGCAAAGATATAAGTCCCTCGGTACATAACAGAAAGAGGTCAGGGGAGATGGGGTCCCCTTGTCTCAATCCGCGAGATGGAACTAAAGGTCCATTCGGGTCACCATTGACTAAAATAGAAAAAGATACGGTCTTGACACACAGCATTACTAAATGAATCCATTTTGCACTAAAACCCAATATCTGCATAACCTTCTCAAGGAAACTCCACTCTATTCTGTCATAGGCCTTGCTCATGTCAAATTTGAGTGACATAAAACCACCTTTACCAGTTCTTTTCCTTCTCAGGAAGTGAACCAATTCATAGGCCTCTAGGACATTGTCAGTGATCATACGCCCGGGTACAAACGCAGTCTGTGTTGGTGATATGAGGGTAGGGAGTACCCCTTTCAGTCTATTAGCAAGTACCTTGGAGATGAGTTTATAAGATACGTTACAGAGGCTTATGGGCCTAAAATCCGAGATCAAAACAGGATGGTGCTTCTTGGGGATCAAGACAATAAAAGTATGATTTATGGTTGAGGGAAAATGACCATTATTAAGGGAGTGCAAGACTGCCGCAGCAACATCCTTACCAACTACAGACCAATATTTTTGATAGAAGAGAGGGGACATACAATCAGGCCCAGGTGCTTTCGATGGGTGCATTTGATGGAGAGCCTT